>QHHH01000079.1:0-492352 GCA_004367485.1 Fusarium citri
ATTATAGCTAAAGCTAATAAACTAGATTAATACTTTAATCTAGGTTTAATTAGCTTACTAAGTTAGTAATAAAGGGTTATATACTTACTAACTACTTAACTTTAAATAGATTATTATACTTTTATATATATACTTATCTTACCTTTATAAGATTAATACTAACTTATAACTAATATTAAATAAATAATAGTTATTAGGGATTTATACTATTAGTTAAAACTTCTTATATACTACTATAGTATTTAGGTCCTGCAGCTCTGTTCTTATTAGTGCCGGGGAAGCGGATGTCTTTCTATTAGTGGGGTACAGCTCTCGTACCACGCTGGGATTTCAAGCAACCCACTTACTGTAGCATTAGCATGTCTCTAACATTTGCACATGCCTCCATATTGCGAACCGTATAGTCAAACAATTGTAATAACTGCCGCTGTCTCCTCCTTTACTAAGAACTCTTTCACGTTCAATTCCTAAACGACCAAATCGCATGGTACCATGAAGCGTAGTCATTACGCCTGCGACCAATGCCGAAGGTCAAAGCGAGCTTGCGATGCGCCGCCCCTTCTCGGTTCTGGCTCTTCAACATGTCCCAATACGAATAACAGCGAAAGGCTCGGTATGTGATCAAGTGTAGTAGATGAGCTGCCCTTTGATAGCTTCACAACGGATAACTAACAACAGGAACTTTGGGTCAGCTTCTGAAAGTGGCCATGAGTCTTGCTCCTATTGTACCAAGACGAGGAAGACATGCACCATGAACTGGGCTTGGTCGCAGATACAAGCTGCGTCCATCCTGAGTGCTGTAACTACTGCTCCCCCGCCGCCTCCTCCGCATCGACAAGCGTCAGGCTCGTTTGGCGAACCCGCCGATGCTCCTGTGAAACGGCAGAGGATTGAGCGCAGCATGGGCTCATTCGCAACCTTTGATAAGAACTTCATACCTGGACCAAAACGAACAGAAGCCACAGCACAGAATGCCTTCCAACAGCACAATGTGAAGGATTCTGGATCTCACTTGCCTGGACCCCATGCAGTACCGCATCCTTCCGCGACAGCCTGGGCCAGATCAACTTCAACCGTGACCCAAGCATCCCCTAATCCAACCAACGCGTACCCGTTCCACCATCACAATAACACAGCGAAGCACTTGTCTTATTCCCGCTCACAAGGTCCACGCGCGTCTACTATGTACAACAACTCATCAGCTGTCTCGCGGCCTGGAACAACAGATTCGCACTCTCCTCTGGATGAGGCTTGGAGTGGAGATGAGTCGACAAGAGCAAAACGTCGTCGCACATCCTCAATATGGACTGATCGGGGAGCAAACTCATTGTCACCGTTCTCAGTTGACCAGACTATGATAACAAGCTTCAACAACCAGTTCATATCCACAAACCTTTTACAGATATATCATGATGTCCTGGAACACAATCTCTCCTGCTGGCTGACTGAAGTAACTTGCCCTTACCGAGCACCCGGTTATGTTACTGGAGGTAGTTATGCTCCTACCGAATGGGGATCGTCATGGTCGAACCGCATCTACCGTCGCACAATCAATCTTGATCATGCAATATCAACATCGAAACTCACTCGACTAACTCGTTCTGAGGACAAAGCTGCTGCAAAGGCATTCCAACTAGCCATCATGGCCTTTGCTACGCAATGGGCCCAAGGCAGTCGCCGGCAACGACAGCGTTTTCCAGCTGATGATGAGACACCGGAGGATATACTCGACGATATTACCGAAGAGTTTGATCGAAATATCCAACGGAACCTCTGGGAACAAGCAAAAAGGGCTCTCCAAGATGTGGCCGAGGTTGAGTCATATCGAGTAGCTACAGCCGAGTTAATCTTTGGTCTAACCCAAAAGCCCTGGACTTATGACAATGACCCCGATGATGCGGCTAGAAACCCCAATGCATTGTCTTCTTCACGACAAGAAGTTGACATGAAGTCTTTGAACGCCGAACTCGGTGATATTATCTCACGAGATGGCCTGCCAGTGTTTATGGAGAGAGCTGCACGAAAAATGCATGCTCTGAAATTTCGATTCGATTCGGGGCGACGCGGTGTTACTGGACCTCTTACAAGCCCGAAGAATAGCGACGCGCTATCGATGATGAACCCGGAAGATCGTGGCACTGTTGGGCTGCTTTACTGGCTCGCAGTCATGCTGGACACTGTTTCCTCATCTATGAGTGAGCGTCCGGTTGTTGTCGCTGACGCAGATAGTCAGCATGACGATGCAGACGATGATCTTGACGCGACAACAAATGGGCGGTGGAATGTTCCTCTGTTCATTCAGGACAGTCTAGAACAGCCGCACATGTACCGCGCCGTACACTGGCCTTGCTCATATGAATCGGCTGCTGAAGCTGTCACCAAGTCAGCACCCGTCAAAGTTCTCCTCTTTCGCCACGTATCCTATCTGCAAAATATTTTGAGGAGAGGAGGTCGTGGAGAAAAGGTTGAGGAACTCATCAAAAACACCAGTTCACTTTATCGATACTGGAATATGACACATGGTGCTTTCTTCAAGGAACTGCTCCTTGACTACGAATCAGTTCCAGGCCGCTTACAAAGCTGGTTCGTCTGCATTTCGGCTCATTGGAATCTCGGGGCTCTGATGCTCGCCGATCTCATCGAGTATGTGGACGAGAACGAGCTAGGTGAAGCAAACGCATCTCATGGCCGAGTGACCAGCAAGATGGTGACAAAGATACGTGAATCGAGCGCCAAAGAGTTGTCTGAACTGGCCAAGGTATCAACCCCTGACCACAACCTGACCAGTCTAGCAGCGCCTCAAATGTCGCACTTCCACCATGCGGTCAGCGAGGCGACAATTCTTACAGAGCCTTGGACTATTCTCCTTATCAGAGCTTTTGCCAAGGCAGCTATGATCTTCATACAAGAGGCCAAGGACTCTGTAGAGTACAGCATATCGGCTCCAGCAACTACTGGACATGACATTCAGGAGAGTCTGCGACGAGCACAAGACTGCATAAAAGGGCTATGGATTTTAGGTAAGAAGTCTGATATGGCGAGGAGGTCTGCAGATACTCTGGCAGCGGCGATGAAGAAGCTAAGAGTTTGACTTAATTCTGTAATAAGCAAGCATTAACTTTACCAATACCCGATATGTATTCTGTAATTACGCAAAAGATTGGATTTAATATAGCCTAGCATACTATCCTCTTAACAGATACGTTAGAACAACTGGAGACGTGCCTCAAGAAAGAAGGATTCGTTTTAGGTTCTACAGTCTGATCGTTACTCAATAAACGTTGTGACTGGCTATCACATTATCTATTTACTCAAGTTACAACATCCTAAGATGTGAACAAATAAATGTCGACATATTCTATGTTTCATTACGAAACTTTAAATCGAGCCGGGAATTAATGAGTATATTTATAATCTCCCAGATATCATGACATTTATCTAGACCTCAAGATATTCGACTCTTCCATTGTAGGGTAGCTGAGCTGGCATGCACCTAGAAACACTAATCAGCGGCTCAATTCTCGTACAAAGACAATTCCTGAATGCATAAAAAGGTATCGACTGTAGAAGAAATTTGAGAGACAGTCTCACATTTGGTCAAGCTGAGAAATGTCTCGAGTTTCTTTCTTTGCTTTGACTGATCAGCTAAAACCCTTCCCTCTCTCAAGCCACTTTTGTTTTGCTTTTTCCGTCACACTCATCGATCAGATCAGCAAAAGTCGACACAGTACATCCCTGTTGTGAAACTCGCTCAAAGGGTCTCAGATCCTGCACTCACTGAATCAGTATCCATATGTACAGTACAACTGACACCTCTAGCCTAGCTCGATCTGGCTTCGATAGCTCGTCGACTGAACAGGGTATATCACATCCCTCGGCCGAGGACTCGGTGACCTGTAACTTGTTTACGCAGATCTCTCGCCCTTGTTCGTATATAATCCTGGTTCCCCAGTACCGATGCACATCACCAACCCGCAACCGCGGTACTGGCAGAGTGACAGGGCGGGTGAGACATTGGCAACCAACCTATCATATTGATAAGTAACCAAAGGGAGAACGGAATCAACCAAGAGCCAAGGAACGAACGAATGGTCCCGACGTTCAGGTCGTAAACTGACACCGCATGAATGGAAGGTAGGGACTTGACTGAGACTCGAAGCTCCCTAGCTGCATAGCTCTTGTTTCCTGTCCTGGGTGCGGAAAGAATCTTCATTCTCATGCGCGATATTCGTCATGTCTTCCATAGCCGATATGGATGGGCCTTCAGGCCAAGACAGACCATGGGTTGCAAGCGCAAGCGTAGACATTGGACAACTACGAGTACCCAAAAGATGATTGAGAAAAGAAGCCACTTGCCTTAAAGGTGCGAATCATCGAGTCCACGGTGTAACTTGCATGCCAACCAAGGTCTGCTCAAAGCCCATGTAGAGCTGGAGGTTGCGTACCAACTCTCAGGCCAGAGACCTCGAGGCTGACGACGACTCTACATGCCACGACGCTTAACAGCTAACGGCAGACTGGCAACACCATGCCAACCATCTCAGAAGCTCCGATCATGATAGTGACAATGATATCGTATGATTGAGAAACCTTGGGCTGCTCGGTTGAACATGCCTCCAGCGAGAAAGGTACAGCCGGTTACCGTTTTCCTATGCGAGAATACACACAACAGAATCCACCAAGATGACAGCGTTCCATTCATCAGCTCTGTTTCTAGAAAGATGGTACTGAGTCTAAGACAAGATCTACTCATTCCTAAGCGTCAGATCAGTTCAACAAGCCGAGGCGCGTGGCAAAGATGGGCCGAAAAAAGACGGATCTGGGACCTGCGGCTCAGTAATCACTTTCATATTGTTGCCCTTCTGAGGATCTGCCTATCGGCTTGGCAACTACCGTGCCGTTCGCCATCATAGCTCTGCGGAAAACGGTCCGTTCAAACGCCAACGCCTGCTTTGTCTCACTGCACTCAACACTGGACACTGGCAAGCATCCGATAGGGTGAACCAATAATCGAGAGAAGAAAGGGATGTAGAGGTCAAGCTTTAGTTCATGTAAGCCCGTTGAGAGGGATGCGGAAGGGAACTTTGACAGCCATGCGTTGGTATGCATCATCTCGAGTAACTGATATGGCGAGAACTTGTTGACCAAAGAAGATACGAAGCAGAATAAAAAGCACTTACCAGCCCTTAGCGTGGTTCAGTGTGTCTCTTGAACTTGTGTAGTCTGTCTTTACCCAAGGCAAGCTTCAGGACTTGTTGCCTTTTCCGAGATGCCCCAAAAGAAGAAAGCAATTCGGATTCCTCTCAACTTCGTCATCATGGCACATATCATCAGCTGCTTTCAATTAGCCATGAACAAAGCAAAGTGAAGACAAGTGAACTGAGACCATCATGGCAAAGACCTCGGCACATAGCCTCCCTGGCCGGTTGCTTGACAATAGTCTCTCGAGTCTCGAGCTGCTCTGTACCATCAATAGTCTCCTCCAATACTTACCTTTCCTTCCTTAAACATGTCGCAGACCAACCCACGAAGTGAATATTTTTCCCTTGATATTGGCGTCACGAACAGTATGCCTTCCACGGTATGCCGAGGGAGTCAGCACTACAGCGTGCGGCATATGCATGTATCATCAGTATAAGCTTACCCAAGCCTTGACCAAGGCAAACGTGAGCCGTTGAGAAATCCCCGCTCCGGGGATGAGACCAAGATTCACCTCGGAGACAGTGAAGCCAGCACGTGGTGATACACAGAGGGTCACACATGTTCGTTTCAGTTTTCATGCCGACAGACTTGATATTTGGAAGGAGCGTTGCCTTCAGCAAAAGCCCGGGCCAAATTGGAAGTTTTTCCTAGTCGTGGATGGCAAATCCTGCAAGAAGGCGTAAAGAGTATCTACTCGAGATCGGACATTGTAGATTAACCCCTGAGCGTCCAAACAGCTGCTTTATCATGACACAGGCTGTTCGAATAGTGGAGTAATCCTGACGTCTCTGCTTGCATAACACAGAGTTTCTTGATACCTATACATAATATCGAGGAATATCAAGGGTGCCAAGTACACGTGGGCCGGCTTGTAGTTGAACTGAGAAGCAAGGGTTTCATCCCGTTCGGATAATGGTTCGAATACTTGAGTCAGCAGGGACCCGGGAAGGGCTTCAAGTAACTCAGTCTATTGAGACGGTAAGAATTGTAGCATCTCTGCTCATTCCACGATGCTTAGAAACGACGGACCACTTCCCTACAATATAGATAGTGCGGCGCAGGTCAAAGCAGTCAAATGGGTGATTAGGCGATAGAAGGAGACGTCGAGGCAGGCAGCGATAGATGGGGTGTGGAAGTTTGACCAGGGCTATGTTGATAGCTAAAAGACGCGCCATCCAGCATACTGAATCACGTTGAGCCGGTAGCAGAATCTTCAAAGACACCCTTGGCTCCATCAGGAAGCCACATGCGGTGGATACATGACAGTATCTTCACACGCCCTGCAAATCAGGGCGGATATGGATCTCCAAGACATGGCCCGTCATAATCGATGGCTTTAAACAAGGGTTCACTGCCACTTTAGATTGACGGGTTCCGGTTTCCAGGGTGTAGTGTAGCCCCGGACGCGATCCATCACATCGGATTTGCAAGGTAGCATTGAGGGAATACCCCGGAAGTTGTTCCTTGAGGAAAAGGTGATTCCTTGTCGATAGTTAGCAGCGGCCCCTTGGCCCGAGTCCCCCTGGCGAGAACATGTCTCATCGGCGTCACATTCCTCTGTGGCTGACCGGGCTGCGATGCTCCGTCCACATTCTCCGTACGTCGGGGCCGGCTCCGTATAATCAGAACCCCCGGGCGGGCGTGTGAGGAATGCAGAAGCAATTATGATAGTTTGGGTCCGCTATCCCTCTGCAGTGTGAACTGCAACCGAAGTTGCTGTGGAAATCAGGGCAGCTCCCGTATCTCTCAACGACGTCAATCCGTGGAGACAGGCCGAAAGATGTTCAATTGACAAGAAACCGGCAGTAATGAGTATCGATATTGTAATAGATAGAATGGAACATGGTTCTCAGGGCGGATTGCCACTCCCGCCACGCCATATAAGCCTATATAAGTCGTTCCCGTTATCTCATGGTCAACTCAACGGTCAACATCAGACAGCAACAATCCCCATTGTCTTCTCTCACCTCTTCCTCACGCTCTTCAGGAATTCTCTTCACAGTTACCATGGCGAATATGGTACAGGACCATGTCCTACAGAACTCTACCCTTGGTCTCGGCCAGGGCGATTGTGTCGATTCTCCGTTCTCGACGGTCACTTCAGCATTTTATCACCATGCGAGACGTTTTCCAGATGGTACAGCTCTCCGTGACCTCACAGATTCCCAGAAGGAGTTGACATATAGTCAACTTGCGAACCGAGCACAAGAATTGGCGACATATCTCATTGCCCAAGGTGTCTGTCCTGACTCGAGAGTTCCTCTTATTGCTAAAAGGGGAATTGATATGGTTGTTGGTATCTTGGCAATCCTATCATGCGGCGCTCAATATGTTCCTCTCGACGGTGGGGTTGTTCCTGATAAGACTATTCGTCGAGTATTGGAGCAGTCAAAGGGTGGTATAGTTCTTTGTTTGACTTCAACAAAGCACCGCGTCACCTCCCAACATCACAGCCACACTGTGGTGGTTATCGATGAAGTAGCGACCTCACCTCTTGAGAAAGGCGTTCATGTCGACCTTGCAAGGCCTGAAGCCGGCTGCTATGTGATATACACATCCGGTATGTCAACTCTTCAACTCGAGACATATCGTCGATCCGTCTAACAGTATCCTAGGGACAACAGGAGAGCCCAAAGGAGTCGACGTCACCCAAAAGAATGTCGCCAATCTCGTGTGCCTGTCTCCCGGTAACCTGGGTGTGGGAGTGGGCACTTCCGTTGGGTCGGTTCTCAACATCAGCTTTGACATGGGTAAGTTTCTTTGTTCTGTATCGTTGCCAATGCTGACCCGAAATAGCTGCATGGGAAATCTTTGTTTGTCTCTGCAATGGGGGCACCCTCGTACTCCGAGGCTCCAGTTGGGAACAAGTTCTTCAACAGGTTGGTTATCCCATTACTCGACGCATTGTCACAGACTTATCCCAAAATAGATCGATGTACTCATTTGCACACCAACGATTCTTTCTAATTACCGCCCAACACAGTTTTCTAGAATAAAAACTGTTGCCACAGCCGGAGAGCCCACCACAAAAGGGTATGTAGCTTCTCAAGCCATATTCTTTTACGTGTCACTGACTGTTGCAGACTCGCCGATTTGTGGGCAAAGCATGGCACGTATTGGAACTGCTGCGGACCAACCGAAACGACGATAGTGAACACCATGCAGAAGCACATTGTCGGACAGGAGTTGTCGATTGGGAGACCAACCCCCAACAACAGAATCTATATCCTCGACAGCGAAGGCAAGCCAATGCCTATGGGCACCATTGGAGTGATGTGGGCTGGTGGTCTTGGAGTATCCCGAGGGTATATCGGGCTTGATGACAAGACCGCCGAGAGATACAAGCCAGACCCATTCGCTAGAGATGGGTAAGTAGCCTCTTCCGGTCTGCTCGTGCAAAAACTGACATAAACCAGATCGATGATATACGACACTGGAGACCTCGGTCGCTGGCGTCCTGATGGTTCAATCGAGATTCTCGGCCGAGTTGACGACCAAGTCAAAGTCAAGGTGTGTATCAGAGTAAACTTGAACTCCCGTCCCGATCTGACTTCAGCAAAGGGTTTCCGTGTAGAGCTAGACGGCGTGACCGCATGTCTGGTATCAGCGCCTGGTGTGTCTCGGGCGGCTGCGCTGTTGATCGACGGAGAGATCCATGGATTCACCACCCCACGCAACTGCGATGTAACCACCACGATCAAGCATGTGCAACAGCACCAGCCCTATTACGCCGTCCCGACACACCTCCACCTCTTGGACGAGTTGCCATCAACACCTAACGGCAAAGTCGACAAGAATAGCCTCAAGGCACTGGCCTTGGCTAAACAGAGCGCTGCAGCGCAATCATACGAGAATGAGAAGGTTCCGGACGCTCATGTTGAGCTCAAATCTCAATCTTCCATGTCCACTCTGACAACTTTGTCGGATAAGTTGGATCTTGAACGCGGTATACCTGATAAGACAATGGCCCGACCGCTCAGGGGGTTAAGACGAAGAATCTTCATCGTCTATCGTACTCTTTTCAGTTCGATCGCATTGCTGAACTTGGCGGCATTGATATGTGTGGTATTCCTCCAACTCAAGTCGGAGTGGTTGGGTATCATTACCGCCATCAACCTTGCAGTCGCAGTGCTGGTGCGACAAGAAACAATAATCAACATCCTGTATACAGTCTTCTGCTCGGTTCCAAAGAGTCTACCCCTCTGGGTGAGGGTTCGATGCGCCAAGATTTACCATCTGGGTGGTGTGCACTCTGGAGCAGGTGTTTGTGCCACTGCATGGCTAGTCATATCGACGTTCCGTGGGACAATCTGCAATGCAGGTTTCTGCGAAAGTCATGCGACTGATTCCTTGGCGACACAGGTCGTATCATGGATTCTATGCGCACTGCTTTGTTCCATGGTAGCCACCGCATGGCCTTCGTTCCGGAAGCAATATCATAACCTCTTTGAGCGTTTCCATCGTTTCGCCGGCTGGGCGTCGCTGGGTATGTTTTGGGCCCGCACGATTCTAGCCATCAATGACTCTCGACCCCATGACCAAGATCTCGGGCTCGCCGCAGTTAAAACTCCAGACTTCTGGCTCTTGGTGGTGGCAACTCTCAGCATTGCCTCTTCGTGGTTCTTTTTGCGCAAAGTTGCAGTCGAGGCTGAAGTGCTTTCTGACCATGCAGTCCGACTGCATTTCGATTATACCGTTCCTGTGAATGGTAGTTTCACGCGCATCTCTCAGCGACCATTGATTGAATGGCACTCGTTTGCAACGATACCCAACCCAGAGGCCAACCATCACGCCAAGGGCTACTCGCTGGTGGTTTCCAGTGCTGGCGATTGGACACGTTCCTGTATCCAAAATCCTCCCAAGACGATTTGGGTGCGTGGTGTGCCGACATGTGGGGTGATGCGTATCTCAACTCTCTTTAACCGTGTTGTGGTTATCGCCACAGGCTCGGGGATTGGACCGCTACTGGGACATATAGTCAAGCGGCCATGTCCTACACAGCTGATCTGGTCCACACCGCGACCCGAAGAAACCTTTGGTGAAGAGCTTGTTGGTCAAGTCCGAGATGCTATTCCAGACGCGGTAATCTGGAACACGAAAACCCAGGGTCGGCCAGATCTCGTGCGAATGGGCTACAACCTAGCCAAGAGTTTCGAGGCCGAAGCTGTGATAATCATAGCAAACGAAAAAATCACCAAAAAGGTCGTGTACGGTCTCGAGACACGCGGTATGCCGGCTTTTGGTGCCATCTGGGATAGTTAAGCTGTTCCTCCGTACATTTGTTGTACATTGCCATAGATATTTCCTTGTACACCTTTCCACGCTCTTTTCACATTTTCACATCTTTACTCTTACTGTTTGTCTCAACAGATCGAATGCTGAGAACACAATCATTGTTTTGGAGTTTTTGTTAAATTTTCTTTGTACTTGTCCTGCTTCCTTTTATTGTTTGGAAAAAGGTTGAATGTTGTTGTATTGTTTGTCTTGAGAAGTTCAAGAGCTGGGGTGACATCATAGTGCTTAGATTAGATATGCAAGTATGCAGTATACCGGTGCAAATCGGAGAGGCTTTACCAAAAACGGCAATTTTGATATCTACACAATTAATTGGCTTTGCTCAGCGTCTTCAAGTAGTTGCTGTGATAAGAATCATGCTTTCTTTGCGAAGGGCAGTTACGACTACGGCCCCATTGGCTGGGCGCCAGGGTCTCCGGGCTACAGCTGTAAGCTCTAGGCTCTATTCTCAGTCTGTTGGCCCTCTGGTATATGATCTACATGAGCCTGCACAGCCCAAAACAGACAAGAGAAACTCTCCTATTCTTTTCCTCCACGGTCTTTTTGGGTCCAAGAAGAACAATAGAGCTATCAGCAAGTAAGTTTAATTTATCAATGGTGGAGTTTACTGAATTGACAAGAAACCAGAGCGCTGGCTCGAGATCTGGGAAGATATGTATATGCCTTGGTATGCGACACCACTCAAGTCCAGAAAGAACAATTGTAACTCAAGCCATTTCGCAGGATCTCAGAAATCATGGCGAGTCGCCTCATGCTACTCGACATGACTATCCTGCCATGGCTCAGGATGTAGCCGAGTTCATTGAGGGCCATGGTCTCAAGGATACAACACTCATCGGTCACTCAATGTAAGACACTATCACTTGAAGGTGTTTGAGAAGGGAACTGACGTCTTTCAGGGGAGCCAAAACTTCAATGGCTCTGGCACTTCGCTCTCCAGAACTTGTATCTGATATCGTTGCCGTCGATAATGCCCCTGTGGATGTCTCCCTTAGCAGAGATTTCCCCAAATACGTCCGGGCTATGAAGAAGATCCAGGAAGCCGGTGTCACACGCCAATCCGAGGCCGATAAGATCCTCAGTGAGTATGAGGAGTCTTTGCCCATCAGACAGTTCCTTCTAGGCAACATGCATGTGCCCGAGGGTGAGAAGACACGCAAGTTCCGTATCCCTCTCGGAGTTCTTGGTAAGGCATTGGACAACCTTGGAGACTTCCCCTACAAAAACCCCAACGAGGTCCGTTTCGAGAAGCCCGCTCTGTTTGTTCGAGGTACACAGAGCAAGTATGTGCCGGATGACGTACTGCCTCTGATTGGACAATTCTTCCCCAAGTTCCGACTTGTTGATATCGATGCTGGTCACTGGCTCATCTCGGAGCAGCCCGAGGCTTTTAGACAAGGTAAGTGATATTTGCTTCGCATAGAAACTTGGATTAGCATATTGACATTTTGTTAGCTGTGGTTGAGTTTCTCCAACACCCTGAGTGACGCAGCTGAACTCCGTGTAATGGGTCATGTTCCACTAATTGAGGCGAGTTTGGACAATATTTTCAATCGCCTCCGTAGACTTACCCTATTCTTGACACAACAAATAGATAGACATAAAAATATTATATGTTAGCGCAAACTGGAAGAGGTAGTGTGATGAGTTCATAGAATGAGTTTGTGATGCTGTCTTCCAGAGCTACACATGTAAAATCAAGACATCTGATAACCGAGAAAACACAATGCTGGCTGGCACTTAGGAATGGAATCAATGTAGGCAATTCGGGGGGGGGTATCAGGTGGATTTCTACTACGGCGCTCATCTTACAACGTCCCTCACGACCAGTGCTAGATCATCACAGCATCCGATTCGTAACAAGTCACACGTCATAAATCATTCGGCGTGTTGACTGAACGTTTGTTTTTACCATTCAAAGGAACATGAACCAATCCCCGAGCTCCCTTTTGTGATGCTACGCCATTTGACGACCGAAACAATTTGGTAGGGATGAGTTTATTCGCCGCGAGGCCCCTATTGCCTACCCCGCGCCAACCTGCCAAAATAATCCTTTTAAACCTCCTCGAGGACACGCTCCTTGAACTCACGCTCAACCTTCTGACCCTGGTCATCGGTACCTGACTCGCCGTGCAGAGCCATCAAGGCACCAAGGTCGAACTTGGGAGCCTTGAGAAGCTTGACCTTTCGGATGTGGACCTGTGATGTGTGTTAGCTTGAGAAGTTTGACGGTGGCCAGAGACAAGGTATCTACTCACGTTCTGGAGAGGGTAGATGCCCTGGGTGGACTTCTCAATCTCGCGGCCAATGACCTCGGGAATGAGCTTGGAGGTAAGCTGGGTGAGGGTGCAGCTTGAAGCCTCACGCTGGATGATGTCGGTCATCTTGCGTCGGATGGCACGGATCTGAGAAGAGGCGGCGTATGTGGTCTTCTTGACCTGGTTTCCTCGTCGCTTGGTGAAACCGATGGCGAAGAGGCGGATGAGGTAGTCGTCGGTAGTCTTGACAGTGACGTTGGCCTCAATGAGAGTCTGCCACTTTCGGACAAGAGATCGGAGCTTGTCGGAGGTGAAGTCGAGACCGTGGAAAGCGGTCAAGCAGTTCTTGCCCTGGACCTCGTCGATGCGGAGGCGGACCTTTCGGAAGGAGTGGTCCTCATCCTTCTGGAGATCGGCCAGAGAGACCTCGAGGATACGGCCCTTGAGAGCGTCGTTGGCGTTCTTGAGACCGGTGGTTCGGTTCACGAGGGTCTTGCCGACACTGTAAAAAATCGTTAATCGCCATGTCCCACAAAGTTGTCAAATTTTTATCGGTGTCGTGGTCGCAACTCACTCTCGGACGTTGAAAGGGTTAGGGGCCTGAAGCATTCGAGTTAGCCTTTATGAATTGTTGCGCGTCGGAATTCGAGATCACCAACTTTGATTGAGTACCAGTCCTTTCGGGAGAAGGGGTCGACCGTCTTCTTCTTGAGGCCCTTCTTGCCCTTGGAGAGTCTCTTGTTCCTGGAATATCGCGTAAGCCCTTTGTCTTCTTCAATGCTGTTCGTCGAGGGTAATGCTCACTTTCCAACCGCCATGTTTGCTGGCCTGTATGTGAACCGTTGGAGAGATGGTACTGGTGAGAGAGTGGTGGAGGGGCGAGATAATTTCAATCTTTGTGAGCTTAGGTCAAGGCGTTTCTTCCGGATAATTCTGTCTGTGGACCGAAAAAGAACACGTGACTAAGGGCACCACGAACTCGGTCGTTACTCAAATTTCTCATTCGGGTGGGCCTAAGCGCCACTCAATACCGCCACACTTAGTTCTCACAAGCCACAGTTCATGTCAGTTACGTCAGCTGTCCTGTCGTGGAAGCTGTATTGTATTCATGATACGATACCTGCACAACGAGAGTTTATTGCAAAGCGGCTGCTCACTTTACCTAGATAGTTCCGACTCAAATCAAATATCATACTCCAAATCGACTTTCACAACAAGACGAATCTCTCATCATGGCTCCCTCACTTCTCTTACTGCCTTCACCTCCTCAACCTCCATCACCATCAACACTCTCTGCTGCTTACCGCGCACCTGTAACATCTGTCCTTCAAAAGCTCAAGTCCGCATCATGTCCTCAAACTCTCATAATCGGACTTGCTCTCCCTATTCTTACCGGTCCATCAGCCAACTCAAAGAAAATCGCGTGGTCAACTGCTCAGTCCCTTCTCGCAGGACTTTACACTCTCACATCAGTTATCTGCGCAAAGGAAGATATTCCCCTTGACGTGGGAGCTGGACAAGGGAGTGTGGATGTGCGAGTTATTCTCATAGATCATGAGAAAGGACGACGCTATGAGCCTAATTATGAGGGTCAATATGAGGCGAACTGTACGGCTGTGTTGGACTTGGCTGCGTTTGCGACAAAGGTTAGATCATGGGAAATGGTATATCACCCCAGCTGTGAAGAAGGATATGAGTTGTTGTCTTCGTTTCTTCAGCTTGCGGAAAAGAAACAGACATTTACACAGAATCAACTTGTCGCCATTGAAGGTGGAATCAGCTTGACAACGGAGCAGAAGCTTTCTTTGGAAGAACCACGACAAGGGTTCAATACTGTCTGTCTGGGCGGCACCTTTGATCATCTACATCCCGGTCACAAACTGCTTCTTCATGCAAGTGCTCTGCTTCTCAACATTCCTCCCAAGGACTCTGATAAGACATGCACACTTATCGTGGGTATATCGAGCGATGAGCTACTTGCGAAAAAGAAATACGCAGAAGAGCTCCAGCCGTGGACAGAACGTACCCAAACCGTTCTTTCATTTCTCTCTACGTTACTCGAGTATGATACAACAGCTACATCGCCCCCAACACAAACCACACCGGATGAGACAATCGCCACTCTTCGCGATGGAAGAGTCAAAGTGCGATGTATAGTACTCCGTGATCCCTTTGGCCCACCTATCCATGAGGAAGATGCCGATGCGATTGTTGTTTCTGGCGAGACTCGCAGCGGCGGCAAGGCGATCAATGATCGCAGGACAGAAAAGGGTTGGAAGCCACTTGAGGTGTTTGAGATTGATGTGCTTGATGCTGATGAGATTGCTGAGGAAGGGGTGAGTAAGACGGATGACTTTGCAGCTAAGATCAGTAGTACAGCGATTAGACAGAAGAGGGCTGAAGCCAAGGGATTATCGTGAGGTGGCTGGTGATAGAAGATCTCTTAATGAATGACGTCGAATGGATTATGAAACATTGCTAAGCAAGGTCTTAGCAGAGCCAACTATACAATAGATATGTTAAGTGTTTGCTTTTGATAAGTATCTGAGAATGAGAATGATCGCATAAAATGTCCGGCCACGTCTTGGTTTGATCAGCGGGTTTCAGGGAAGTTGGTCTTATTATGCACTGTGACCTCAGGGTTAACGGGATGTTTGATACGGGATCCGGTGTGGTGTAGTGTAGCGATAGTCCCTTTTGTCTCGGCTGTGAGATACGGCACCAAAACAAGAATTGCGGCTTACGACGTCGTCACTCTTTTTTATTTTATTTTTTTATGCGAGAATCCTTCAACATTGAGATATGTCATATCTTATTTCTATATACTTGGCAACTAGGATTTATAGATTATGAGATCGAACTGAGTTTCCGTGCTGTACATTGTTTGTCTGTTTTTTTGGTGGTTTTTCCTTGTTTTCTTTTCTGTTTTTTCGATTGGCTTTGTCCAAATAGGATCTAAAGCGTTCTGGATTCGTAGTCGAGGTCAATGGGGGTTTTTTAAGCTTCACCCAGACTCTTCGGTTTCCCTTTCCCTTTCAACTCCACCTTTTTTGGGGAGTGAAACTATTCCTCATTCATCTCATCGTGTATCGCTTGGCTTCAAGCGTCGCTTCTCTTCTACCAAGAAGCCTTTCGCCATGATCCACCCAAGATAAACCTTAGTCCCAAAGCGCATTCAGCCCGCCACAATCTCAATTCTCGACTCATCTCACTCTTAGTGAGAGTTTTGGCGTGGGTTGTTGGTAGGCGATGCATTGCTGCTTTCAATGGGGTTTGTGGCTTCGCTGCCAATGGCTCTTCTTTGAGCCATAGCCATGAGCGAAAACCATTAGATGCTAACTCGATATGAGTTTAGTTTAGCGGTGTTGATGTCGCTGTGTTGTGTTGTGATGTTGTCGTGTGTCCTTGTTCGGTTTGAGGTCTTTGGTCTCGATCCCCTCACCATCTTTTCCGCCACCGCTCAATCATCAGAGTCCTTGGCCATGTCGTCCTGGTGTTCTGTGTTCCATTCCTCAAAGCTGGGGAAGCTGAAGTAGTAACCTTTGATATTGTCAGTTTGTGGTGAGTTTGTGATGAGTCTGCAAATCATACCGGAAGGAGAGTCGGACATGGCGACGGATTGACTTCCAGGGCTGCTGGAAGGAGAATGCTCGCGATGATCACGGCAAATGGACATGGGTCCAGAATGGCGTGGGATGGCAGCTGGAGTGGAGGCGGGCTCGGGAGACGGAGAATAGACGGCAACACGGTTGAGAAGATCAGTTGCTCTATGTGGCGACTCGGGACCAGCAAATGAGTTTCCAGTAGCATTGGAGACGGTGATTGAAGGTTCAGTTGCACTTGAGCGTAGAAGGCGTGGTCTTTGACGGTTTGACATTGTGTGTGAAGATGATGAAGATGAAGAGTCTCGTCGTTGAGCTCTCACCGCACTTCGGCTGTCTCGAGTGTAAGAGGCCATTGTTGTGTAGTTGTTGTTGAGTAGTGAGTGAGTGATACTAAGTTGGTATGTTGATGTTGAGTGAAGGAAGAAGAAGATGGCTTCACATTTGAGGACAAGATGAAGAATAATAACAGAAACGAAAGAAGGATTGAACGGGGTCGGATGTGTTGGCAGAAGGTTCAATATACATATGAATAGTGCAACGCATCAATCAAGGCATCCACATCAACCTCCTCGTGGTGCCAGAGCTAAGCTACCACGGCTACGGTTAGTCCACAGCGGGTAAGCTAAGTAAAGTAAAGACGAGCAGGGCATGCAGAAGACAAGGGTTAGACGATGTGGCATTGCCTTGCATGCGTGTGCGTGTGTGTGCACCGCAAGTTGAGCAAACTCATGGTGTAGCAGGGGTTAGTAGACGGGAGTCCATATGCCTCATAGAATAGAAGCACGTATGCCCAGCGCAGGGTATAGATAGGTACAGGTACAGGTTAAAGGTACAGATAGATTCTGCACGCTGGCATCTGATTGCCACTTGTCGTCGGCTTATGGCTACATCTGGCAGACTGACTGATTTGAAAAGAGTGTGCGTGGGCTTTTGCTGTGCTGTGCTGCGCTGTCTCGAGGTGTATGGCCTTACCATCTTCTACCCCTGGGCCCTTTTTTAGGCTTGCGCGGGCCCCGGGGACCGCAGGCGGGTTTCCCGTTGGTGGTTTACAGGGGTGCAGGTGTATCTGGGTACTTGGGTCTGGGGCTTGTAACCTGTAAAGCCAGTGATGACTCGCCCTGATGAGGCACCTGGTCTTCTTTCGGACCCAGCGGAGCCCATGGAACATGGTCACAAACGTCTTTACTTTCTGGCGGTAAGGCAAAACTATGGGAATAGTTGTCAAGCTACTGTCGCATTGCTACCCAACTGGTCGTCAATGTGCATACCGCTTTAATGGGCAGAGCAACGGTTAAACTGCCGTGCAGATAAACGACTTCACAATTGTTTATTTTCCAAGGCAATGAAATCAAAACAAACAGGCAATCCTTCTTTCTCGATCCCTCCGATGGACGCGCACAATCGAATGTCAGTGCTAAACCTTCCTTGACTTGGGAGGGGGAAACAAGACCAGAAAAATGTCAGAAAACGGTTGGGCCAAGTCTCTCTAGCGTTATTGGCTCTTTAATTGATGGTGTAGGGGCTGTATGACCATCACCACGTAAAAAAGCAGGATGATGGGTGTGTGATGCGATGCGATGCGATGGTCCGTAGAAGCGGGAACAAGGGAACAATTAGTTTGACAATCATCTCTCATTTCGCTGGAGGGCCTCATCTCGTTCCTGAGGCCAAGATGGATTTCCATGTCAATCCGGGACAATCATCAATCATTAGTCTCATTCAATCATCTCGACAGCCCCGGCATACTACATACTCATACAGTACAGTACAGAGTACAGTAACATCACATTGCACCGCATATTGTCGCATGTCAACATGGATTCCATGGTTATACTCTTTCTATTGGGATAGACATTGTCATTCTGATGAATCGGTGATTGTGCTCTAACTAACACAACATGCCAGGGTAGACAACCCAACTTTCGGAGTATTTCGCTCAGTGATAATAATAGAATCATTGAGATTTAAATCAATTTAACTCTTCACTGTCTCTATACAAGGCTGTCTGGTCTGTATGTAATTAATTAATCTCGTCTCTCCGCCTCGTGCAGTTTGTTCTCTCTCCCCTTGGTCCATGCTTAGACTAACTCATGTACTCCATACCGACCCAATACCTGTCATACATGATCATGCCCGTGACCACAAGACAAGCCCTACACGTGTATCATGTATGTATGCTGCCATGGATAGATGCCTTAGATTAGGCACTGTACCTTGACAAGAACCACTCACTAGGTAGCAAGGTACATCCATACAATAAGAGTCGCAGCAAGCAATTTAATTTCTCATGTTACAGATTACAAACGGATGGACCCTTCAACTCTGACTCTACTCTGTACAGCTCACTCGTTTTGCGTCCGGTGACCGCCTCACCGGTTAAGAACTACGGGGCCTCTTACAGTTACTAAAGGTGTCGCGGCCCATAAAATTATTCGGTGCTAACTCTGTTGGAATAATCATCTCGTCTACCTATCCGGACTCTACTCTAGACTACACAGTCAACAGAGTTCCACTTCTCAACTGTAACGTCCATCTTCAAATCTCGCAACCTCTACAAATGTATCAAAACGACGCCTAAACAGGTGATGGTGGTCAAACATATCCTCCGATTTGCCATGCACCACCCAAAAGCCTTGACCGGGTACCTCGTTCGGGACGCTCAGCCCCAACACCACGATGGGATGGTACCGTGGCATCGCGGCCATCGTATGGATTTGGAGCAATCAAGATGCTTCCCCCACGCAAAACGGCTCAGACCGACCTGCAGAAACATGCAAACTTGGGAACAAGCTGACGCACCCCGCCACGTCTGTCCTCTTCTGTCTTGTCCCTCCGTCCGTATCTATCCGTCCGCCTTGGCTTTGACTTGATTTGATTTGCTTTAATGATCAAAGCTGCCACAGTCATCAGTTTATTGCTTTACTCCGCATGGTACTGTCAGAATACTTACTCTTCCCACATTCTTCCTTGGACCGCCTGCAGCTCTTCGGTTGTCATACGTTTACCAGTGGTAAAGTAACCTTGTCGATCTCCGTTAGTTTCCGTCTTGCTTGTAGAACTCTGTGCCTCGACTACTCACCTGCTGTGATCTTTGCGTCAATCTCGACTCTCGAATCGGCTGGTATCAGCTCCTCAGGAAGCTCGACTCTTTCGTGAATCGGAATTCTACAGCCATATTAGTTAATCCTGCATCGACAATAACTCGTCCGACTCATCAGCCTCTATCAGCTTACCCTTGTCCGACAATCGCATCATGCTTCATGCTAAAGATATAGTCAGCCGTCTGTTATCTCGACGTGTTCGATCATCAAACGCTCACTTGCTCATGCTCAGCATCCTGTCAATCTTCTTGATGCCTAGCCAGTGCAGAATATCAGGCATGAGAGCCTGGAATCGCATGTCCTTAACACCGGCAATGTTCTCGGTCCTCTTGAAGTAGTCCGATGCGCGATCAGCTCCGCGTTTACGGGCGTTGTAGACCACTGCCCCATTATTAGTACCCCAGATCTACATGCAGGTTGCTGCTCATCCGGACGGGATGTGAGGGGAATTCGTCCTTACAATACTGCCGACATTGTTAGATCCACTTTCTTGACTGGCAAAGTGATCAGCAAACTTACCTTGGTAACCTCTCCCAAGGCTCGGCCTTCCTTTCTAAAGTAGATGACAACACCACTGCCACCGTTCTGTGCCTCCTTGACGGCTTCCTCGATACCGAAGATCAAGTACGGTCGGCAAGTGCAGATATCCGATCCGAATACGTCGCTACCGTTGCACTATTCACGGATTAGCTGGCCTGGACATACCATGATCCTTACAGCTGGTCATACCTCGTCGTGAATTCGAAGAGACAATCGAACCGACTCGTCCGACATCTTTGCTGGGTCTCCGAAACAGTAGACAGTAAGACCACCTGGAATTAACAAGTTAGCCAGGGCAATTGACGTGGACCAATTCAGAATTTACCAATAGGTGGGAGGAAGACTTTAATGTCTCCACGAGTAATGAGCTTGGACAAGTCAGTTTACAGACTCCATGATAGCAGAGTTTGACCTCGACCTACCTCTGGGTAACTTCCACCAGTGTGTTCAAACAGCGAGCGTCGAAGCGTCGCCTCATCTAGGCCATGTCAATACTTGTACGGGATGAAAAAGGCCGTTGCGCTCTTACCGATACCAAATCGCTCTGCTACGCCAGGCAGGTACCAGACCTAAAATCTCAACATCAGTCGCGCCTTCCTCTCTTGATGTCGGAAAATCATACCGGCTCGACCGCAAATTTGGTGACTGCCAATTCACCCTGATCGTTCAGGCAGACTTTACCATCAGGCACCCTATGATCGATTAGTTGACTAGCGCAAGGTAATGAAGACCACCTTGGACTCACAATCGACCAGCCTTGACACTCTCTGCGAGTTCAGGAAGCTATCAATAGTTTATCAGCATATGCTTCCCAGGTTCTTTGGTCGTTTCATCGCTCACCTTCATGTGAGCTTTGGTGATGGCAATAGTCGGTCGAATGTCGACTAAGAGAGTTATCAGCATAGATTCTATTTGTATCATATCGCTGCTTCTCTTACCGTTGTCTTTCTCAATGGTGTCCTTGAACAGCCATGGAGAGAGATGTCCCCAGGGATCCATGGCGACAATCTTCTTGTGGTCTCCCCATTGAGGAAAGGGACCAATGTTGGCGGCCGGCTCGGTGTTGGTGAAGTCGGGTCTGTTGGCAGTTCTGTCAGTGATGTGATTTTCTCTTTGAGACAGTGGACGAACCGGTGATCGGCGTTCAATTCGTTGCTGGCGACTGCAAGGGCGTAGTAAATCGAGTACGAACCACCACTATAGTTCTGTTTAGTATGGTTACTCTCCCAAATAACGTAACGTAGAGACTCACTGGGCTAAATATTATGATTAACAAAGGATCAAGTCAGTAGAATGGGATATACAACGAACCTCCAACAGCTATACACAGGTTACGAACGTCAGTAACACAAACTCACACATGCGATTACAGGCACGGGCAAACGAACCATTACGACGTCGAATAGTAGAAGCAGCCCTTGAAACTACGATTGGGCCACGCTTAACGGGGTCTGAGTTTCCCCAGTCCATAGGCAAAGGGTTAATTCCAATCTGCTTTGGGTAAGTCCTAATTACCTTGTGTGAGCGATCCGTGTTAGTCAAAATTGGTGTTGAGGAATTCCTCACGTTAGAATAATGCGCGAAGTAAATGCTTGCTGGCGCTGTCCTTCAGAAGGGAGCGCAGGGGCTTTCAATTTGTCCCCAGAAGCAACAGGAGCTTCTACTGAAGGCGATTCACCCTCCTCACGAGAACCGAGATCAAGAATGTTGTTCTTGGCCTGGTCTCCAGAAGTATCTTCGATCGATCTACCCGACAGTGACTCGACCGCATTAACGAGTAGGGCTTGAGTGCGCTGAATCTCTTGTAGAGCTTCAAGCATATCGGACTGCTGATCGTTGGCAGCCATGATGGCGTTGGGAAATGTTGTAAGTGTTGAATTGGGCGCGTATCTACAGGGTATCCAAGGTTCAGTCGCTGCAATTGTGACCAACTGAACGAAGAGATGAAAGACACGTATAGAAAAGATATGGATGAAAGAAGAAAAGAGAAGAGAGTTCTTTCATAAAGCAGATAAGAAAAGGTAAATAAATTGCAGGGCGGAACAACGGGAAGAGCGGTCGGCGGAAGACATGGTGACACGAGCTCTTCAACAACCGTCATCTACAGGGGAGCTGTGGCAGGCTGCAGGCCCAACCTCCAAAAGCTTCAGATGATACATAATTTGTAGATATCAAGATAAAGGCATCCTAGATGTACGACCCTAACCTCATCTGTCACCTCCAAGGTCAGCAGGTCAACGGGAAGAGCCCCTATAAGATCATAACTTTCATGTAACGGGACACCGTAATCGGGCTAGCATGGATGTTGTACAGCAGAGAGGAGAGAAGAGGAGAAGACAAGAGAGGGGAGCTGTCCCAACATGGAGAAGTCATGATAGGTACAGTGTCTAATTGCCATAATCTACTCTGTACTCTACAATTCACGATTCGCTGATAAGAGGCCACATGATAAGGATGGAAGCCTCACTGTAGGTCCCCACTGACTAGCAGTTAGAGCTACGCTACCCCGCCATATCAAAGGGAAAGGTAACTCCCCTGCGTCTGGGTAGTTTAGGAGGTGAAGCAGTGGTGCCCAAGTGAGACTGATTATGACGGTGATGGCCTATCGTTGACACTAGGTCTTATGCAAGCCCAGGACGATGCTCTTTGACTGTTTGCTTAAGTGTCTTAGTTCTCTCACCGTCTTAAGCCTTGTCTTGGGACCCTGCTTGCATGTATTCGGTGTATGATTCAGAAAAAGAACAAAGAATTCTCATCTCTCTAGAGATTCAACTCTCGAAAATTCATATGGGACTCTCTCTTTCCTTTGAGTCTGATAAGAATCCATCACTCACTCTTGACTCCAATCTCACGGAACCCGGCGTCGAGTGTTAAACTCCGGAGGTCGCCGGGAGGCGGGGGCGGGGCATCCGGTACCTCTTCCCGCTTAACAGCAGCCCCACTGTTCTCTCTGCTCTTTTCACGCTACTCTAAAGACACACCTCCCATTTCACAGCCGCGCGCTTGTGCACTAACAAATACGTTTGGGCGAGTGCAACAAATTGAGGCACGTGCCAATCCCCAAGAGTTTGGCCGCGCTGGAGCTGATAAGATAACGCGCCATCATCCCTGACTGGTGCCTTGTCCTAGAGTCAAGTTGTGTTAAACCCAAAGGCTTGACATCAGACAAGTCCGATCCACTGCCATCTTTTCGCATTCTCTCGCTTCGTTTCGTTTGCTTGTCTCGATTTCATTCCACTCTCCAGTCGCGCACGAATCACGACACACACACTATGGGCAAGCGCAAGTCTTCAAGTAAGCCCATGGGGCCTAAGAAGGTTCGTCGCATCTGTTCTCATTGTCGTTCTCCTCAGTGACTTTTGCGCTCACACTACACTAATCCCAGAAAGATCCTCTTCCCACCACATTCGCATGCCTCTTCTGCAACCACGAAAACTCGGTTTCGGTTAAGCTCGACAAGAAAGCTGGTGTTGGTCAACTAGACTGCCGTGTCTGCGGTCAAAAATTCCAATGCGCAGTCAACTGTACGGCCTCAGCTACCGACATCTTTTACATCAGGCGCATCGCCTTACTGACTTGGCGACAGATCTATCTGCTGCGGTTGACGTTTACGGTGAATGGGTTGACGCGGCCGGTACGCCTACAACACTCCACGCGCGACTCTATCAACAGCGACTGACTTTTTACCAGATGCCGTCGCTAAGGAAGACAACGCCGAGCCTGGCTACGGTGGCACATCTCGAGGAGGAGCTGGACGAGGCAACCGAACGGCGGTCGAGGAAGACTACGACGACCAATACGGAGATGATGATTATTAAATGTTTCTTTTACGCGCCCTGTAACAATACCAACATTTGCTACGTCCTTTGCTCGACAAACCCCTGCCTTGCGCTTGCGACCCGTTATGATGTATGACCACTGCAATGATTCTGCCATTAGATGGTATAAAATCTGTCTCCAAAGTCTCCCAGTCCAGGAACGATATAGCTGTCGAATGGTCAGTACACGTATCAGGTGGAACGAATCTCCATACTTCTTCTCGTCGAGGCCCTAGAAAAGGCGGGTTAGTCAAGTGTCTACAGACATACAAGCAAGCGAGATGGCGAACCTCATCGATGAAAGCCGTCACGACCCTCAAGCGAGGGAACTTGGCAGAAAAGTTCTTGACGCCCTCGGGGCTGGCAATCAGGTTGAGGAAAAGGATGTGTTCCTCAGGCACGCCTCGAGACTTGAGAACTTGGACAGCCATGGTTGCGGAGCCACCTGTACGATTGCGTTAGACGGGTTGCGGCATGGACAATTTGTAGAACAAGGACGGGATGTTGTCCTACCAGTGGCAAACATGGGATCCAGAAGAAGCACCCATCGGTCAGCAATGTCCTCGGGCAACTTATCGTAGAAAAGCTTGGGCTGGGCAGTTTCCTCGTCACGCTGGATCAAGATCTTTCCAATACGAACAGAGCGGCAGCAGTCGCGGAGACCCTGCTCCATAGCCTCACCAGCTCTCATGATAGACACACCGCAAATCTTGCCCTGGAACATGAGACCATTGTAGGTACGGCCAATAGGCGTAGTGACAGTGTGCTCAATGACGGGCAGGTGGTTAAGACCTTCCTCGACAAGCAAACGAATAATTCGGTTGGAGTAAAAGATAAAGTCTGCTCGGTCCGTCTCTTTGCTACGGATCATCCTGGGACATTCTCAGCTCCACGACATATTGTAGGTGTAGGTGCCCGATTAGGGAAGTGGACATACGACAGTAGGGCAATAAGCTGAGGGGTCTGAGGCAGGACATGGACATTGTCTAGATTGACGTCGACAGAAACGGTAGCACTGGGCTTCTGCTGGTGAGTACGGTATGAGGGACCGACGGGTGTCGTGTGAGCATCTTGCATCTTATCCGCCATGTTTGTTAGCTGTGATGTTAGGTTTGAGGTTGGTAGAGATGAAGATGATTTGATAAATGGCGGGGGTTTGGTTTGGTTTGGTTTGCTGCACAGATCAAATATTTATGAGTGGGCAAGCGGAGCAAGCAACAGTCGAATCGAAGCTATAAGTGTGAACAAGGAATGGACTGTTTAGCCCGATACGAGAATCCGTGTACAAGATTGGATGTGTAAGAGAAGATCTCAGCTCCAGCTTGTTATCAATATATAACAAGTCCCGAGGATAAGAGAATCTATAGCTTTACCCAAGGTAGTAGGTCCCTTTGGTTAACGAAGCCACATGCATATGCGCAAAACGGGGATGTCAATCGGCCAACAGCGGGGAAGACCCTACCCTACAAAGCTCAGATTTACAGTAGAATATCGGAGGTGACCGTAAATATTTACAAGGATGGATTCATGTTCGATTTGGTTAGTATCGTATTTAAATTTAATTGATAACAGTGGAGATAAGAAGAGAGAGCAATTGTTGCACCTCCATTGCGCTCCTCAAACAGAATCAATGATCAATGAACGTTCTGTCGTGTAACGTGAATCCAATCATTAACCTTTGTTGTTCCGTTGATCTTGTTTCAAGAGGAGCTGTTTTTAGCATTCACCTTTAATGGCTAGAGTGACCTAAGCTTTCACTAAAGATAGAGGCAAAGAGCCACACTAAAGCTGCCTGCATTGGAACTTACCCTTCAATACGCCTTCAATGGAACCTTCCCTGACTGTGACTGTGATTCACTGACAAGACCCTTGGAATAATATCAATTCATTCTTTTTGCCTCATCCGAGCCTCCCCATTTCATCCTTTTCAATGCACTCGCACCTGTAGCAACGTGCCGCATGCCTGTCACCTACAAATAGAGGCGGGTTCCAACAGCTGACATCGTCATCATACCTTCACTCATGCCTATCATAGGCCTCTTCACATAACCTGACCTCATTCAACTAACCCAACCACAACTTCTGTCGCGTCCTCCTCACAACCCCAGAACCAAGCCCGGTATGGCTTCTCAAAATGGTCCGGCCGCGCCTGTCCCACGAAAGATCGTGACCTATGGCAAACCTTCGCGCAAGCGCTTCATGCGCGACGCGATGCCCCTCCGGGCTGCCGAATCCTTCTCTGCGCCAACCAACCGCCCTGGCGCTGCTGACGAGTCTGTTCCAAAACAATCGAAGCTATCATTTTCAAGATCAACATCAGATCCATCGCCTCAATCTCCTGTCGGCAGTCGATCCAATGAACCAACCGGTGCAAGACTGGGGAAAGAGCTCAAAGCAGAGGCACACGATGCGACAGATACCAAAAAACGAAAACGCCAGCAAGCTGCGCTTCCTGAAACAATCGGAGAGGAACCAACATCTATCCCTCAGAAACCATCGAATTCTACATCTACACTACCACGACGACCATTAGGAGGGACTTCAGAGAATGAAGGGAAAGCAACTGCGCCACGTCGCTCGCCGATCACGAAAAAGAGCCCCAAAGACAAGATCGCGCGATCTCGACCCTTGCCCCGAAGCAAGTCTGATATCTCAAACATTGAGACCAACTCCAAATTTGCGCCACCTGCATTCAAGAGTCGCGACGATGAGCCGCCGAGATCCAAGAAACGAAGGCCCCGACTTATTGATGCTTTGGCTGCTCAGCGAGCCGACACAGATTCGGAAGACTCGGCCCCTGAAGTAGAGGAAATCAGACCTCCATCATCTTCAAATGCCGGCGCAGGCCACGGAGGCGCAACGCATTCTCAACAGTCAGAGTCCCAGTCGCAGTCCCAGTCGCAGTCACAAAACAACTCTCAAAACCAATCCCAAGATTCGACAATTTGGCAGAGAAATCGCCCTGCAGCAGCACTCAAAGGACGACGAGTCAAATATACGTACGGCCAATCACGGTCAATCCTGAGTGAATCCTCTTCAAAACTTAGCGAGGCCAGCCAGGGAATGGGGATGGGTATGGCCACTACCGAGGAAGAGCTGGATGCGCTCTTGGCTACGCCCCCAGAGCCTATCAACCCGGATCCATTTGGCCTAGACGACGATGACGATATGGGGGATGACGGTATTCGACCTGCAATTAAGAGCGTGCATGAGCTACGGCGAGCTGGGGCAAATAATCGCTTCGCCGATGAGATGGAGGATCTGCTTGCTCGGATAGGAACCCCTAGCAGCAATCCGTCTTCTTTGAGGAGAAGCGCATTATTGGAGCTTTCCCAGAAGCTACAGCGCAAAGAATTCATCAGCCAATTTCGTGACCACGCAACGCGCGATAAAGTCGCCGCTAACATCGGACAAGAGAAGGACGTGATAAGCGGTTTCGCCCTCTCAGCAATTCTCGTCATATTCCTCAACTTCAGCTCCGCGGCTCATTTGCTACAGCAGCTCGTTAACGACGGGCTCAGTGAGCTGCTTAGTGTGCTTCTACGAGTGCCCGAAGACATTGATGAGATCGCCGCAGGCAAGATGAGACTCTCCAAGACTACTAGAAACTCAATCAGCGAGGTAAAAAAGATTCTCACAAAGCTGAACATTTGGCATGGGCGCCGTCCTGAGAAACTCTCGCCCCAAACACTTGCGCTGCAACTACTAAACATTGTATGCCAACGAATCGATGCAATGCATTCATCAGTTGTTGTCAAGGGTGTCGAAAATGATCTTGAGCTCGTCGTCGGAAATTGTGTGAAGGCAGATCCAAGAACTGACGCAGTATTTGCTCTCGTGGTATCAATATTGGAATCGCAGTCTGGGCTGGCAATGAACGATGAGCATGAGATCTCTTGGGTCGCGCAGCAGACGCACCACGTGGCTCGTCTTCTCGAGAATAGTCTACAGAAATGGCCAGAAAAGCCGGGCGATATTGAGACAGCAATCCTCAAGTTGTCAATCAACATGTCCAACACGGCACACGGGGCAGCAGCTTTTAGCGACATAATTCTGTTGACGAGTCTTTCTCAAGTCATTCTCTCAGGATTCAGATCAGCCATGGACACGATGAACAGCCCGCGTCTAAAAGAAGAAACATATGATGGACTTCTGCTGGTACTTGGCATGGGTATCAACATCCTAGAGTACTGTCCACACGCACGAGAGAATATTGCGGGCGAGCAACTGGATGACCTGGTGTCTGTATACTTGCAGTACCGGGTTCTGATGCAAAAGGTAAAACCACACAACCCAATGACTTTAATTGATATACGCTAACATTCTCAATCAAGGCTGCTTCGGAAGAAAACTTAAAACCAGGCGTAGCAAAGCTCGGCGTGGCATTTGGCTATCTTTCCATCTTGCTAGGCTATCTGTCTCTGGTAGACGCAGCCCGGCAACGATTTGCAGAGCAGCCAGGAAGAGAAGGGCTTCCGAGCCTTATTGGGTCGATAAAGGAGTTTATCGCCATGTACAAAGAGGTTGATAACAAGGTGACCGAGCTCGAAGGACTTGTCAATGACTTACAACGACGGCAACGACATTAATGGACTATACCAAACGGGAATATGGATAGGGAGGATGCGCATCTGGGGGATATTGTTCTGAGTACAGCCCTTTTAGCTTATATCATGATTTGAGGCAGAGCCCAGTGCTGGTACAAGGGCCAGGGCCTAAGCCAGTTGAACTGTTCTTAGACAAGAGCCAATATAAATCGCTAGACAAAACTGAATACTGCAAAACCAATCTTGATATTATCCCAAGTTCAATGTGTTTCTATTGAGGCTCATCATGATCTGATTCGATGCATAACTATTATGCATCTTATGAAGAGGTTAATCAAGTTCACGCGTCACCACCAAAAAGGGCCTACCTATGATGCAAAAGGGAGGGGGAGGGGCTTGTCTTTGGAGGGGATGGAAGGATGCCCGCAGAGCAGATCCGGTGGGGGGTACTCTGTACTGCACCTGCCATTGGATTGAATCCCTTCCATCTCACTCGTCAGGAATGGCCTTTTAGGAAGTTCCGTCACTCTTACCCAGGTTTGGCTTGGCTCTTTGGTTGGCTTTTACAGTACAGTACAGTAGCTTGTCCTTGCAGTTGCATTCAAACTTGACGTGCACCTGAAGTTCCAGGCCTTTTTTTAGTTACACATCATACACTCACATTCACATTCACATTAGCATCCACGTCCAAGTTCATCGTCGTCATCAACAGCACTCGTTTACTAATTTTTCTGCCTTCCTTCTTCCTATCACTCAGCTGTTGGTCTCACTTTCTGTACGCCCTGACGTGCATCATTCAGGCGCAAATAATCACACGACGTTCAACAATTAAATAAGCAGCTTAAACTCTGTTTCACTCCTCTTTCGTTGCACCATGCCTTCTCCCAAGCAAAGAAAGGTCGCTATTGTCGGCAGCCGCTCCGTCGGTGAGTATTCTGATCTGTTGATGGCTTTGCACAATTGCCTTTCTTTCGATCGTTCAATTCACTGACAGTATTTGTAAATAGGCAAGTCGTCTCTAGCGGTACGATTCGTTGACGGTCACTTCGTCGACAGTTACTATCCCACGATCGAGAATACCTTTAGCAAAATGATCAAGTACAAGGGACAAGATTACTCGACCGAAATCGTCGACACAGCAGGCCAGGACGAGTACAGTATTCTCAACTCCAAGCACTTTATCGGTATCCATGGCTACATGCTCGTCTATTCTGTATCATCACTGCCGTCTTTCGAGATGGTGCAGGTCATTCGTGAAAAGATTCTTAACCACTTGGTGAGTGCTCTCGGTTATGCGAGCAAGGGCTTCAACCAAGCTAACCAAAATCTCATCGTCTAGGGTACTGACTCCGTTCCTATCTGCATTGTCGGCAACAAGAGCGACTTGCGACCCGAGCAACGACAGGTCACTCCTGAAGATGGACAGAAGCTCTCCGAAAAGATTCAATGCGGCTGGACCGAGGCGAGCGCACGATACAACGAGAACGTCGGCAAAGCCTTCGAGCTCTTGATCGGACAGATTGAGAAGTCGCAGAACCCTGGCGAGGCACCCGCCAAGAGCAACTGCATTCTGATGTAAAAGGAATCGCAAACATGTTTCTAGAGGCACATTCTGCCAAACGATCACGATCACGATGATTAATTGATTTGGGGCCGCGGGGCGGTCCACAAGTCAAGCCCAGTTCAGTCCAATCCAGCCAGCACCAGACAAGACCAAGACCTTATCGTTCCACGAGGTCGCAGGGGCACAAGGTGATTCAGGTCGGGAACAGGGCAGCTACAGACATGATAGGACAGGACAGGACACGGGCCATGATGTGTGCGAATGAGCGCCCTCTTTTGGTTAAATTCTCCGTTGCTGCAAGTGGCACACACGGTACTCTGTACAGCTTGAATCCTTGCGTTGCTTTCTCGTTTTGCTTGCCTTTGCAACTAGAGTATATATGGTACAAATCAATGGGGGTCAGGGTTTTTGGGTTTACTCTTGGGAAATTTCTGTCTCTCTCTCTCTTGCTCTCTTCTTTCTTTCCTATCTGACTCGTGCTTGAGTGCATGTCCTGATTCATGACCAACCTCGAATGACTGACTGACATGCTGACCTTGGCGTAGAGGGGACGGGACTTGCAAGGATGTAGCGATGTGCAACTACCGATACGTACCTGGACTTGTTTCTAGAATGAATCTAGAGGCACCAGCCTCTCGGTGCCAGACCAGCCCAGTCCGATTGACAGCTCGCCAGGTAATTGGTTCCCAACAATTCGAAATGCCTTGTTTCTTAGTCTAGGTCCAAGAAAGTAGCCATAATTCTATGCCCTGGCCTGTCTCCTTGGGCGGTCTGCACTGCACTGCGTCACTAAAAAACACTGGTCCATCATGTGAATGTGATGAAGAGCAAATGCACGATCTAGCTAGAAAGGGTCTTGACTCTATTCGGACAGTCCCGCTATCGGAGTCGCGTTAACCCGGGTATGCAAGAGGGTAGCATCCGGGAGGGACAGGGACGCTACTGTACAGTAGTTATGGAAAACCATTGTTGTGGAAAGATCCGCAGGTCGTTTCTTTGTACTAAAATAAAGCAGAATCTCATTGAGCCATGTGGTTTTGTGAGTTGGCGAGGATAGATTGGCGGTCTAATGGGTTTAGTTTTTGAGACATGGAAGCCAGTGGTGATATTGATTCAGTGTTGCTGTCAGGTCAAGTTTTGAGTAACAGAAAGAATAGGGTGCCGCTCCTGCCTGTACAGTTCAGGCCTCGCAACACCGTACCCAAGGCAAGTGCGTAGGACGGATACGTGTGCCACCATTCACAGCCTCAACTTGACATCTCACCGCGCCCAAGCCCAACTTCCTCTTTCTTTCTCTCTTTGTTCTTTGCCTGACTCTGCACCTTTATTGTTACAGGACAAAAAACAACGGCAACAAAGACTTACTGCGTACAAAAAATTGTAGACACTTTTAATATTCAGTATTCTCAACTCCTCATTTCTGCTCCCGTTTCTTCGCACAGTTCATCAGTCCTTCCATCTTTCTCCATATTGGAGGAGACATTTCTCCAGATGCCCGACACAAATCCTTGCCCCTTTTGCGGCTTCGAGCCGGAACAAGGAGAGCCTGAACTTCTTTTAGTGTGTCTTTGCCGATCTTCTAACCGCTGCTTTCCTTGGAGTTGAAACTAAGACATGCTTCCCTTGACTAGCAGCATATCGAGAAACATCACCCAGACGGTGAACAATCCCCCTTCACCGACAACGCAGAAGCAGTCGTGTGCCGAGAAGATGGTTGCGGTGAGCTTGTCCAGCTCGATGAGCTAGCGTTCCACCTGGAACTTCATGAGCTCGAGGCGCAGGGCGCAACGCCTGAACCAGGACCTAGATCTGAACCTGAGCCTGCCGCGGAAAAAGCTCCGTCTAGACATCGAAAATCGGCGACAGCGACTAGGGAGAGATCCCGCAAGCAGAAGACCAGTGCTATCCAGGCGATGAAAGACCTCCTGACAGGTCACAGCAGTAGGTCGAGCCACAGTCGTGAAAGCACCAGTAGTCGCACTCGCCACAAAACTAAGAGGGAAGAGGCTGGTATCACCAAGAGTCCTGATAGAGGTTCTTCTTCTCGAACTAGGCATGGGGAGCGACGTCGAAAGTCTGGCCGCTTGGGGGTACGTGAATTCGTGATAGTTTGCTCGGGCCAGTGAACTAACTCTGTTGTAGAGATCGGAGCTTGGCAGGTTTGCGCATGAAAAGAAGATGCCCCCATGGCTCGTAGACCTTCTTGAAAAGGATGGCCAAGTCGTTAATAACGGTAAGAATGCCTTCGTACAGTACGGGAATAACAACTGATCAGGAGAATAGACATTTTGCCTGTTCTAGTTCAACTACTCGAACAAAACCCTTCAACACAATATGCCTACGTCTGCCGACCTGCGGTACAGCATATTTCCAAGTTGAAGCAGGAAGGTGAGTTTCTACCTCCAGTGGCTGTGTATATGTATCGATTCAGGGGTATCTGACAAGTCCAGGTGGTTTCTGTGGTTATCGAAACATCCAGATGCTCACATCTGACATCATCTCTGCCAAAACTCCAGGCTCGCAGCACTTTGGCGAGAGTTTTCCAAACATCTTTCAAATCCAAAATTTGATCGAAAACGCTTGGGATAGTGGTATCAATGCTCAGGGCAGAGCAGAAACCGGAGGTATCAGGGGAACGCGAAAGTATATTGGTACACCAGAGGTAGTAGATCTTGCATATATGCCCTTATATGCAAATGGCTTACAAAATACAGGCACAAGCTGTATTCCTGAGCCTCAACATACCGTATGTTGAACGGACCCTTTATTTGATGTTGGAAGTATAGCTAATCATAGGCAGTTGCTCGGTTCAAGCATTTAAAGATCCGGAACGCGGTAGGTCTAAGCAGCACCTCTTCGAAGCTATCGAGAGATACTTCCAAGGAGGCATTACCAGCGTAGAGGACCGGATCCATTGCACAAACCTACCACCGATCTATCTACAGCATCCAGGTAAGATGCGAGAACCGTTTACAGAGAGCGCAAGGGCTAAGATTGGAATAGGACACTCTCTGACCATCGTCGGGTTCGAGAAGCAGATGGATGGCCACACAAACCTCTTGGTATTCGACCCTAGCTTCCGTGATTCTACTAAGATTAGAGATCTCGTTGGGAAAACATTTCGGTTGAAAGGCTCTTCTATCGACGGACTCCTGAAACCATACCGTCGAGGTTCCCACTACTTCCGCAGGCACAACCAATATGAAGTGCTCTAGTAAGTGATCTTACCCCTGGAATATTGTCTTCATCCATACTCATGACGTGTAGCCTCACAAAATATGCCTCTGTGGCCTAGTGACCTAGGTGGTGTACTAGAGATTGGTTTACTGCTGGTCCTTGAACCAAGCCTGAAGCTTGGCCAGCGCGCGGCTTCGATGAGAGATCTTGTTCTTCTCTACCTTGTCCATCTCGGCAAAGCTGTAACGGTCAGCAGAGAACAACAGTTAAGGTCGATTCTTTACTTACGTCTGGCCTTCATACTCGAAGATGGCATCCCATCCGAAAGCGGGGGGTCCTCGAGGAAGCACAATCTTGCCCTGCAAAACCGTCAGCGCAGTTGATAAAACATATCCAAGGACTTCTTACTGGGCATCGACCTTGGAAGATGATGACCTCCTCTCCAGGTCCAGCACAGTATCCGAAAGTGCAGACGGCTTCAGCAGACTTGTCATCGTAAGCAGCCAGTAGGTTGTTCAGACCTTGGTGACCGATTGAAGTCATGAACCACTTGCTTCTCAATCATCAGCACTTTGCATTTTCAGAACAGCGATTTCAACTTGCATGTAGACACCAGGAAGGCCATTGAGGGCATTGTAGCAAAGCGCTGTATCCTCAACCAGGACTGGGCCTTTCACCTGGAAATTGATCATTAGGCATGTTTTCATTTTTCAGCGGTTGTTCAATAAACAAATACCTACCAATTCGGCCGCTTTACGGCACTTGTACTCCGTAACCCCCTCAAGTGTGCCTTGCACCTCCTCGAGATCCACGGGCTGGCTGAGGACCTCGATCTCAGGCTCAAGAATGGCCTTGACTTCGGTCAACTTGTTGGCGTTGCCGGTGATGAAGTTGACTTTGTGAGGCGCCATTTTTAATTTTTCCACAGACTTGAACTAAAGAGAAATGGCAAAGCGGATGTCGTTAACAACGCAAGAGAAAATAAGATCGTAGAAGAGAGATAAAGATAGAAGCTGAAAGTAATCGAGCTGAACGATGGGCCACTCAACCCCCACTGTGTGACAAAATATGCACTTGTCCGATATGAACCTTCTAAAGCGATTCATGTCAATTCGTAGCCTGCCCTAGGCTTGTATCAATATCTATTTTCACCAACCAATTCCGCGCTTTCAAATATGACCTTCAATACCCGTAGTCTCGCTCTGTCTGCATGTAATTCCAAGAACTCATGCCCTCTAGTAAAAGTCACCTTCAGTAAAACTTCCTTACTCGCTGTTGTCCTTCTTCCATTGATCGAGCCAAGCAACTATGCGATCAACATTTGTGTCCATCTCATCAGCGTTGTTGCTCGTCAACTCGATGACAATTTCCTCATCGAATGCCTCATGCGCCTCCTGTAGAAGGACCTCCATAATCTCAGAGTCAAGGTTTTCTTGAAGCTTAGAGTCGGGATAATTTCTGTGGTTAAAATGATCAGCAGAAGCTTCTTTTTGTCATAACTCAAGCCTGATAGGACGAGCATCACGTACCTCGCTGTGAGACGGTCGTAGAGAGTGGAAGAGTCGACTCGTAGGACCACGACTAGATCTATCCAGCTCTTAGGGAAGAGATCGCATGCGTGCCAGTCAATGATGCATCCGCCAGCCTTGACATCCTCCTCAATAGCATCAAGGAGCTGTAATAATGTTAGCTTGTGTGCTTGCTTACTCGGCCAAATCCATGATTTATAGATCTGATTGTAGATATAAACAAATACTTGCCTTGTCTTCATCCACAATCAAGCTGTGGAACTCATCGCTCCATCCTTCATGACACTCCTTGTCCTTCACAACCTGGTTGACTGAAAGGTGACGCAGACCAGTTCGTTCTGCGAGGCTCTCACAATGAGTCGTCTTTCCGACACCAGGCGTGCCTGTAATGATAATATTGGGCAATTTTCGATCACTCATTTTGGTAAAGGTTTTGTTTGTCTGATATACCTATAAATGCAGAGATTGATAGACTCCAATTTGGGTACCTTTGAAATTGCAGGTACACAGACTGTGCGATGCAGTTAAAGGGGCACAAAGATTCGATAGTTGCATCAACGCCAACTTTTCACCATCAATAAACTATCACAAGAAACAAATAGAGAAAAACAAGTGAACAAATAACCACAGTATCGCTTCGTACTCTCATCTCTCGGATTCTCCAATACAGCCATAGTTCATCTTACAAAGATAGAATCGAGCTCAAATACCCTCACCAACTTGCAGAGAAGGGGGCTAACATCTAACATCCCACTCTATAACCATGATGCCTTCCAGATACAAGGAGAACAACCTCAGATCTACCTCAGTAACACGCCGTCATTAGAAAATTCGACATCAAACACCCTGAAAATGCGGCTTCTATCCCTTATGTGCGTTTGAAATGCCCAAACCAGCTTCATTATTTCTTACTGCTCTACATCAACTTCATCGACGCCCTCAAGCTCATGCTGGTGGCCGTTCTCGTATTCTTCGCCATCTGTGTAGTCCAACTTCTCCTGTTGCGCAATGGCTTGTGCTGAGACGATCTCAGCGAGCCTCTTCAGGCGAGGAGTTTGGAGCCCTGGAAGAAAAGTGTCAGTCTCAAATTGCAGGTAAGGTAACTCGTTTCATATGGAACTTACAAGAGGGTGTGTAAGTCTCGAGCGCAGTAATGACTCGAGGCTCGGCAATCTCGTAAGGACCACTGTCGTCCATATCGACGGCCTGAAGGAGAAGGACGTCACTCTTCTCAGTAACACGTGAGGCAACTGCCTTCATGATCTCGCCGTTGATAGGCTGCTCGTAATCGGCAACCAAGTATTGGTTGAGCAGCTTCTGGATCTGGTTCGGTGAAAGCCTATGATTGTTAGTAAGAAGTCATTGATAGAGATCTCAAGATACTTACATCCAGCAAATGTCCTGAATGATTTCTATGTCGTTCAGGGTGGCCTTCTTGAGCTGAAGAAGCTTGGTTGCTTGCTGCATAACGGTTAGCTGTATTCTTGAACCACCTCTTGGGTTAAACTTACCATAAGATGCTCCAGTTGGAGCGTACCCTCGGGCATATCGTGGCTCTTACACCATTCCTCAATTCGAGTGATGTTGTAGTTAATTTGAAGACCACGCTTCCATGAGAGGAAGTTTCTTCGCATGAGCAGGTCGTTGAACGCTGTCACACCGACCAACTTCAGGAGCTCGGTGATGCACTGCGTGATGATGGAATCCTCCAGGTAGTATGCCTTCATCGCGCGGAAGACGCTGTTGAGCAGACTAAGGAGGTTGTCCATGCTGTAAGCAGGGGTCGAGTTTGACTGAAGAAGCTTGCCCAAGAAACGGCTGCTTTCGTTGGTAACAAAACCAGGAAGAGACTGGGACTCGATGATGGCGGGAATAATCATCTTCTGCAACTTCTTCTTCAACACCTTCATCCAAGTGTGGTAGATGTTGAACTCCAAACTCTCAAGATCGTGCTTAACGATCTCGAGAAGTCGGTCGTACTCGTAGTTGTCAGACTTCTGAGCCTCGTACCAATCCTCGGCAAGGAACACGAAAGACAACATCTCGTGAACGTTTGACAACCAGAAGGCGCCAGGGTTGATAGCCTCATCACCATCGTGCTGCATAACCTCCTGCTGGATAGACTGCATAACATTGGCCAAGAAACGTTCCGACTCCTTGACGAAGCCGTTGTTCCACATCTCTGATGTGACCAAATTGATGAGGTATGAAGGGAACAGAACTTCCTTGTCTGATGGTGGTGGGGTAGTGTTGGGGGAGGGGATCTTGAGGTTTCGGATCAGTCCCATGGTCACCTCCTCATTGAGGCCATCCTCGTCCGCGAGAAGCGTCTCGAGTTCCATCTCAATATTATCGACGCCAGGGAGGAAGGTCGAACCAGAAAGGTTCTGGCGATGCGCCGTGCCAGTAACAGCCATGGAAACCGGCCGAGGGTTATAAGTACCACTAAAGCGATCAAGCTCCCGCGGTTCCGCGCCTGCGCTACGGCGCTTAGGCTTCTTGGACGCGACAAGGTTAATAAGGCCAGAAGGTACTGAAGCTCCAGGCGCTGTCCCATTGGCAAGCTCTCCATTGATAGGCGCATTCCTTCGAGCCAGCTCGAGGGCGTCTCGAAGAGACTCGAGTTCCTGCCTCAAACTCATGTTATCCTTCTCATGTTGAGTGCTTGACCTCTTTGCTGTCTCCAATTCTGTGTTGGTTAACCGAAGAGACTCTCGAAGCTCTCTCTCCTCCTCTTGCATTCTCTTAATATTGGCCGTCGACTCATCGAAAGCGACTTGAAGCTTCTTCATCTCATCCTCCATCGCTTGCAGGCGTGCGACGGCGATACCAGCCTGGTTAGCTTCAGTCTGGAGCTCCTTTGTTCGCGCCTCAAGGTCGTTATGTCTCTTCTTCCATGACTTGATTTGTCCCTCGTAGTTCTCAACCTGTGATGCAAGACCCTTGTTCCTTTCCTTCATTGAACCCAGGGACTGCGTCAACTCGACAACCTTGTTTTCAAGCTTGTAGGAGATCTGCTTCAAGTCACGAGCCTCTTCACGAACTGTCTTGTATTCCTTTCGAGCCTTCCTTCCACGCCACAAGCTCTGGATAAGGATAACCTTCTTGCGGTACTGCCTCCAAGCCAGCAACTGCCTTCTTGATCTCCAAGAACGCTGGATCTTGAGAGCAGCATTACCAAGGCGTTCCTCCAAGATGGTCTTTCGTCGAAGGTATCCCTTGGCAATTGACTCGAACAGGACCATATCCTTTCTGAATTGAACGTAAGACTTGCGCTGCTTGGATCCTCGCCACACGCGCTGGATGGTGATAGCAGCCTTGATAGTGCGGAGCTCTTGGGCCGACTTTCTGGCCTTCCATGACCTAATTGCAGACTGTGTAAGGATGATGGCTTCACGAGCCTCGAGGTAGCGTTGTCGGTAGTACTTGGCTCTGAGGTTCTTCTGGATCATAATAGCACAGTCATTGAGCCTGGTGGTGCGGAGGTTCTCCAAGAAGGCGAGCATACCAGCTCGGAAGAAAATCTTGGTGAGACCAAGCTGGTACTTGTCCATGCCCTTCTCGGTACTTGTTCCAAGAGCCTTCTTAAGGATAGCATCAGCCATCTCACGGATCTCCGAGGTCCATTGGTCAGACCTAACCAACATGTAGTAACGAAGGGCGAACTCTTCGTATGTCCAGCGAGTAGGGTAACCGGCACAACTAATACGGACCGTCTCGAGGACACCACAAGCACGCAGCTGGCTGAGAACCATGGGACCCTCGAATTTCCAAGCCTCCTTGGCCTCGTTAGGCTTGATACATCGGATGTAGTGGACATCAGTGTTGTTGATGGTGCTCATAAGCTCGATGAGCGAAGAGCGGAAAATGCCTCCCAGTGTGGGCTTCCTGTTGACAGCCACGCCAATCTTCCTACCAGCGGCGGGCTTAACAGCGTTGGAGCTGGAAGAGGCGGCATCCTTCTCTCGTACGGCGGTCGCGGCGTCCAAGACAGTCTTGAGGAACTCGTTGCTTGAGGCGCGCAGGACAGCCATGTGCTCATCAGGGACAGTATCTCGGTTCTTCTCGATAAAACCCTCGGACTCGTAGGTAACGTCGATGGCATAATGGCAGACAGTGAAAGCTGACTTTCCGAATCTAGGCTTCTTGTAGAATTTCGACTTATCGGGAGTGAAGTTGTGGTGAAGCTTGGTGACAAACTGTTCGTCTGATCCCATGGGAAGTCGAGACTCTTCGTCAAGCAGAGACAAGATACCTAGCTTGCCCTCGATCAGGTCGATACAAGGCTGGTTATCAGAGAAGTCAATGAATGTCCAGTCGATCTGCTCCCTGAGGTATTCTTCCTGCTCCAGCTTGAAGACATGCTGGTTGAACTCTTGTTGCAACTTCTCGTTGGCGTAGTTGATACAGAACTGTTCGAATGAGTTCTTGGCGAAATGTTCGAAACCATAAATATCCAAAACACCGATGAATGAGGTCACTCGGCTCAACACATCTTCAGAAGCCAAACTGGAGTTGATGATATCAACGAGCCAGTCGAAGAGACTCGAGTAAATAAACTTGGCGACGGAATCACGAACAACGAGAGCCTGCGCTTGGCTCAGGTTTGAAGTAATCTTCTCACCACGGGTAATGAGCTGCTTCTTAACAATCCACCTGGCAAATTCCTCGGCCTTAACACCAAGAATAGCGCATGCCTTCTCTAAAGAAGGCTCGTTGGGAGCCAATACACTGTCGTTACGTGAAGCAGTGATCTTGACATTTCCGAGGTGCAGAAGACCGGCCAACAACTTGAAAATGTCCGACTGCTGCTCGCCTGTGACACCAATGGTTGATAGCGACTTCTGGGTTGCCTCGAATTCGGCCTTGTCGTCCACGCCATCAATTGTTGGGCAGTTTCCTTGGTTCAGGTACTCAAACTCCTCAATGGGCAAAAGACCGAGCTCCTCGCGCTGCTGGTCAGACGCACCAGCAATGAGTTGATAGAAGATATGGTAGTTACGCTCCTTGAGGGGCTGGAAAACCAATCGCGAACGTTCTAGAAGATATGTTCTAATTTTTGCGCCAATGATATTCGTCTCCTCGTCGAACATGATCTCAATGTACTTTCCGAATCGTGAAGAGTTGTCGTTTCGAGTCGTCTTAGCGTTACCGAACGCTTCCATGATAGGGTTGGTTGCAAGGATCTGCTCTTCCGTCTCACTCATTGACTCGGATCCTCGCTTGGATCGCCCACCAGGGTTGTCGGGAGACTCTCTGGTAGCAAAGTATCGCATGATGTATTTGGCACTGACAGTTTTACCAGCACCAGACTCTCCGGAGACTACAACAGTCTGGTTCTTCTTGTCGCGAATCATGTCCCTAGAACAAATTAGCTGGGGGAGAAGCTGGGCGACTGGGGCTCAATCTTACATGAAGGCCTCCTCAGCAATGGCAAACAAATGAGGCGCTTGTGTGGCTCGCTGTCTTCCAGCATACACCTGGACCATGCCCGGAACATAGAGAGAATCGACTCGCGCGAACGGATTTGTAGCAATAAGAACGATACCACTGTAAGTGTAGATCTCCTTTTGCAAGTATCGTAACCTAATTGCCTGCAGGACTGGAAGGTGTTAGCATCAGTCGTGCCAGTTCCTATGACAGGCGATAGCTCGGTGGCAAACATACCAGCAGGTTCGTTGAGATGAGACAAATTTGTAAGATCGTCGCTGGCTTCGAGCATTGTCGGGTTCATCAGAGGGGGCAGAGACGGGTCGCTCCCGCTCTGGAGTGCCTCCGCAGACACCTCGATATCCTTGGTCTAACAGGGAGATACAGTCAGTACACAGGTCGCAACCAGATACACCGTATCACCAAGGTAGGGTTGTATGCAAACTCACCTCGCCATTCTCAAGCTGGAAGGTCAGCTTGACTTTAGAGCCATCGACGGTCTTGCTGATGAGCTCTGAAGCCACCCAACCTTCGGCAGTATCTGGCTGCCATGCTCTTGTGCCAACCTCGTAGGCAGATGCCATGGTGGCGGTATTACCGAGCGCGAAGCCGGATTGTATTAGGATAGAAGATAAAGGCGACTATGTCGAAGCGGTATCGGGGTAATTAGTACTAAGGGGCTGAATGGCGGTGGGATGCATATATTCGCCAACAGTGGGTGTAGAGAAACACGGCCTGCCGGAGAGGGATATAGTCGTTTAAACGTCGCTTCTGGTAAACGTTAAGGGGGCGTTACTCAATCCAAACAACGAACACGCTCGTGGGAGTATGCGGTCGAATGGTTGTTGGATGCTTTGCGCAAGTCCAAGTCCAGTCAGGTCAAGTCAAGTCGAGCTTTCTGGGTACACCGGTGCCCCGTAATCCAAAAGAGATACTGGACTGGACAGAAAGGATGGACCCTGTAGTCTAAGCGGGAGAAGTGAAGAGAAGACGCTTTTCCTTCCCACACACAAAAGACTCGCCGACAAAGAGGTCGAGCAAGATTGAAAAGTTGCAAGGCAAAACGAGAGACCTTGAAGGAAGTCAAAAGTTAAGTTAAGGTAGTTATGGATGCGGTGATGCCAGCACGCGTTTTGCTTTGCTCTGCTCCTGATTTGATTGAAAGGGCCGGACGGATACTGCAGCCGCACGGGGCACGTTGGAGAACAGGGGGGCGGGGCATGGACTGTTAGACCGATCGAGTACCTAGGGGTTCAGTCACGGGTATTCTTAGCGGCTGGATCACTGCAAGTAGGTACAACAGTCTGTCATCTTCAGTACATCATCCCCTACGACGCCTTCCCAGCCTCAGTTCCTGAAAGCTCCTGGATGGCTTCAGAACAATTAGGGGCTCTGAACCTGGACGATCCCGCGAACCAATGAGGGGCCGACCCGTCCGCAACTTTGGCCTTGTCCTGTCTTTTCTTCGATCTGGGGTGAGAACAAGCGAGACCGACAAATCCTCTCTCGAGTTTGAGTCGACACTGTGTTATGCTGGTCTGGTTTAGAAGGAGACTCGAATCAAGTCCAATGCCAATTGAGGGATCCGCAGGACAAAGACAAAGGAGTTCTTTCTTGGGGTCAGTCGGAGCTAATGCATACCTACGAAAAAAGCAGCCTGCCGCAGGCCCCTTATTATTTGGCATTGGCGATCAAACATCCCGAGATCGAAATCGCACTGTCTGTTACAACTTCAATTCCGATATCGTTACAGTGTACGGATATGGGATGGGAGCTACAGCATGAATTCAGGTGAGTACCTATGTCGGGTCTTTGCAGGATCCATGCAAGGTATTGTTCTTTTCACAGTTTAAATGGAACGAGCTTGTGTTAAGCAGCATGAAGTATGTCACAGCATTTGTCACACAACCTAATATCGCATTGTTGGTAATTAGACCAGCCATTCTATGAAGGCCGCTCCAGGGTCGGTTGCTAGAAACAGATGGCAAAGCCAATATGAATGAGTATTCCATCCACCGCCAATCTCTAAACCTGAAGCCAGTGTACTTCCAGTCAAGTACTACTGCTGTACATATCTAGCGAAGTAGCAGGGCTAGAGCTTGAAACACGCCACTAACATTGATTTACAAGATTCAACCTCCAGAAAGGAGATGCCAATTCTAAAATACTGGGGAACGGTTGAACCCTAGTACGCCAAGTAGTCGATTCATCTATCCCCACCATGAACCCCAATAAATACATTCATGGAGCCTCGAGTCCATCAAAGGAGAGCCGTCAGGGCTTAGGAGTTAGCTAACAAGACCCCAAGACAGATAGCTCGGTGAATTATTCTGAGCTGGTACCACAACCTTCAGTCCGAGCCACAAAGGTTGGTTACTATGCATCAAGCGTCTCTGCGGCAGCATTCCACGTTAAACTATGCAAATGCAGCTCATGTCCCCAACATTTGTTACATGCTTTTTTACGTCAGGCACTGCCCAGCTTACGCCAGCCACCAACAGTGATTCTATCAATGCTTGAATGCTTATCTTCCGGGCCGAGAAACTACAAACACTTCACAGAAGCCAACAAAAACGGTACCTGGTCTATGGGTCCTTTGGGGGTCCTCTTTCAATCCGCACCGGATTGGTCCTATTTTGGTATTTCTAACTTAAGTTGCGTTGAAGCTCAAGTGTTTCTGTTCGTTGAATTCATCCATGCCATAATACTCCATACAGTGTTACCGACTAGCCCAACCAGTCCGGCCGGTCATTATTCAAAAGCACCCGCAAAATCCAGCCCCCTTTTGATCCTCGTCCAGGCATGGGTTTGTGTACCTGACGATTCCATCTTTTCGAAAAAACCTCCCCCGGCCACGATCGTCGAGGTCGTGTCAGTGGGTTTCGAGCGCATATGTCTTTCTTCAATAGAGTCCAATGCATCAATGCGTCCAAAATATCCTGGGATCAAGGCCCGATTAAAAAAATATTGAACGGGCCGCCCCCTTTCTTCCTGCTCCTGGGTGCAGCTATGTCCTGTGCGTCGTTGGTCGCATCGCATTCCTCTTTACTAGTTCAAGGGTTAAGGGTTGAGGCTCATGGCCACCAAATGGCCCATGCATCGTCACTTAGTATAGGATACGGGTCATGACGCGAGCTGTGTAAACCGTCAGTATTTTGATGCTGGATTTGTGTGGCTGGGTTTGACATACCGCTAAGTCCCTCAAGGCTGTCGTAGATGTCCTTGATCTGCTCATACTTGATGCTGCTGATATCAGCCATCAGGTAGGCATTGTCGCCTCTGCTGTCGGAAATCTGCTTGTCGACGTTGTGGTCTCCAAGAATCTCGTTGACCTTTCGGAGCACACCGGGAACGTTTCGGTGAATGAAGATAACCTGAAGTTCATGTTAGCATGCATTTTGAGTTGCATTCGGTGTAGACTTACACGAGCGGTATCGGGCTCGTCCGAAGTCAGCGAACGCAGCTGGACCTCAGGGATGTTGACGCTGCCCAGAGTGATACCCTGGTTAATGTAGCGCACCAAAGCTTCGCTGACTATATGGATGTCAGTGGTGAATCCTACATGACGTTTTACGTAGTTACTTACCCTCAATACCAATAGCACGCTGAGCCTCCTCAGTGCTGCCACCAATGTGGGGAGTCAGGATAAGGTTCTTCAAGCTTCGCAGGTCCTCGCCCCAGACGTTAAGGTCGTTGGTGAAGTAGTCACCGTTGGCGGCAGGCTCGGCGGGAAAAACATCGAGAGCGGCACCAGCGACCTTGCCAGAGCGGCTAGCCTTGATGAGAGCGGGAATATCGACAACGCTGCCTCGGCTGGCGTTGATCAGGTAGGCGCCGGTCTTCATCTGCTCGAACTGAGCAGTGGAGATCATGTTGCGTGTCTCGGGGAGATCGGGGACGTGAAGAGTAATGAAGTCAGCCTCGCCCAAAAGCTTCTCAAGAGTAGGGACCTGGTTGGCGGTACCAAGGGCCATCAAGGTGACCACATCGTAGTAGATGACGTTCATACCCATAGCCTCAGCGAGAACAGACAGCTGAGAACCAATGTGACCGTAGCCGACAATACCCAGAGTCTTGCCTCGAATCTCCCAGCACTTGGAGCTGACCTTGTTCCAGGTACCGCGGTGCATCTCGTTGGATCGGTCGCCGAGCTGACGGGCAAGGGTGATGATCTCGGCGATGACAAGCTCAGCGACACTGCGCGAGTTGGCGAAGGGGGAGTTGAAGACGGCGATACCATTCTTGGCAGCAAACTCGAGGTCGACCTGGTTGGTACCGATACAGAAGCAACCGATGACGAGGAGGTTTGTGGCCTCACGGAGAACCTTCTCGGTGAGCTTTGTCTTGGAGCGAATACCGATGACTTGAACGTCGCTATTGAGATTGATTGTTAGCATATATGGTGGGGTACGTATAGCTCATGAACGAGGGGCATTTCGTGAGGCCAACGATGGAGGGGCACAGTTTCGCAGAAAAAAAAGTTGGCGGGGTATTTCGCAAACATACCGAATCTTCTCAATGAGCTGGTCCTCGGGAAGAGAGGTCTTGAGAGCCTCGACCTGGTAGCCCTGGGCCTTCAGAATCTCTTGTCCGGTGACATTGACGTTCTCGAGAAGTAGAATCTTGATGTCCTTGGTGTTGAAAGGCTTCAGGTTCTTGGGCGCGCCGCGGTTGGGGAGACCAGCGCTGCGGCTAGGAGGAGACTGGAAAGAAGCGAGGGGAGAAGTGGCGGCATTTTGGTCCCAACTGTGAGAGACTTCGCGCTGAGAAGTAGCAGAGAAGCTACCGGCGATGTTTTGAGGAGAGGGCGTCATGATGAAGGTCGGTGTAGAGGTATGTTGTTGGAGTAAGGTGGAGGGGTCGTTTGTAGCGGGGTGGTCGAAGGAATTGGAGAGCTTTATGTCCTTTTTAAGGGTGATGGACAAGAGAGGTAGAGATGAGATGCCAGCTACTCAAAGACAGGCAATTAAGTCTAGATAATGAAATGGCGGGTGTGTAGAAAATGCGAGAAATAGACTCGGGAGGATTGAAGGGGGAGCCAATTGGTTTTATGATGTGATCCAAATTTACACCCAACCTTAGTTAAGCTGAACTGAACTGAACTGGGCTACCTATGATGAGATGACTCCATAATCCACAGCGCATCCATCCAAAGTTGACACTCCGCGATGAGCCGAATCCAGCATCAGAATTCAGGCTCAAAGTCTCTCCCGACTTCCGGGACTTGACTCATCCATGATTGATAATACCACTACTGCCGAATCAGAGACCCTCTACGGATACAAGTGAATTCGGCATCAGGGTACCCTTGCGGCTCCGTCATGTCATCCATGGATCTTTACGTTTACTACTGTAAGAACGTGGGAGTGGAACAACCACCTTGGATCTTGTACATACAGAAAAACTTTTCTATGTGAGGATAGTCCGCTCTCGGCCATTCAAACAGCATGGATCTCAGTCGTTCGACAATTAGAAACAGAAAACCAGCAAAATAATTACTGTAAGCCCGCATATAGCCAGTAGCCAAGCTCGGCGTCTTAGACGATCTTGCCGCTAAAATACAGCCCTGAGAATTTAGAAGGACCACTTAAAAAAATAAAAAATTGTTGCGACAGTCGTTTGGCCTTTGACCGAGACCGGCAATGCCACCATGCCGTCACGCAATGGCGTCAATTTCTGTGACCCCGTCTTGCCTGTCTACGGTCTACCGCCGGCCGACTGCTGGTCTCTGTGTATCAAGTTATACCGCTTCTAGCAGTCCCGCAGGCGGCGGCGCTTTAGCCAATATGCGGCGAGAACGGGGGCATATGCAGCCCGGCAGCGGGATGCAGCGGAGCTGAGCGGCGGTTGGACGGACGGACCTCAATTGTACGCGGACATTTCAGGATTCGTGCATAACATATTTGAGACTATTGGCTTTGATACAAGGACTATATTTACTTTGGCGCGAATTGAACCAAGCCCATTTACTACTATCAAGGTTGTGCAGTCTGACTCTTGGCTTAGTGACCAACACAGATGTCGACCAGTCTCAAATAGCATGGTTATTTATGGCTTGATGTAGCTGTCATCTATAGATCTTACCCTATATCATTACTGGTGATTTGATGATACCGATTAAATACTATTTTGAAAAAATATTTTGATGTTTTCTATTCATTTGCCAATGATAAACGACTTTGTGACGTACTGAAACATCCCCAGATTCCCATGCATGCACACATTGACGACGTGGCGGTGACTTGACACATGTCTTGCATGTTATTCTGACTGTATGTATGTAGGTATCTGTGTAGATTCATCATTTCACCGCATTTCAATGTCAAATATCCGTGTCCTTTATGCAGCCACGAGTTTGATATAGACAAAACCAGTAGATAGCCACCATAAGAAAGTATTTTACATGTCACACAAACCACAGCAACGACATTTGCATTACGACAGAATTTCATTCTCTATATATTATGCACCGTGATTCCCCTTACACCCTTGTAAGAAATCATCCGTCAGTCACTACCTTACATCCATGCCAGGAGTCAAATCAACGTAGTTGTAACAGAAAACAGCAAAGACAAAGAACCCCAAAAACGAAGTTAGAGAGAAAGGCTGCAAAAAAAGGAGGGCAACATAATATCGCGGGCCGACTTCTGCCCTCTGGCTGTGTCTATCAATAAAGGTTTCCAGTCCCAGAGTTTGCTGCAAAACCACAGAGGTTCGTGCAAACGATGCCTATCAAATGACGATGCTACCTTTTGTTCTGAAAAACGGCAACGGCTGATTCGCCGACCTGCTTCGACCGCTTCCCGTTTCTGTAGCCTTTTTCTTCCCGTCGTTCACCGCCTCTCCTTTTTTCCGAGGAAGGCTGGTGGCTCAGATAAAATCCTCAAACCCGATAAAAGCCAATCATGTCATGAGTGTGAATATGCGTTACGTCGCGCTCTATCGCTTCGCTCAGCTCTGTTTGCACTCGGCGGCTTCCTGCTTAGGCTTGCCAGACTCATCCTGTAAAATGTTAGTTTTAGTCACTCAACTCAGATAAGGGGGTAATGCATACGTCGTCGTCAGACTCCTCCTCGTCATCGTTCTCCTCGCTCAAATCATCCTCGTCCTCATCATCGTCATCGTCGAAATCGGCACCATCGAGGTCATCGTCGGAGATCTCCTCGAAAGCGAGAGCCTCACCGGTGAACCAGTCGATGGCACGGGGAATGAGCTTCTCCTTGATGTCCTCACCAAGCTGGTAGTCGAGCTCGAGGCGCTCCTCGATATCGGACTCGGCATCCTCGTCGTCGTCATCGGTGGGAGCCTTGGGTGGCGAGAAGAAGTTGAAGAAAGACTCAGTGGGAACGGTCTTCTTGACAATTCGGGTCTGCTTGGTGTCTAAATCTAAGTTAGTCGTTAATTCGCAAAAAAGGGGAAAAGGAGAAAACTCCTCGTATAGTCACCACGTACTCTTGTTGCGCTGCTTCTTGCTCTCGACACGGACAGTCAAGTCCTTGCCAGGTAGCCACTCAATCTTGTCACCCTCAGCGTGGTCGTAGATGAAGTCACCACCGTAGCCGCTCTCGTTCTGGTAGTAGTATGTCTTGGTGATGGTGGTGTTCTTGAAGAAGTCGTTGGGAGCAAACTCGAAGATGAGACGGAAACCAGGCTTGTCAAGGTACTCCATGCGGATGTCGGTGAGGTGCTTGAGAGCGGCCTCATCACGGTCAGTGATCATCTCAGCGAGAGAGATCTGGTTCTTCATGGCAGAAAGCCAGAACTCGGGGATACCGGAAACATTGTCGGGAACGTCGGACTTTTGCTCAGACTTGGGGGCATCCTCAGCCTCGGGCTCGTCGTCCTCTTCACCGGCCTTGATCTCGTCCTCAGTAGGCTCGGACTTTCCGTTAATGATGGCGGAACGCTTCTCGTAGAGAGGAGAGAACTTGGCGAAGTACTTCTTCTCAAGCTGGAGAACCTCCTCCTGGAACTCGGCCTCGAGCTTGGAGTGGTCCTTCTGGATGCCCTTGAGACCAGCGACACGTCGGCGGACAGGGGCGGGAAGGGACTCGATGTAGCCCGAAGATTGGCCCACGAGGGAGCCGAGGCGACCCTGAATCATCTGGATAAGCTTGGGGTTCTGGGCGAAAACAGAGGCCGCGGCAGCACGGTCCAGATCCTCTATAGCGGGGTTAGAGCCCGATTCCAAGTGGAAGGAATTGATTTATGATCGGCCTCGAAAAACCAAATCAAAAGACTTACCCTCCTTGATGCTAGCGACACCAGGCTGCTGAGCGTGAGAAGAAATAGGAGCGGCGGTTGCGGGAGTGTTCTGAGGCGTACTGATCGAAGGTGGGGTAGTTAGCATCGTGGATCGTGAAGCGGCGGGCAAGGAAGGCAATGAAGGATCAATATAATATCGAAAGGTTAGGAAATGACTTACGGAGCCACGGCGTCCTGAGCACGCTTTCCACGGATGGGCTCGGCCATATTGTCTGATATGAAAAGAATGCGAAGAGGCGCTTGGGATAAACGTCTTGGGGAGGAAAGAGGTGAGGTTGAGAGGAGAGGGATGAAAGGAAGTTGAGAGAGCAGCAGGCCGTTGACGTTTGCTAAATTCTGGTGGGGGGCGATAAAGTTGAAAAAAATTCGGGCACTGGGTTTGGGCTTTGGGCTTGTGCTTGTAACCACCTCGAAGCAGCGGGCAACGGACAACGGACAACGGCAACAGGCCAGTACTCGCTCGTTCGCTCTGACTTTTGAACTTGTTGGGCCGCCCACCAAGCACCAAGCTCAACTGGTCGATCGCCTAAAAAAAACCTAGACTGTGTGAGAGGATCCTCTGATGCCTTAGTAGCTTGGAGTGTGGAGGCGCTGTGGGAGAGCGGAGAAGTGAGACAACAGAAAGGGAGTGGGTGGAGGAACCAGCCACAGAAGCACAGTGCATATCCGAGTAGGTTCACACCCCACCACACAAATGTTCAATGTTCACCATCGACAGACTTTGTGTCCCTGGAAGCGTAAAAAAAAGTTTGACGATCAAGAGTAGAAGACATAAAACCAGCGTGTTGGTTTACGGCACTAGCTGGGTGATCGAACGACAGTTATTTCTGACACCCTGACTCTTAGAAGTCGATTATTCCACCACCCTCTAGCGTCTGCTGCACCTGTGGCGCTGCCATGCGTGATTCTCTCCGACTCGCCCATTCGCAGTACATGGAAGCACTCGCCACACTCTAGATGGATTCCAGAACACAACGCTCCTGGAACCCTTGTCATGTAGATATTCCCTTTCCCCATCCATGCCCTGTACGGTGCAACAGTACTTTCAACTCAACCCGAGATAGCTAGCCAGCCTTTCGGTTGTAAGGTTTTCTTTACTTTAGTGACCGAGGCTCTGGAATGGTGGCGCCTCTAATCAGGAACAACAAATTGTCTTGAATTGACATGCATCTTGTTTTGTTGACTAGACACCCGGCCTTGCCCGAGGGGAAACTCGGAACTGATACTGTACAGCAGAGGTAGCTACCTAATGGACTGGCTCATAGGTAATCTCGGGAAACCGCGTTACATTGAGAGAGCCACGAATCAAGCGAGGTTGAACCCCGAAATACTACTTGATGATAGTTTGCGTGTTGTTGTTACATGAGGTAGTACTCTGTACAGGACCCAACAGGCTAGGGAGAGAAAAATCAAGTCAATTAACGAATATCCGAGAATTGACACACCAGAAAGGACCCTTTTGGTCCGGATAGAAGGGTTGAAAAGAACATGTCCAACAACTCAACTCAACCCAACTTATCATATGTAGGTATCGTATCTTGATGAGATGCGGCTCGCACGCACTGTGAAAGGACCCTGTACGATTGGCTGCAGCTTGATGGTTGACCGATACCAACAAAGTCGAGGGATGCGTCACGAATCGCGCCCTTGTATCTTTGGAGTGGGCAGGCTATTTCTGCAGCTTCCTATTCGTCCATCAACTGCTTCTGTTGACAACGAAGATAAATAAATAAAATTGAGGTTGCAGGCTCCAGTCCAGTCCCATCTGGCAGTCCAGTCTAATTCTTGACCGACCAGGACGGACATCTAGTAGTTTCTGATCATGAAGTACGGATACTGTAATTTCACATACCCCATGATGCATGCATACTAGTCTTATTCTAGTCATGTCTGAGTTCTAGAAGATAGCTTCCTGAACACCACCACCATGAATTCCAATACAGTTTATTGACATCATGGCACTCAAAGTCTCTTGTCGTTGAGTGAAAGCGATTCTTATCGCAGCCTTGCCTAGCTGATTAGACACAGACCAATTATCGTTGGCGGGGCTAGTTCGGTATACCGGTATGAGTTCCGTGTCCAGCCTTGGTCAGGGCACGAGTGCTCAGCCAACGACGTAATCGGGGTGCGACTTACAACTTTCAAACAAAATTCTTATTCCAAACTTTTTGAGAATTTGCTTGTACCATGCCAACCATCTCTTCCTAAAATTAATTGATGGATGAAGACGGTCGCCGAAGCCCTGATCCGGGTCAGGATCATGGCCATCGTAGTCATCGCGGATCCAATGCCAATGCCAATGGAAACAGCAATGGCAATGCGCGCCGTTCGCTCTATCGCATGAGCTCTAACCAGAGCAGGTCCAGCATCTTCGAAGATGTGGAGATGGCGCATGAAGAGGTAAAGATGAAATACACTAAAGCATCGCGCATCCATCCAACAGTTGATGCTAACTACGACTTCCTCAGCTTTTCTCCGGACCTGTCGCCGAAAGCCTTCCCACAAGTGTATCGGCTTTCTCCCATCGAAGACCTCGCGCCGATTCGACCGCCAGCTTCACTTACTACGATGACGAGAACGAAGGTTTCCCCGATGATGACGATGCTGAGAGTGTAGCCGTACAAAGCATTGCTGGCGACTATATCCGACGAAGCGTCTCGGATATTGGAGACTTGGAGTTTGGAGTGGATGATACCGAGGAATACGATGAATCCCCGGAGCGCGACTACCGTATTTCTGAGGACGATTACGTTTTGCGCCGACACTCATCAGTATATTCTCGCCATTCAATCAACGCGCATCTTTTGCGACGAGATAGCACAGCTACTCATGGTAGTTTCCGTCGTCAAGGACGTACCAGCCAAAAGGTTTATTTGGCCAACGAAGATCTCACAATCGTCGTTGCAGGTTTCAAAACGAGCAAGATCGGATCTGCGATATACATCACACTCTGTATTCTTACATGCGGTCTCGCCTACCTGCTCTTTCGATGGCTGCCCCGGTGGTATGTCGGTCTTCTTGGACAAGCAACTCCTCTTGGGGAATGTGAATGGGTTGTTATAGAAAACCAGTGGGGAGAGCTCATTACCATGGACGTTCGATCTCAAATCTATGGCAGGCCGCTATCAAGTATCTTTGGCTTACCGGAAAAATTCTACTCGGATGCCATGGATGAGGATGTCGACCCAATTGTTGACGACCTTCGAACTCTGGACTATCGCTACATTCGACTATGCTTCCATCCGCTCAAGGATAAGTTTATGCTCTTCAGTGGTTGGAAGGACCCCAACTGGACCGATGTTCGATTGACACGTGCTGGACTGGATACCGATGAAAAGGGTGTTCGTGAAGTTGTCTTCGGAAATAACCTCATCGATATTGAGCAAAAGTCAACCGGGCAGCTTCTGGTGGACGAAGTTCTTCACCCTTTCTACGTTTTCCAAATCGCAAGTCTGGTGCTGTGGTCGATGGACAGTTACTACTATTATGCAGTGGCTATCTTCCTCATGTCCGTTGGCAGTATCGCAGCTACGCTCATCGAAACTCGCGCTACGATGAAACGACTACGTGAGATCTCACGGTTCGAATGCGACGTGCGAGTACTCCGAAACGGCTTCTGGCGATTCATCAGCTCAAGCGATCTTGTTCCTGGAGATGTCTACGAGCTCAGCGATCCCAGCTTGACTCAGCTACCCAGCGACAGTCTTTTGCTTACTGGAGATTGCATCGTTAACGAAAGTATGCTGACAGGCGAATCGGTCCCTGTCTCAAAGATACCAGCAAACGATGAAACTCTGCTTGCAATGGACTTGGCTGCATCATCTGTTACCCCTGAGACTGCGCGACATTTCCTCTTTTGTGGTACCAAAATCATCCGCGCCAGAAGGCCCCAGGAGGACCAAGGGGACGACGCTGTTGCGCTCGCCCTCGTTGTCCGGACTGGTTTCAATACCACAAAAGGCGCACTCGTACGATCAATGCTGTTCCCTAAGCCATCTGGATTCAAGTTTTACCGCGATTCATTCCGTTACATCAGTGTAATGGCCATCGTTGCTGCTATTGGTTTCCTGGCTTCTCTGGTAAACTTCCTCAGACTTGGCCTCGCATGGCATCTCATCATCATTCGAGCGCTCGATCTCATCACTATTGTTGTGCCTCCTGCTCTGCCCGCCACGCTCACAATCGGAACTAACTTTGCTCTGAGCCGGCTGAAAAAGAAACAAATCTTCTGTATCAGCCCACAGCGAGTCAATGTTGGTGGAAAGATTGACATCATGTGTTTTGACAAGACAGGAACATTGACCGAAGAAGGACTGGATGTTCTTGGTGTTCGTGTTGTTGACCGCGACTCCAACAAGTTCAGTGAGATTGTGACAGAACCCCAGATGTTGCTAGCCGAAGCCACACGACAGAACGCACAGGATACCTATCGCGCTGCACTGCACACTATGGCCACCTGCCACTCTCTACGATCTGTCGATGATGAGCTTGTCGGCGACCCACTGGACCTCAAGATGTTTGAGTTCACCCGCTGGTTGTATGAAGAAGGGAAACAGAATGTCTCGGACGAAGACGAAGAACAAGGTGGCTTGGCACCATCTGTTGCGCGACCTCCTAACGTAAGGAATCTTTGAAATGGACCTTAAGAAATTAGCTAACACTTTGATAGGGAAACATCGAGCTTGGCGTACAAAAATCGTTTGAGTTTGTCTCCCACCTACGACGTGCTAGTGTAATTGTTCGTCCGTTCGGCCAGAAGAGTGGTGATATCTTTGTCAAGGGAGCCCCTGAAGCAATGAAAGAAATTTGCCGCCCCGAAAGCTGTAAGTGTTCTGTAAACGACTATGCTAGTATCTTTACTGATTGAACCTTTGCAGTCCCCGAGGACTATGACGAGTTGCTCTCTTGGTATACTCACAAGGGTTATCGTGTTATTGGAGTTGCCAGCCGCCATCTTAAGAAGCTCAGCTGGGTCAAGGCCCAGAAGATGACTCGAACTGAAGTTGAAAGTGACCTCGATTTTGTTGGTTTCATCGTTTTTGAGAACAAGCTCAAGCCCACAACTGCAGCGGTATTGGAGGAGCTTCTGGCCTCCAACATTGGCGCAGTTATGGTGACGGGTGACAACATCTTGACAGCCATTAGCGTCGCACGAGAGTGTGGTCTCATGGATCGCGAGGCACATTGTTTTGTGCCACGCTTTATTGAAGGTATGTGGAGACCTATTGCTTATGTGATAGCAAACTGACTCGCAAAAGGCGATTTCCGGAATGCTGCAGCTAAGATTGAATGGGAGAGTATCGACAACAGCATGTACCATCTCAACGAAAAGACCTTGCTGCCTTTGCCACCACCTCCAGAGGCTGATGCTTCGCTGCCGTTCGAAATCACCAACCTCCGTAACTACACCTTGGCTGTCAGTGGTGATGTTTTCCGATGGATGATTGATTATGCTTCGCCCCAGGCTCTTCAACGGATGCTCATCAATGGAAAAGTCTTTGCTAGAATGTCTCCTGATGAGAAGCACGAGTTGGTTGAGAAACTGCAGAGCATCGATTACACTTGCGGTTTCTGTGGTGATGGAGCAAACGATTGTGGTGCTCTGAAGGCTGCGGACGTCGGCATCTCTCTGTCTGAAGCAGAAGCTTCTGTGGCGGCCCCTTTCACTTCTCGAGTATTCGACATTCGCTGTGTTTTGGAAGTCATCAAGTAAGTCAAAACGAGCCCAATACTAAGACTAGTCTAACCACTTATTAGGGAGGGTCGTGCCGCGCTGGTGACCAGTTTCAGTTGCTTCAAGTACATGAGTTTGTACTCGGCAATTCAGTTCACTTCAGTCACATTTCTCTATGCCCGGGCATCTAACCTGGGAGATTTCCAATTCCTTTTCATTGATCTTGCTCTCATCCTTCCCATTGCCATCTTCATGGGCTGGGCAGGACCGGCACCCAGACTTTGCCGCAAGCGTCCCACTGCGGACTTGGTGTCGCGCAAGGTTCTTACGCCTCTTCTGGGATTCATGCTTATCTGTATTGCTTTCCAGACGGTGACCTACATCACTGTTAAGGAGCAGTCCTGGTACATCCCTCCAGTGGTGCACAAGGACGAGCCTAGCATTGAGAACTCGCAAAACACCGCACTCTTCTTGTTCTCCTGCTTTGAGTACATCCTGTCGGGTGTTATCTTGAACGCAGGTCGTCCATTCCGTCAACGAACTACGCAGAACTGGCCTTTCGCAGCAACTATTTTCATCGCGCTTTTGATCACTGTTTACATGATTTTGGCGCCTGCTAAATGGGTCACGAACCTCATGCAGTTGACAGGTATGAGCTGGGACTATGAGCTGTTCCTAATTGCGTTGGGTGCTGCCTACTTTGTTGTGGCATGGGCATTTGAGCACTTCCTCGCCCTAAAGCTGGCTCGTCTTATTGGAACCATCCAGCAGTCGGTGACAGGAAAGGGCAAGAAGCGAAAGGAGTACAAGGTGATTGCGGAATCATCACGGATTTAAAATGCGGCAAAGAGTGCCATTGGATGAGGGGAGGCTCGCGGAACGCTTCAATCGAGTTGTTAGAATAGAAGGATCGTTGCCGCTAGGTTGCATCGGATTTTCCATAACGGATTAAAAGCACAATGAGAATTGGATAATACACCAACGTCTGAAACTGAAATATAAGTCTTTTCCCTTTGCCCGCTGAACTAGACAAACCCTTTAACACTACATTTACCAACACACTGATCTGGATCCCGGCATGTAGGATAGTCATAATCAAGACAACGTCAATGCTCAAACAATCATTCATCATGCAATTAAACAACTGATCTTGATGATTTCTGTCACGGAGAAGAAAGATGCCGCAGATGCGCAAGAGTGGCATTGGTACAGGAACAATGACCGCAGATGAGGTATGGCCTCTTTGTCGTTCACAGGGCTACACAATGCCGCTACAAATGCTGTTCGATATGCCAGCACTTGTTGATATCCAGAAACACAAACGTCACAATTAACCACGATTAAAGATTTCGTATCAATTCTAGAGCCTCTTTTGCCCTATATACACCGAATCGAACCCATGTATCCTTTAATGTCGGCAACCGATGCCTCTCATTGTAACTATTGCGTAAAAGAAGTAATCGTTGATGGAATTCGTTTAGTGGTCCCAAGGGTGCTTGAGGCCGAGGAGGACGGCACCTGGAGCATGTTAGCCATTGTACCTCACGCAACTGATGTGTTGCATTTTCGCTTATATGTAACATACCGTCCTTCTTCGCTCGGTACATGAGCTTCATCATAACTCGTTAGCAATTCATCCACATTATTGTCAAAAGTTTCGCTTCAATGCTTCAAATCCAAGCTCATAATCGTATTTGGCGGGGCTGACTCACGAAGAACCACATGCCAGCACCCAGAGCAGTCGCAGTGAATCGGTAGATACGGGGCACGTGAGCCACCGGGGGCTTGGGAGGGCCGTTGAAGCTGTGATGACCGTGACCAGCCATGATGAAAGTCGTTGGGTATGTCGCTCGGTTCGGGGGTTCGGACTGCAGATGGAGGTGACGTTAGCTGGGGTTGAACATTGGCGAGAGATCGAGATCGGTTGGGAGGCGCGATTGACGTACGTAGAGACCGAATTGAGAGCCGGGAACGAGGCGACAAGAATAGTGATGATACGCAATGGTCAGTCTTGATGGAGTCGTGAACCGAGCCAATTCGGCGACTGGCCTGCTTAGGTAATGGTAGCTTGTGATTGGATGAGTCCACTTCGAAGCTTCAAATGCTTTGGTACATGCATATGCATCTAAAAGTAGTAGTGCTATATGAGGATTGTCCTTGCGTGCATCATCGGTGGGGCTCTCCCGCTGCCGTTAGAGCTGGATCCGGGCCCCAGACCAGATCTAAGTTAAGATACCACCTGGCATTCATATTCATCAAATAAGAGTTTGGGAACAACCTAGACTAAGCTGACTTCTTATTTTTTTGTCTTATTATATATACTTTGGCCTGTCCCTCAAGTGATTCTTCCTTTTTGGAGAAGCTCCTCAAGTCTTGATTCTGCTACCGTGGCCAGTGCTCGATATTCCACGTCGTTATCCCGTGAAACAGCTCCCCACGTCCGCCAAGGAGTGTCCTCCTAGAGCTATCTACTCACCAGAATTGTCACGTATCCATTATCATTTGCAGAAACCTACATCTTGGTGAACAGCGACTGCACGAGCTGCAGTGAACGCCCAAGTTCGCCATGGCAACTCCAAAGTTCAGCTCCAAATCACCTACAATCCGGCGTATACGTAAGTGTCCAGCTGCGACAGCGCATACTTTGCGAAATTTCGTTGAGTCTACGATGAACCTCATAGTTGACAAAGTGTCCAGTTCGCGAAGCAGCAGAGATCTCTAATTCACCATCCGCCGATTACACAGCCGAGCCTCTCGAATCCGATCTCTTCGAATGGCATTTCACACTCCGCGGACCTCCCAACTCAGTCTACAGCAACGGCATCTACCATGGCCGTATAGTTCTACCTCCTACATACCCCCTCCGACCGCCTTCATTCCGTTTCATGACACCAAGTGGTCGTTTTGAGGCCAACCGTGAGATTTGCTTGAGTATTAGTGGTCACCATGAGGAGACGTGGCAACCTGCATGGGGAGTTCGCACAGCTCTGGTAGCGTATGTTTCACTCTTGAGCGATTAAGTGGTATCGCAGAGGCTAATATGTGTTGACAGACTTCGAAGTTTCATGGAAACAGACGCCCGTGGTCAATTAGGTGGTCTCGAGACGACCGACGCTGTGCGCCAACGACTTGCCAACGAGTCATCAACATTTAAGTGTTCATCATGCGGAAAGACAAATGGCGAGATAATTCAGGAATGTGAAGAGCGAGCAAAGGAAGCATCATCGAGCGCTCAAGAGGTTGAAGTTCCCAAAGAGCTAAACATGGGGTGGCGAGATGAGATGGGAACTAAGAAGGAGGGCGAAAGCAAACCCGAAGAGACCAATGATGATGCCGAAACAGCTCAACTTGCAGAAGGATTTGTCCAGACTGCGCCAGATGCTGGCCCGGGTCCTGCTGACAATGACCCTCCGGCCCCTCAACCGCAATTTGACAACCGGAACCCCACTCCAACCCGAACGATTCCCCTTCCGGCCCCGGCCCCGGCGGTCCAAGCACCGGTTCCCGCGCCGATTGCAGTACAGGCTCAACCTCACCCAGCGCGAAGAGCGTCTGACGATGGTGTTCCTTTGTGGCTCGACCGGGCCATTGTCGTGTTGGTAGTGCTCCTGGTGGCGCTTGTGCTCAAGATCATCTTTGCCGTGTGAACACTCTATGCGTAGCCGCTCGTGAAGCGTTTTTGTTTTTGGCTGAACGGCGTCCGGTGCATTTTGATCAACTTTGGTTCTAGGGAGCAAATTAGATATCCATATGAATTGAGCATCCCATTATACACATCATTCACTATATTTACTTCCCCTTTGGAACAAAACTCATGGGCTGTATCCTATATCTGCTCTGTTTACTGAGGAGGAACATTGCACATTCGATGTAGTAGAGTTGTGATAATGACAGTACCTTATATTACTATAATTATGTGCTCCAACATGACCCCTTAAAGATACGGGACATTCTAAACGTACATGGCCTACGAGTTTCCAGACTACCTGCCTATACCAAAAACCCCCCTTGTCCCACTGTTTTTATCTAATGTAGAAATTCGACTGAGTATATTTGATTCCCTTAGTTATTGTCCTGATAGTAGCTGATGCCTGGCACTGACTCTGGTCAACACTATCATCAACTACTAAGTGTTGGCGACAGTGACAGGTGCTACATTTGCCTGCGTAGCATGGATTCCTGAGCTGTTCAATCCCTTTTTACAATTCCTTTCGAATGCGTAACGGCACGACCAAGTTTTGCCATCGTGTTCGGCGTCTGTATGCACCTTATAGGGCCTGAAAACAACCGTTGCGTGGACACTCATGTCTTTTCTGGATTGATCACCAAGTTAGCATTTTAACATCCTCGTCTTAACAATGGAGTCACTGACCTGGTCTGCAGCATAATAACCAAGAAAAAGTTCTTGATGGGATGATTTGCTGGTTGATGGAGGCGGTCTGGTTGTGGTGTTGAGTCCGTTCCTTGATATATATATATAAGAAGCCAGTCTAGAACATCTGGAATGGCTCTTGCTTGCTGAGAATCCACAAGAGCTTGGTGGCTTCGACCCACAAGACTGCTTCTCGGAGACAAAACGGAAAACAAGATTTCAAATTTCAAAGGGTACAGTCTCTTACCCAGATCAACTCGAAACTGATGGAGGGTGTCTCTGAAGAACTGTATGAGAGGGATGCAGTTTTCCAGAGGCGAGGGGTATTTCTCATAGCCTTTGTTGGCTTATGCGATATTCCGTCTGATAACGTCGAGGTCCCGATCATACCAATGCCATACCAGTATCATTGTGTCAGGTGTGATGCCTGACTGTACAATGCTGGCGGCGAACTATCATACCAATTGGGTAAGACTCAGGGATAAAGCACTGCATCTTGATGCCAGACCAGACACAGATCTTCAGGTTGATGTGTTCTCATTGCTGCCCTTGTGTCTCTCTAATAAATAAGTTAGTCAAAGAGTCTCAGGAAGCATAGAGAGAAGGTAATCACATACGCCGATGTCGTTTAGTTTATATAATCTTGATGACTTGTGTTGTATCGGGAAGTCTTAGTATATATAGTAGGTAAGATGAGTAAAAGAAAGAAAAGAAAGAAGAAACGAGGGGCGGGGGAAGAGGGTATATATACTGGGATCATATTCTCACGGGGGAGGTGAATTCACGGTGAATTGGTTGACCGTTGCCAGTTACTGCCAACACATTCTCCAGCGCTTTCTTGTTTTATCGATGTTTGAAGGAAACAAAAAGGATAGTAAATAGTCCTGTCCAAGTATCTGATGGTAAGGTTACCTAGGCAAGCAGATGCAATATAACATGTGAGTCAAGCATGGCCCTTGATGAATCCAATCGTAGTCGTATATGCAATCATTTCATAAGTTTACCTAAGTTTTCCTAAGCATTAGGAAATTATTGTACAAGATTTAGGCAATTAACAAAGGCTAAGACAACAGATTAGCATGAACAATCTTGGCCTTTGCTCGCTGGTTAGCCATGGCAACACAAGTGAGTTGCCTGTTGAATCTGATTGTATACAGAACCAAACGTGGACAATTGAGAAGTAAATGCAGCAGCAGATTAAGAAATCCCAAACATAATACAAGGAAAACATCTCGATGTCGGAGCAGCCTTCAAAGTTGTGACAAGTGATTTATATTATATTTATCTTGAACTTCTGACAAGATTCTCTCAGTACTGTAACTCTAGACAGTACCATAATCACATTAAGCAAGGAATACATAGCTAATTCCGTTGACCCCGTAGAAACTAATCCATGCTCTGATCGTAATTCCTAGGCTTGAACTGTCGTCCCCATTGCCATGGGACAGCCAACCACCACCATTCTCCTACCATGAGTCCTAAGCCTTCTTCCGAATACTTGAGAACACCTGTTTTCACACCCCAATCCACAATCAGCTTCGCTTCGAACTCCTCCAGTACTGGTTTGAGAGCGGTGCACACGCCTTCGACCGTCAGAAGGCCTCTGGTCGCATACACGAAGCAGAAAGCACCCAAAACGTCCATCCAGCGTTCCGCCTCCCGACGTCCAAAAAAGTCGACCCATTGCGGGAGCACGCTAGTCTTGCTCTTGCCTGCAGTTGGCGGTCCTTCGTAAATGCTCTTGCGGAGAACATCAATATCCTCGTCGTATTTGTAAGAGCTTGTGGGGACTGCTTCAAGATCGTGGGAGAAGAGCGACTTCTTCAGCTTACGCATCTCATACTGGCCAGGTTTGAAGCCCAAGGGGATATGAGGCACGTTTACTGGTACCAATCTGATCCGTTCGCTTGCGTTGAGGTTTGTCAGTGCCATCACCGACCCGTCATTGAGTGTGAAAGGGATTCGGTAGGCCTCGCCTCGGCGGAAAACAGCATCCAGCTCCGTTTTGAAATCGGCTGCATCTTTGTACTTGGTCCTTTGCGCAAGCTTCCCCAGTGCATGACCAAAGGCTTCATTGAGCCTGAATGGTCTTCCAGAAAGAGGTGGTCGTTTACTTTTACAAATGATACGCTGCTGTGTCAAAGTATCGATAGCCTCCTTCAATAATAAGTTGATCTTGTCCTGATCTCCGCCAGCCAGGGTGGAGAACTTTTGTTTGATCTGATCGACCGTGTAGCGACTTTCATCTGTGCAACACAAGGATCGCACCCAAGACCGAGCAATGACATTGTCGGCGACTACAGCGTGCTCATTGGTAGGTCGACTGAGCATCTCGTCGACAGTAACAAAAGCTGGCGTAGCGATGGCTTCAAAACGGGCGAAGACAGATGTTTGGGGGTTATAGAATTTCTCCCGGGGGTCTTCCTCATCATGGGGAGTGGCCTCTTGGAAGGTATAGTCGTTATCTAGAGCATCTCGTGTTGATGCAAGATCGATGCCTCTTCGTCGAGGGAGTTCCAAAGTCCAATCAATCAATCCATACCAATCATAGTCCATGGGATCCTCAAAGTCGAATTCTGGAAGCTCATTCTTAGAGTAGGCGACTATGAACCGATCTTGAAAATCTTTGGTAAGTTTCCTGATGTAAGCAGCTTGATCTCGGCGAGCATCGATCCAGAATCGGCGCATATCCTTGAGGGCAAGATCAGGGAATAGTTTGAGCAAGAGTCCCCAATCGATCGATTTGTCGGCTCCACCCAGTAATACACGCACAGCGACCAACGCAGCGAGAAGTCGCTCTGCTTCTTCACCATGGGCCAAGGGTGTGGGATCGACTTGGCCTTGTGATTGCTCCATATCCTCGGGAAGGGGCATCAGAGCTCGCGTGACGAGGCGCACGCGTTTGATTCTCGGCTGTTGTGTTGATTGTCGTATAGATGCTCGTGGTCGGCCACCAGAGCCTCTGGACCGACCACCACGACCTCGGCGGTTGCCCCTAGAGAGTCTGTATCCTGATCTGGATAAAGACACAGGGAAACTCGGCCATTCGAGGCTATCTTCATCTTCTTCATCCTCCTCTTCAGAGGGCGAGTCCAAAAGCAAAGCAGGGTCCGTAACGTTTGCTGAAAATGACTTCGATGTGAGCTGACAGTCTGAAGGCCAGGAGATAGTGGGAGCCTCAATAGTTTCACCGCCGCCAGCCTCACTGAAGAACGAGACGAAAATATTGAAAGGGCCTGCCGCTGCCGGTGGTGCATGAATGAAGGAGTCTGACCATGCACGCTCAAGGTCAGTGCAGATATATGTCCGCGCAATAAATGACTGATACGGATCAAGCCCGCCATCGCGCTGAAGCTTCTGACGTTTGAGAGAATGAGCTTTGCGGTCGATCATCTCGATCATTGATGACCAAGCGAACCAGTTCCCGTCAGGCATCCATCCCTTCAACGTGTAGCTACCATCTTGCATCTCAAAGTCTTGAGGGCTAATATACGGCCAAATGCCGTCGTAACCAGACACTATAATAGGCTTATCGAAAGTGATTTCACCTGAGAAATGAGGCGAAAGGTCTTGTTGCAAGGCGGTACCAAGACCGTGGTTGAAGTAATTCTCTGGTCCCTCGACATCATGTTCGTCCAGAAAGGTGTTGGGATCCAAGAACTGAAGGGCTTCAGGGGCACCATTGGAGGGCTCAAAGTGTTCATAACGCATTGATACCCCCATGCTCGATCTTGGAAGACGCCCTTCTCCAAATGTACTCTTGCGTTTGCGGCCTCGCTTTGGAGGCGGTGGGAAATCGTCACCATAGATGTCATACTCCTCCTGTGCCCGTTTTTGGGCAGCTCGTGCCATATATACAGGGGCATCGAGCATCTCAACTTCTTCTGGAAGATCCCGGCGCCCACGCTTAAGGAGATCGCTGTCAACTTGAGCATCGAATGGAGGAGGTAGGTACGGATCCGGATGAGCATCTTGAATCTTTTGAATCACATTGGCAGCTTCTGGAGAAAAGGGGTCGATTCCAGGTCGGACGACAATATGACATTTCTCGGTGACACCCTTCTTACTGCGAAACGTGAGCCAATGCTCGGCCACGCCCTTGTTCTTCAACAGCTCTCGGAACGCAGCCTGGTAAGTGCGGATTTGGGGCGCTACTTCCGAGTAAGATTCTGCCCATCGTAGAGTGATGGCTGTCCACAAAGACTTGCCGCCAGGAAAGACGCCTTGTTGGTCTTCCAGGATACCTTGGATAATTTGGGAGATACGGCTGTTCATGGCGGCTTTCGATAGCGGAGTGCCAACGGCCGTTGGTGTCTTGGATTTGGTCATAAGGCCAGACCTGCTGGGTGTTCCATTAGTCAAAGACTGTAAGGACGAGGAATGCTCTGGAACGAGAGTCCTGGCTGGCTGTGACCCATTTCTTTCAGATTTAGGACAGGGTGTCTTTGGAGAACCTCCGGGCAGATTAGACCGATTCAAAGACCCTAGAATTGGTCGTAGTTGGCTATCTTCGCCTTGAACAAGGGCGCTATTAGTTCCGTTCAAGAGCGAAGGCTGCTTCGGCGAGTCGAACATGGCAACTGGGGGTCGATGAAGTTCTGGATTCGCGTGTACCTTGAAGCTGACGGTTGGCCGTGAGGACCACGTTGGGCGAGCAGCGACAGGACCGCGCAAAGTCGATACACGTTTCGGAGTTGGCATCTCTTCATGTATAGTGCTGGGCTCTTTGTCCTGTTTCTTTTCTGAGTCGTTATCTAGACCATTTGACTGATCGTGTCCCTCCTCGGTGGGTATTTCCGAGGTGTCCTCCATCGTGGCATCTTGAGCTTCGTCCTGAGCTTCATCAACAGTGGGGGTTGCGCCAGCCTGTTCTTCTTCAACCTCAGAAGCAGCCCTTTTTCTCCCACGTCGCACTGGCGTTGCAGTCGATGTATCAAAGGATGGATTGCATGCTGTCCTGGCTTTAGTAAGATGATACAGTAAACCGTTGTCATTCTTCCATGCTTTGCCACATTTTTCGCACACCCAGGATTTTGAGGGAGTCGCGTGGCTGTCAGGCTGTTCCGAGTTTCTCTTCCTTCTTACTTCGCCCTTCTTTGGACGGCCGCGTTTCCTCCCATTCAATAGCGCCGTGTTGGAGCTGTTCTCTGTGACCTCATCGTCGATATCCTCCTGCTGCTGGGACTCCTCGTCTTCAGCAGCATTGTCTATGACCCTCGTTTCGGTTTTCTTAGCGGATGACCTCGTAGGCCTAGTTCGTGTTGGTCGTCCAGGGGTCGTCAAAGCTGCCTCCGGTGTTGTTAAAAGTTTTTTGAGAGCATCTGGAGATATTTTGAGAGTCACCACAAGCTGGTTGACCTTCTGTGGCTCAGGGGCTGCATCTGTCTGCTCTGTATCTTCTTTTTCTGGTTGTATAGCTTCAACCTGCTCCTGGATTTCTTGAGAGGGTCTTTCTATTTCTTTGGCAGTCCCTTCCTGTGTGTGTGCTGCCGTAGGTTCTTCGGAGACAACGACTTGTTGAGAAACAGCGACTGCCTGAGGTTCACCAACCTCTACAGTAGCCTTAGTTTGTGTCAAGTCTTCTGACGCTTCAACTTGACGTTTTCGGCCTGGCTTCTTCTTTGGGGTGGGCGTAGGCTTTTCTTTCTTGGCCTTGGGCTTCTTGGGGCGGCCTTTTACTGTGCGGTTTGCTAAACCCATGTTGCAGAGTTCGGCCAGCGTCGGCGAACCTTCAAATGATGTCGCCGTAGATTGAATCTGTGAGAAGCCATAGTTATCGGCGATAGATGTTGACTGGTCTGTGGTATCCATGGATAATGGAGGAGGGCTAGGATAGGCATTTGGTGCGAAGTACCTGTAAGACGCTACCTTTCCAGATCTTGTGTGCTCGCTATAAATCTGAAAGTGAGCTAAGTGAGGTGGTTGCAGATCTGGTACGGATAGCGCAGTAGTCATGGAAGAAAGGTGTCGACTGTAAGAAGGGCCCAGCGTCAGGGCATAGACATCAGGGTTAGTTAGTCCGGTATCTCCTAACCGCTTTGCCATTTCTGCAATTATGACAGGAACAGGCTTGTCTAGAGACCACGGTGGTGCTTTCGATATCTCAGAAACGTTGGAGGCCTGTCCTATGAGCTGCTTGTTTCCGTCGAGGCCATCGAGGTCTGGGTTCCGAGGCGTCTTGCTCTTCCTCTTGCCTGTCGAGAGGTACAGCGACCAATCTTCGGAACTGAGATCCCTGACATATTTCACACAATCCTTGAACACCTTGTCTCCTAGCTTTGCTGCCACATACTGGATAACACCACGTTGATTAAGGAAACGGCATACTTTAGCCAACACCTTCATTTGCCAGCGCATCCCTAACACGCCAAGCTTCGATTTCATATCTTTCATTTGAAGAACTCCCCACTCTTTGACGATAGCCATGATGGTTGTGGCCAACGCGATGTAGTCAATGGACTCGCCAGTCCATCTGATACGCCAAGGAACGGGCTCGAGATCCTCGACGAGTACTTGTCGGGTCAGGGTCATGTCCGGTCGAGCTTCATCCGCGCCTTCGCCGTCCTTGGGCAACGGAGGAGCGAAAAGTTTCAGCCACATCTTGCTCGTTTTGGTTCCGCGAACAAGTGTTGTTCTCTTGACGATATACCCTTTTTTAAGAAGTGAATCGGTCCTCTTTGGTACGGATCGTTTGTCTTGATCCGTTAGACGACCAAGATCTCCTTGGAGGATTCCTTGGGTGGTTGTCGAGGCTATACCCAAAAGCAACATCCACTCGGATTTGGGAACGCGCTTGTAGTCAACAGCATGGCCAGTGAGGGATTCCCACATGGTATCCTCAGAGGCGTAAACGCGAACATTGCGAGTTGCTGTCGAGTTGCCTGGGTGTGACTCTGAAGTCTCTGCATCTTGTCCAGGGGCACTGCCGGAAGCTGAAAGCGCTAAGACTTCTTCTAAAGAAAGATGATTGTATTCACGATTAACACCAACAGAAATGTCCCGTCTTGCAGCAAGCCAGCTCCAAATGGTAGCAGCAGTGCGGTCTTTCACAGAAGAGTTGCCTTCGGAGTGTGTTTCAGTATGAGTTGAGGGATGATGGATTGCTTTCAAAACATCTTCCACAAGACACCCTGCAACCAGTTAGTTAGTAGCTTGTTCTCTTACAACAGGGGCTGATAAGTTGCTTCAATCAAAAACTTGCCTTCTTCGCCATGGCAGGAGATATGCACCAAAAGGCCAGCGATCAAGCCTTCGAGCTCTGACGCCATTTCATCAGCGATATCGTAAGGATCATTTCTAAGTGAATGAGACGCGTTAAAAAAAATCTTCACGAAAGTCGTCTGGGGCGAATTGAACCGACGAGCCCCAGCAGAAGTTATGCTAAATGTTATTTTTCTTGTACGAAGCAAATGAAGTGGGGATAGCGGGGGGTGAGCTGAGTGGAGGGTAGAGGGAGGCTTATGCACGTCAAAACGATGACATAATCATGAATTGAATATGCACAAGCTCTTATGCACGATGCCACCCAGAACTTCTTTGCAGTACAATTGACGAAGTCACTAGTGATTCGCTAGGTACTATGGTAGCCAAGCTCTACGAAATATCATGCAAGGCACTCGAGGCTTATATTGGGCTTGTTAAAGTAACAGCTAAATGTCTACGAGCCACAAACATTTCACGATATGACTCATATGTGCAATTCTAAATTTCGAAACCTAAACTCGCTCTTGTTGGGTATTCTTACTGACCTGCCCGCAACAGCTTGGCCTGTTCGTGCTCTCGAATCTTCCTATACGCCTCCAGAACATCCGCTCGAGTCTGTTGCAGCTCCTCTCTTCGCTTTAGACTGCCCGCAGCCTTGGGGATGTCGCCGACATTGGCAGAAGCGTCCTTGATCTTGATATGTTTCGACATGTTCTTATTCAACTCTGGTGGCGCTTGCGCCTGGTCATGGACGGCGATCTTGGCTTCCGCTCGCTTCTTCTTCAGCTCTTCCCAAGGGTCGTCCACCTTGCCACCCTTTCTTCGTGCTCTCTTGCCTGTCGCTTCGTTGAGTGTTGCTCGGGCAATTGCTGCAGCACCAGTAGGGTCCTCGTCGAGTTCTTGGCCAATAGCTTCGTCTGCCTCTTCCTCTTTTTGCTCTTGAATCTTTCGCTCCTCTTCTCGCCATTGAGCGTAAAGCTTGTGCATGTTTCTCTCCTTTCGTGTGCGGTAAACCTTGAATCCCTGCTCATCCTTTCCGTCCTTGACAACTGTCTTTTTGGTAAGACCTGCGACCGGAAGTGAAGCATCTACTCGCTGGGCAAATGCTCTAAGATCTTCTCCAGGGCGGATTTTGAGCTCTTCTGCTTTTTGTTTCGCGGTTTTTCCGTCATCGCCGTCATCAAGACCAGATCTGAACTTTTTGCCCTGTGCGACAGCCATAATTCGCCTAAAAGCTCGTGGAGCATCGTTTTCTTTGCGTGCCTTCTTGCTCTTCTTGGCTTTTGTTTCTGTGGGAGCATCCTTTGCTGCTTTTGAATTCTTTGGTGCGCCAGGCTTAGGTGCCGCATTCTTCTTGCCAACTTGTAGCGGTCGTGCTTTTTGGGAGGGAGGGAGGTTGAATCTAGAGGAATAAGTTAGATATGTATGGCGCATTCGACAGTGTCATATTATGACTTACTCGGACTCATCGTCGCCTCTCTTTCTCTTGTGTTTGTGAGGCATATTGAAGACTGCAGGAAAAAGATTATCCTAGCAATTCGTCGAGAAACAAAGAGTTACAGATTCGTCAATATGAAATTGATGCGATCGCAATGTTGAAGACAAACTTGGAGATGGAAACTTTGGGAAGTTGCTCCAAAAATTCTCTTATCAGCGCTTATCGCAACGCCAAGGGCCCCGCAATGCTTCGAAGTTGCTTGTCCAGGCGGGTACATCCACTACACAGCATGCGCTATGGTCGCTAAAGTCACCGTTTTGTCAAGTACTTGGGCCAAATGACGTTCTGTCTTGTAAGATCAACTCTTTGGAGACATCTTCTTCACATCGCAACATGTTCACGAATTAAATACTTAGATAAAGTTTGCCATTTCGCTTATAGAACAAGAGCTTTGAGGCCTTATTTTATGTACGACAATTCTTTTTCAGTGTATTTGCAGCAAAATGTCTTATCAGAATCGAGAGGTTGACGAGAATGTGGGTCCCATCTTCTATTAATGGCGTGCCAGAACAGCTTCCCTCTTATTATTTTCCATCTACAGGCCATCAAGTGGAACACGAGACCGGACCCTAATGTTTATTGAGACAAAACACAAGTGAAAGTCGATTTCTATTCATGAACCATCATTAGAACCCGGATCATGTCTTCCCCAAAGACCAGACCCCTGAATGGGGCCAGCAAAGGGACTAAGACGAACCCCTATGTGTTTGCCTTTGGTATAGTAGGAGCGGCTATAAGGTAAATATCAACTCGTGTCTTCGGGAACATATTCTGACCAGCTGCAGTTCTATGGTTCTCATGTTTGCTATCATTATCTCTGGCACATCCTTTGTTTGGCCTTATGTGTCTGATATACACACCAGTCCTAAAGCCAGATCTGGTCCAGGGCTCAACTCTATACTGCCTGCACCATGTCACTCACATAATGACTACTGGAGACTGGCCCCGTTTCACTCAGCCATCAATGCTGGTTGCATCGGCATAGAAGCAGATGTCTGGGCTGTTCAGGATGAGCTTTACGTTGGTCATGATCTAGGCGGTCTATCGACAGACAGAACTTTGTCATCGATGTATATCCGACCGCTAATAGAATTACTACAGTCTCAAAACTTAGACAGAGATCCGAGTCTTCCGCCTCAAGGTGTGTATGATCGCAAACCAGACCAGACTGTGGTGTTGCTGGTGGACTTGAAGTCAAATCCCAACACGTCATGGCCATTGTTGCTTGAGAGACTGGAGCCGCTTCGCCAAAAGGGTTGGTTAAGTCATGTTCAAGATGGAAAGTTCGTCTCCGGGCCCATTACAGTGGTGGGAACAGGCGAGACTGAGCTGCACCTGGTGAATGAAGCTACCCCTTCACGAGACGTCTTCTTGGATGCGCCACTTGACCAATTGGAGGACGGTCGATACACGGACTTGAACTCGCATTACACAAGTGTCTCATTTGAGAAGTCGATTGGAAAAGTCGGTTCAAAAGGCCTCAAGCCCGAGCAACTGGCAAAATTGCGGAACCAAATCTCTCAGGCTCATAGTCGAGGACTTAAAGCGCGATATTGGGGATTACCATATTGGCCGCTCCAGGTGCGGAATCAGCTCAGAGAGTTATTAATTGATGAGGGCGCAGATGTCTTGAATTCAGACGATCTATGGGAGGCAAGAGACATTTTTGCTAGAAGAGGATATAAGATTGAGTGAAATTATTCAGCTGTTGTATCAACACCAGTCGACCTAGTCAAGTGGTATCGCAGCACAAGTATCCATTCTTATCTCACAAAACCGCCAGACATACATATGAAATAAGCGATCTCCGAGTCTCCGGTGTATCACCGAATACAATCTTGATCTCATCCACCTAGTCCTAGTGTGACTGCAACCCATTGACACGTCATGGAGCTCATAACCCCGCAAGCTGATAACGGAATGGGAAGCATCTCCGTCATGACTTGATAGGCAACCTCCATAAGTGCAGGTGAGCTCTTTCTTCTCTTGCAACACCCAACCCACGTATTACATTCTCATATACAGTCGGTTACAATGGCAAACGAGGGACGCATCGCTACTTTGGATGTAAGATTACTGTACCATACTATACTTGCATAGTGGCACCATACTCACTCCTTTCAGTCAACCATCGCAGATAGGCTTCCTGCCTTCTCAAAGACCCTCTTTGACGGCAAAGCCGCCAAGGATCTAAGCTTTGAGGCAATTGCAAAGCATCTGGGTCGTAGCGAAGTTGCCGTGGCAGCATTGTTCTACGGACAGGCCACCGCCTCATCTGAAGATGTTGAGAAGCTCTCTGAGATCCTTGACCTCCCCAAGGAGGCGTTGGCTGCCCAACTAACAGGCTTTCCTAACCGTGGGCAGGCCGGACCCATGCCTCCCACTGAGCCTCTCATTTACCGCTTGTACGAGATTGTTCAGAATTACGGATATGCTTACAAGGCAATCCTCAATGAGAAGTTTGGAGATGGTATCATGAGTGCTATTTGCTTCTCAACCACGGTGGATAAGGAGGTGGATGAGGCAGGCTCACCATGGGTCGTTATCACATTGAAGGGCAAATGGTAAGTCATTTGCTATCCCTTATACTAGAGTCTCACTAACTGACCTATCCAGGCTTCCTTTCAGTCGTTTTTAGACATTTTACTTTCGCAAGAATAGGCTAATTGCTGAGTTATGACCATGCTGCATGCTGTCTCATTTGCCTGAATGATCACTCAAAACGTCCTTTGAATGACCAAGAATTGAAATCGGATCAGCACCGAGTTCTGATAAGCCTCGTCCGATAATAGCATATAGTTCAAATGAATCGACAGGGCATGTTGTGGCAATGCTTTGGAAGACAATATGAAGCGAGAGAACAATACTAAGTAATTCACAAAGAAATATCAATATTCAATCCGTGCGCTTCGATATTGCTGCACCACATGACAGCATGACTCGGTATTTTCGGAACAGCGAGAGTTTCCAACGGCTATCTCACATGTAAAAGAAGACATGGTACACAATCTAGAAGGTTTGTAACAAGTTGGTGGCTGCACTAGCGGCGGGTATTCTTTTGTCTGACAGCAACACCATCTCGAGAACAATATTGAGCGGTTTTGCACGGATCACTGGCTTCACGACCAACACCGCAACTCAAATCAATTCACTGAGAGATACGTATCATTTCGGTCAGAATTGAGAGCATTCTGATACTGACAAGTCGTTCTCATTCAAGTATAAAGATCATGGCATCTTCCCCTCAAATCTCAATCTCATCACACACAACAATCATTCACTTCACACACACACACAACACTCTTTTCACCATTCTCAACACAGAATACTCTCCGACTTTTCTAAGTCTTTCAACCCCAACTTTCAAAATGCCTTCCACCAACAACACCTCTTCTCAGAAGCCCGGTTACCCTCTTGGTTGCAACGTTATGAAGCAGCCTGCTCAGAAGCCCGGCTACCCTCTCGGCTGCACTGTCATGTAAAGCAGCTTCGCTTTTCCCAACCACTTCTGGACTATCTTTTCGAAAGCAACTTGACAACTAAAAACGCGAAACTGACTACCGACTACCGACAACGCAGTGGTGAAGCGTTCGCTTTCAAATGACAAATTGGAGGAAGATGGAGATGATATGGCAAGGAGAGGATTCAATGGCTTGTTTGCTTTTGCTTTTACCTGGCTCTGAGTGACGGGACGCCGACATGAGGAAGCTACTTTTTACGCTGGCTGTTCACTCTCATCGCAGCTGAGATAGGAGAAGGACGCCTATTAGGAGATGAGGGGACGATTTTATAACTTCTTAAATACAACAAGCCTTTGGATTGAACAAGACTGAGCTCTGGACAGTGACATGAATTGTAAGCCATCATCCAAGCTAGTGACCATGATGCAAAAGATATCAGATTCCACAATTTCGATTCAACACTGAGATTTCTCTAGTAGTGACAGAGTCGAAGTAGTTCAAAGTACATCCAAATGCTGTCATATTATGAACTGTATTCGGTCAACAACTTACACCAAGCCAACGGTTCCTGCTGATAACCGGATTTGGCAATTCTCTTGAAAGGTAAAAGTGGACCCTGCGAAGGCGCGAAAAAAAGAAGCTCCACTAAAAAAAAGCTAAGGCGGTGAAGTTGGTCCCGCGGCAGAATTTGGAGATTTTTCCTATTAGCACCAGTAACATTTGCTAGCAGCTTGCGCCGACAAAAGATCATTCCAAAGTCGCATCAACAAAAACAGCCGCAAAAATGGTCACGAAAAGCAAGCTAAAGATGGCCCTCGCCGCCGAAAAGGGCACAGATTTTAAGAAGCTCAAGCTTTTGAAGAAACAGAAGGAGGCTGAGAAGCGCAACGCCGCCGCTCGTGGGGCTTCTGACAAGGACTCAGACGAAGAGAAGGAGAAGAAGACAATTCAGATTGAGGCTGATTTTGAGGATGAAGATGATGAGGAGGACGAGGAGGACGATGATGAGGAAGAGGAAGAGGCTCAGGTTTGTCTTTACTTACAATATGCACTCTTGACTTGCACTAACTTACTTGACAGTACGACCTGAACGGCATTAACGATAGCGACGACTCAGACTCCTCAATCGAGCTTGAAGAGAAGATCATTCGCAAGCCGAAGAGGGATACACTCAAGAAGAGTGAGATCGCACAGTTGGCGGCTGAGAAGGCGGCCAAGGCGGCAGCTGAAGAGGACGATGATGAGGAGGAAGATCCTGAAGCGGATGATATCCCTATGAGCGACCTTGAAGATCTCGAAGAAGAGGATAAGGAAGATATCATTCCTCACCAGCGACTTACCATTAACAACACAACCGCCCTTCTCGCCGCCTTGAACCGCATTTCTATTCCCACAGACAAGACTGTTCCCTTCGCGACACACCAGTCCCTCGTCTCCAGCAACGCCACCTCCGAATCCATCCCCGACGTCCAGGACGATCTCCAGAGAGAGCTTGCTTTCTATACTCAATCCGTCGAACACGCCCGCACGGCCCGCAAGCTTCTCCGCCAGGAGGGCGTTCCCTTCTCTCGTCCCAAGGACTACTTTGCCGAGATGATCAAGGAGGATGCCCACATGGAGAAGGTCAAGGCCAAGCTCGTTGAGGAGGCATCCAACAAGAAGGCTGCCCAGGAGGCCCGCAAGCTGCGCGACCTCAAGAAGTTCGGAAAGCAGGTCCAAGTCGCCAAGCTCCAAGAGCGACACAAGGAGAAGCGCGAGACCCTCGACAAGATCAAGAACCTCAAGCGAAGTAAGTACCCTAGCACTCGTACAGTATCTCACCTTTTACTAACCATGATTCCCAGAGCGCTCAGAAACCGGTGGTGCTGGTCTCGACACCAAGGAAGCCGACATCTTCGACGTCGGTGTTGAGAAGGAAATGAAGGGCCACAACCCTCGCTCAGGCGCTGGTCGCGGCGCCGGAGCCGGCGGCAACCACAAGCGAGCCAAGAAGAACGAGAAGTACGGCTTCGGTGGCAAGAAGCGCCACGCCAAGTCAGGCGATGCCATGAGCTCCGGCGATCTCAGCGGCTTCGACCCCAAGAAGATGAAGGCGGGTGGCAGAGTAGCCAAGTCGCGGCCTGGCAAGGCGAGAAGGAAGACCATGGGCTCTCGGTAGAGGAGGGGACTAGACCGGTGTTAATACTTGTTGACGAGCTTGGCGTGTGTGATGCATTGCTGTTGAAAGAAAAGGCTACAGATGAAGTACAAGGGCTGGCGTTTCGGGTCCTCTTGCTTGTAAATCGAAACAATTTGGTCAATATTCATATTTTTTGTCACCAAAGTACCACCTTTCTTTATGAAATTCTACGGTTTGAAATTTTCTATGACATTTTGACGAGAGAAGCAATACTGTAGCAGCATCAAGGTCACGTATCTCTAGACTCTCAATTGTGTTCACATTCACAGTTCAAGAAAGGGGCTCTGTTGATTTATAATTTTTTGGTCATTTCGTCTATACCCAAGGGACTATGTAGCAGATTGTGATCACGACTGCATATGAATTCTTGCAGTCCTGAGATCTCTTGCGATGATGCCCTTTTGGAGGCCCAGTCACCGAGCAAGAGGCCGCAATCCAACGTTGTTGAAACTGCACATCAGTATCCACTGATCCAATTTTTGCAGTTGACTGTGCTCAATTTGTCTGTCGCGAATCGTTTTCGCTGCTCTCCATCATTGTTCTCCGTCATCAGTCATATCCAGATATCCGTGCTCCCAAAGTAGCGACATCCGAGAGCCTCCAGCAGTAAGAGGTATCTATATACATGAACGAGCATTGTTGTCGTCTGCTATATGCCCGCTCCTTGTTTGAAACGCCCGCACTCAGAGAGTTATCTGAGCGATTGCCAGCGACAATAAGAAATAATTAGAAAAGAAAACCTGCGCAAGGTTGTGAGAAGTGCGATAAAGATAATAAGAAACAGTGAAAGTGCAATGACATGCAATATGCACCCAAAAGTCAGCGACCGTTAATGCCCAACCCCAAGACGCCCATGAAAAGAGAAAGCAAAACCAGTGGTATCGAGAAGAAACGCCATGCGCTCATGACACGCTTTGCTATGCAATGCATTCGCAACCCTTAAAGAAGAATGTGTATGAATCAAGCATTGATGCAGCAGAATGCGCCGAGAAGATGCTGATGTGAATTGGTTCGTGAAAATCATTGTGCCGAGCGACCAGGTTACTGGGTGGCCGCTACGCACCAGTGGCGGTGGAATGCCCATGCACTCTTCTGACACTCCTTGCTGCAGTATTTGGTGCGTCGGCAGCGGCGGCATTTTGCAAATTGACGGGTGTACTCCTCCCATTTACCGCACTGGTAGTAAGCGCACTGGCGGATGCCACCACGAGTATCATCTTTGCGGCAGAGGTTTCTCATGACAACACCTGCCCAATACTGCATGTCAGTGCTGTGGTAGCGGACTGTGAACTTCTCGACAAGAGGGAAGAGGTTGAAGTCATTGGAAAGCAGATACTCTTCGTCATCAGCATCTTCATCGTAAACCTCAGGAACGTCCTCATCCTCGTCCATGGCGGTGATGTCCTTGTCAATAGCAGCAAGCTCCTTGCCGATCTTGAGACGTGGGACAAGGTGGCTTTTTTGGAAATAGGAGCGAAGACCACAGTACTTGGAGACGTAAGCAAGAAGCTGCAGAGACATAAGCACGTCTTCCTCCCGAGGCATAGCAGCAACCATCTGTGGGTTGGGAACAAAGTTGCGATCGAGGAGATATCGAGGGACGGTGGTAGCAGCCAGAGGAGGCTGTGGAGGTGTGGTCATAGCAGGGCGGTTAGGTGATAGTCCAATCGCAGGCACAGGTGTCGGAGCGTTGTTGTTAACAATGCTTCCATCCATGGGACTACGGTGGTTGATGTTGAAGGTGCTGGCATCCTGATGGGTCTCGGAGACTGTTGGCGTAGCCAAGTCAAGGGCGGTGCCACCAAGCATGGTATCACCATCCTCCATGGTGATATCCTGAATACCGACAGCTGATTGCAGGTTATCGGTACCTGTCATCTCTGTCTCAGGGGACTCGTCTGAAGGCATGCTATCACCGTTAATGTCATCAGCATCGGCAGTCGAGTTCTGATGGCGGATCGATGGGCGTCGGCGAGATCGACCTGATGGGCCAAGGGCGGATGCTGGGCGAACGGTGGGCGAGCGCATCTGAGGAGGTGGCAAAGGTGTTGTTGGCGATGTCGGCTGGGAGGCGTGATCTGTAGAGCCAAATGGGGTCATTGAAGCAAGACGATCGATATCGCGAACGGGTCTCACGAAACCCTCGACAGTCTCAGTGGCCGGGACTGCGGTTGCAAGGGGCTGCATGGTCTGACGAGGGGCCGAAGTCGTGGCGTGACGGCCTTCAAGCCCTCTCAGGGGCTGATGGCGAGCTGAACCCCAAGATGCAGAACGTTCTGAAGCAGATTGAGGCCATTGAGAACCACTCATAGCAGTATCTAAAGATTGTTGCTGCTGAGGGTGGGTTTGGGGAGCGGCAGTTGATGGTCCTGCGTAAGAGGCTGAAACATCGATGGAAGGCGGCGGGCCGTGACGACGAGATCGCTGTTCGGTGGATTCGACACGAGAACCAGAACGTGGACCGAACGGCGAAGCACCTGCGGTTGCTGATGATGAAGATGATGCTGAAGCGGTTGCTGATGCTGATGCTGAATTGGATGAGGAAGCCTTAGGGGTCGAGCGGTGCTCGTGGCCTCGGTGACGATGGTGATCGTAGTTCTGCTTCTGTTTCGCTTCTTCGGCCTTCTCGCGGCATTTGTCGACAGCCTTGGTGTAGTTATCGAGGATGGTAGCGATGACAGGGACCATGTCGGCTTCAACGACACGGGTACGGACGTTCTCCGTGCCTCGAACACCAATATTGACAACGCACTGGAAAGCAAGATTCCATTTCCACATTCCCATCATGTCCTTACTACGGCCTTGCTTGAGAATGCAGACGAGACGCTCGATACCTCCATCGACGGTGAGGATGTCGCGGATGCGAGCAGAGGATGTGGTGAGATAGGCGAGATGGTTGAGCGAGTTGATGAGGGGGAGGGTCGAAGTGCAATCGAGAGCACGGCGATCATACAAGGCGGTAGTAATACCGACGGACGCCTTGTTGACGTTGGGGATACTAAAATTGACTTCCCTCATGATTGTGGTTGATGGCGATGGCCAAGAGTCGAAGGGGAGGTTTTCGGAGTATGGTATGGGAGGGATTATTCAGGGTCCCAAATTGTCGAGGTGGTGTGGCGACCTGAAGCCTGATTACAGAGAGTCTGGCCAGGTTCGTAAAGTGGAAAAGACAACACGAGAAGATGCGAGGTCGAATGACGATGAGGACAAACCCCTCGATGGGGGACTGGCCAAAGAGAAGCGAGTCGGGCAGAGTTTTGAGGTTATCGTAACGGTTCGTGACGCGGTGGAGCGGATTGACGCAGGATTACTCGTGAGTACCTTTAAACAGGGGAACGATTTCCAGCGACCAAAGATAAGATTTCGAAGGTATGCGGATAGGGAGTTTTTACAGCAACAGTGATCAAGAAGAAAAAAGGAAGATGAAAAGGAGGATATGCTGAAGATGGCGTTGGAGCGGCTGGAGGTGCTTGGTGTGAGTTGATGAATGAGATGGGATGGGATGGGAGAAGGACGGGAGAAAAGACGGGAGTGGAGTGGAGAGAGTTGAGTGAGAGTGAATGAGAGAGTGAGAGGCTGGGCTGGTTTGGTTTTAGGCGGGTTTGGGATATCCAAGCATTCGGCCGATGGCAGCCCAGCAGTGGACAGTACAGAAGGGGAGACCGAATTAGGCGGGCGTACCAGGGGCAGATGTTCTCTTTGGCGGGTTTTTGGGGCCTAGAAGTGGAAGAAATGGGGGATGGAGGTCTGTGTCCACGTCCCGAATGGATGCGTGAGGTGTGTGGCGGTGGAGGGACCCGACACCGGATGAGCTGCAGCAAGAGCTTGACTGTATTTGTATCGTATGGATTGTAGTGAGGGTATTGAGACAAGATGATGTCGAGGTGATATAGTTTTGTTTTGTTTTGTTTACAGGGTAAACCTTCAAGCTGATGAGACGATCAGAGCTTGATGAAAATGGATAGAGTTATGATTGTACGAAGAGACTCGAGTATGGCTTGGAGCCTGGAGAGGAAATAGGCACCTATACAAATGGCCACTACAAGGGAAAATTGGATATCCAGTACCTGAGGTGCCCTCCATCAACTGTTACAGCGCATGGACAGACAGCTAGTGCTCTCACTAGTCGATGAATGAATCCAATTGAATATACACACACAAACACAGTACAGAGGTAGATAAAATGCCCTCGTCCAGTCAGCAATTGATGCCCTGGTCGAAATTATTTTTCCGTTCTCGTACTGAGTTATTATTACTCGCCTCCTCCAGCTGCAGGAGGATGGATAGTGGATCGTCTGCGAAATTATATGAATGGTCTGAATCGATGGCGAAAAATACCTACCACTATTGAATGAAACTCGGCGATGGCGAGACTATAACAAAGCCAAGCTGATGTGTGAGCTTCTGCCTGACTAAGGTGACTCAAGCTCAAGCAAGCTGAAGAAGCTCGTACACTCAAGAGGCCCAATACCTGGCACCTTGTTGACAGCTGAAATGAAAACAATATGCAGTGCCTTGGATCTTGGTAATATTAAAGCAGGCTCATCGCCATTTGGTGAGGTTGGGACAGGAGCTTTGATTTTGATTACATACGGCCACTGGTGGAATTGTTTCAGGCGTAGCTGGAGACGACAGGGGGGCATACTCTCCCTTGCGCGCCATTCGCATTTATTGCTCAGTCCTGTCTGTTACTACTTACGTATGTCAAATACATACTGTAAGATCGTTATCACATTATTCGGATCCGAGTCCCGAGAATGCTCTAGAGCATGGTCCTTTGTTGAGGGGGTTCATGGGAGAGCTTTGATACAGAGTCAGACCAGAAGGATTGATGGCATAGCTTTGGCTGACGCCAAGCCTTCATAATGACTGATATGAGGATCGTAGCTTTGATAGCTTAGTAGACAGCATGATAGATACCACGACGCATGAATAACCTTGACGGACACCTGTGTGGACAAAATATCAAGCACAATCCTTCCAGACCGACAGTAATAATACAATATTTTACCACTCTTTTCGAGACAAGCCAAGCTTGTCAAAGTAGCCAAGTAGCTCTTGCATGACCATTTCTGATGCAGCGGGTGGCTTGCTTTGTATGCGGGTGAAACACACAACGTTGTACCGTAACATTGTGAAGTGAATAATGAATGAGATGGAGCCAGACAATCTCCGCATTACTATGGTACTTCTGAGTCAACACTTACTGATACTGTAGATGTCAAACTGTAACTGCAACTGGAATTGTAGTTAGCCTACGGAGTAGAGTGAATTCCGAGTCATCTCGTTATGCAAAACCCATCACGAGACCGCTCTCTCAATGTCATGTCCATGATCATTTGCATGTCCACGAGATGAGCTTGTGTCGGGCCGCCAGCCAAGGAAGCTAATTACCTTGAAAGCGGTTGCGCTTGGGGCATTTTGGTTCGGCTTTGACCCCCCACGTACCGGATTTGCATCGATTTGTTAGTGATTGGGGGGCATTCAAATCGCCATAGGCGGCTATTATGCGAATATTATTGTGAATATTCAGAGTTGCGGTCTGCTTTGAGAAGAAAGTGCGTAAATCATGAGACTCTCAGTAATATTTTTTAATGCACGGTGAGGGACTTTTCGAGATTCACAGTACAGTCTCTGTGTCATGGAACAATCAGGCTGCCAGGAGCATGCATGAGGATGATACTCGGCCAAGAGCCATATTGTCGGAGGCGGCGAATTCTCGACTTCCCCAGGCAAGACGTATTTGGGCGATATACTGCCGATCTTTCCTGCAAACCAACGGTTTCGTCGCTCAAACTGAATCAGGCAATGATTGATGGTCTTGTCGGGAAATTTTCACCTCCAATCTCATCACAGATCGTAAATACATGTCCTACCCTGGACTCTTAGACTCCTGACTTCCATGCCATCAAAAGGATGCAACTCGAGACATAGATGTGTGCTTCACTTGTCTAATTGTGGCATTGAATGCTAGCTTCTCAATAAATGAAGTAGCCTAAGTGCTGGTCTTAGTTAGATAAGGTGACCAAATGATTTCGTCTTTTATGCTGTTGGTGGCCAATTCTTATGAGACCCCGAGGCCTCTCATATTGTAATCAAGTCAACGTCCATTGCTGAAATACAGTGTCGCTTGTTCCTGCAAAACTGAACTTTGTTGAGTTTACTTTGTCGAGCCTCCTCGTCATTCCCGCGTTAGAGGCTTGCACAGGCCCCGCAGAGACTGCCACGATCCCATGTCCCAATATTTTGGTCAGGATCAACATCATAATGATTGGCTGCCCTGGCGTATCTTGCCGCTGCATCGGCGCTTAGCTTTTGCAAGCACCAACAAGATATTCTTCGGCAACGAATTGGACGTGAACAGCAGCCAACTGATTCAAAGGATCTAGCTGGATCAAGACATGAATGCAGTACAGATATCAGAATTCACGCGGCAGCATTGAAAAACTGATTGATAAATCGTCATTAATAATCATTAATAGCATCGAGTCTAATCAGTGTCAGAACTCAATCCAACGGAGCTCGGATCAAAGCCAGATATCCAACCAACGCATTGCATACCTACAGCCCAGCAATTAGTCGCCGCTGATTTTAGCATGCCGGAAGTACTTCATCCCAACCCAAGCTACAACAACCCATACCCACGCCATAACACCCGTGAGAATGATCAACGCAGGGTAGTATCCCACAATTGGTAGAGTGTCATCGTCTTCGAACTCGGGGGGCGCATATGGGGTCTTGCCCACGTCCCACGCCCAGCTCCAGAGGTCAAGACAAGATCCCATTCCAACAACAAACACAAACCACGTTACGCACAGGACAACCCATCCCCACCATTCTGTATCTGTATAATCCCAGTCCTCATGCACCGGCAGCGTGTTGGACGATAGGCCACTGAACGATAACGGGGACTTTGCCCTGCTTGTGAGCCGTCTGCGCTGTGATAAAGTCGATTTTACACTATTAAAGTAAGAGTCTGGTCCTGGTGACATGGACAAGCTCTGCCGAATCGTCGACGAACTCCCGGGTATCTGGAGTAAGTCCTCCTCGTCCGTAGATGTATAGGAAGCTCCATCTTGGTCTGCAAGTGCTGTTGAACGAGCTGTGGTCTGGGAAGACGTCCCTTTTTGAGGAAGTACGGGGGCTGTGCCAAGTCCTCCAGGCAAAGGCGTAAATCCATCGACCTGCGTTCGCTGGGCGCCTCTTGATGTATTATTCAGATCCAGGGATTCTATCGGCGATGGGCTTTGGGTCTGCGCAGCTGTAGGGTCGAGTCCATATGCAGCAGCATGTGAAGTATCGATGACCAGTGGCCGGCTCTCCCTGCGCTCACGTTGCGCTCCTCGACCAAGCAGGGCAGCTTTCCTAAGAGATCCCCGTCGTCTTCGCGTTCGTTGATACTGTATCACACTCGCAGATGGTCGGGCAGCGGGACGAGGGGTAGTCGCAGGGGCATTGTCGTCGATCGCGCTTTCGTTTTGCTCACGTCGCTTTTCCGGGGAAGTTCTTAAAAAGGGGAACTTTGAAAGGATGCTTGAGTTCGATGAGTTTCTTCGATGGGATGATGATGGCGTAGGTGAGGTATCCCGCTTATTTTGTATAGTGCTCTCCATCGCGAGACTGTAAGTGGGATCGCCAAGCAAAGTGGTTGCTTAGATTCGCTTTTGTAAGGGTCGAGGGAAGGATGAGAAGTTGGGTTTGGCATTCGGTAATTGAAGCAAGATTATCCACGGTCACAACTATGTGCCGCGAATTGATATTATTGTTGTATAAAGAATAGCTGCATGGCTTCCGTAGCCTTCATATGGTTCGATTATCGCGAAAGTAGAAATTACATGAACAATTGAAGCCAGGTAGAGAAGACATGAAGCTAATGACGATATCTTTGTGGCTTGCGTCTCTACTAGCCACGATAAAGGGACCTGCTGGACAGACATGGATGCTGTGGCGTACGCTTGTGTAGCCCCTGCATCGTCCGGAGGTACCCCTGAAAAGCCCCCCCCCATCGGTCGGTCCGCCTCCACAACCTAATGGCTATCGGATCGCGACGTCAACGCATTCCATTCTGTCTTCTTCGTTTCTTCAAGGCTTGCGCTATTGACGAAACCAGTCTGCGCCCAAAACCTTGAACCTTCATGACAGAATTCTCAGGTCTCTAAAACGGGGTTCCTGGAATCAATCGATCGGGTCGTCGACCTAACCGAATAAAGAGGCGCGTTATCCGAAAGCAGCAGCACATGTCGGACTATCCAGGTGCTCGTTCTTCTCGAAACCTCCGCCCGCCAAGTCTGGTTTTCCACGCCGACAGCGACGACGATCTTGACATCGTGAACCGCGAAGCGTTTGCAGACGGTGGTGTTTATCACGACAACGAATCTATCGCTGTTAACCGCCAACTGAATCGTGACGCTGTCGCTCAGAATTCGGCCGCTGCGAATCTACTGATACCCTCTACGACGACTACGTCTTCCTCTCTTTCACTCCCGACGATGAACGCCGAAGACGAGGCAGGGGACTCTCCTACGTCCCCTGGGTTCAAGAACCCTTTCAACTTCCAGACACAAGTGATATCTGCAGGCCCCGTCAAGTCGGTATGTAGTCTCTCTGTCCATATCCTTGTCACTACGCTGATACATTCCTCTACAGAACATCGGGCAACGTCGCGGACACAGATACAAGCACAGTAGTATCTCCTCCCAACATCAGATCTTCAAAGAGCCGCCTCAGAGACCTCCACCCGTCCTGCCTGCTTCTCTTCCCATCCCGACCGTTCGCGAGGCATGGAAGAGCATGACAAAGGATCAGCGTATTCACTGTTATTGGAGTATGTGCCATCTTGCTGTTGCTACATTTATCTTCTTCCGCTCAGAAGGATCTCTTGCCACTACCGCTCTCTCGCATCTTGTCTTTTTCGATGCTGGTAGTGCTGCTGTCTGTGTCATGGTAGATGTCCTCGGCAATTTCGAGGTTTGGCGGCGCAGCAGTATCCGGCACCCGTTTGGTCTCGAGAGAGCAGAAGTTCTTGCTGGGTTCGCCATGTCTGTTTTCCTCCTCTTTGGAGGCTTTGATCTGGTGTCACATACTCTGAAGCATTTCCTCGAGTCTCTCGGTAGCCACGAAGCTCATCATGAACATGGGCATGATGGGCCAGACGGCTCCATTGACCTTGTGTCTGCTGCTGCTATGGTGAGCACTCTCGTCTCGGCATATGGTCTCCGAAACCATGCTCGCATCGCCAAACTTATGCGTGTTTCGTACCTCGCTGCTCTACCAAGTGTACTGTCGAACCCCTTCCACTTCCTCACACTCTCCTTCTCTGCTGTCATTGCTCTTCTTCCACTTCTCTCCATATCTCTGTACACATGGCTAGATCGCCTTATTTGTGTCGTAATCGCATTTGCCATGTTCGCCCTTGGAATGCGATTAGCCGTAGCACAAGGTCTTATGCTGCTCATGTCTTACGGGGGCAATGGCGGCAACAATGGCGTCAGTGCCGTCCTCCGAGAGATTGAAACCGAGCCAAGCGTCGTTGCTATCGATGACGCACAGTTCTGGCAAGTCCATTATGGTCTTTGCATGGCCAACCTCAAGTTGAGTGTGGTCAAGGGCTATGATGAAATGTCTATCAGTAAGTTGCGGCAGCGCATCGCTGGATTGATTCAGAATAGACTGGGCGAAGGGTATGGCCATGGTGGCAGTATCCGGTGGGAGGTGACGTTGCAAATGAGTACAGATGGCAGCACTTGAGTAGATAACGTTTCGGATTAAGTTTATTAAAAGTGTGTATGGTTATGTGTCATTCTGTTTGTAGACATACATATTATATATCTATTCATGAAAATACTACTGTAATACCCCACCGGATTGATCGCGCAGAGTTTACCTTACTTTCCTTCGAGCACGGAAGCTAAGATATTTTAGCTCCATAAAATGGATGGAAGCGGAGATGGATGAAGTAGATACTGGTGATAGCTTGCCTCAAGACGAAGTAACCGCTCAGGCTGTTCACGCCAACAGTCGAGAACCGATTTCCCAGCAAAACAACGGACGAAATAATCCACTTGGTCTTAGGCCAGTTTAATAAGTTTAATAAAGGTTAGGCCACTTTAGGCCGGCTCTTATGCTAATTCATCTTCAAGCTTAGACTAAACTTCTAAAGTTCGTCTTTACAAGAGAGCGGTGATATTCTAATCAACAACCAAGTAACCATCAACTCCTACAACTCCCGTGTCATTTCTCATTAGAAGAGGCCCCAGCGACCCTGCTTGCGATCCTTTCTAGCGTTAGGGTTCATTTGCTCGCGGTCGCGACCATCGAGTTCTCTTAGGCTTTCCATTTTCTCAAGGACCAGCTCAAGGAGATCCTTCCGGCGGATAACCTCCAAATGCCGACGAATTTTGGGATCTTCTTTGGCGAATTTCTCGATTTCCTCTTCTGATAAATGACGGCCTAAACGGAAGTCCAGCTGCCGAGGGAAGCTGTAATAGAATTCGGAAAGCAACTCCACATTAAGGAAGAGAACGGCAGTAGAAGCTAGCTTTGTGGCAGCAGCGTCGAGGAAAACCTCGGGGCAGTAGTATTTGTTCTTAGGGTCGGCACATTGCTTTGATTTAACAGCAAGAAGGCGCATCTTGATGATGTCGGCCCTATCACGCAGGAACACGGCCTCACGCCCTGTATTATAGACAAGATTAGCGCAATTCCTAATATTTTAAACCTCTTCTTCAACTTACCCTTGCTCAGGAGAGCAGCGCTGAAGCCACCGGCGCCGCTGCGGTTGTCACCCTCGACGACAATCTGGCCCTTGCGGGCTTTGTCAATATAATTTATGACTTCTTTGATCTTTCGTCTTCCACCGACACTGTCCTCAAGTTTCTTGATGGCCTTCTCGCAGTCCTCAAGCTCCTTCTTGAGCACACCACCGACGTGATCACGTCCTTTGGTCCACTCTCTGTCCTCGAGCTCGATCTCGAACTTATAAGGCTTAATGCAGTTTTCCACTTGGTCGCTGGTGCTATAAAACCTTTCGTTGAGAATGGTTGAGGCAGATTCCATGATGGTCTGACGAGCGAAAGGGTGGTTGGCGAAGCTAGAGTTGCTGATAAGAGACTCAATGTGGGCTTGGATAGACGATGCAACCGCGGTTGTGGCCAAACGTCCAACACCGAGCTTCGTAAGCGCGGACGCAGACGCATCTAACTGTCGGTGCCAGTAAAGAGAGTCTGCGGGCGCCTTGGGGAGATCTGCTAGGCTGTCGAGGTCGGGATTCACTGGCGAGAGATCCTCAAAGGGCTTGTTCCAATACCTAGCCGCAAGCAAATCGAGGACCTTCTGGTCCAGCTCCTGTTTGAGAAGCTCGTGCATTTGAGGACGCCCAAACTCCTCAGCAAATTGCTTGAAAGAGTGCTTGAAGGCATCCAGACTCTCTTGAAGATAAGATTCAGCCGAAAGTGGGCGGTCATTATATTGGACCTTGAACTCGTATGTAGCTTCCTCAAGCTCTTGTCGAATAGCATCGCTAGTGCCTTGCAGGCTTGCAGACATTGTCTGCTCCAGTACGTGCATAAGCTTCTTGCGGAGTGTGGAGGTTCCGAGCATACTATCAGCCCCAGGACCGAACTCCTCGGCATGAGCCTTGAAGAAGGCATTCTCCTGCTTGAGAATTTGATCAAGGCGGTTGGTGCTGCCCATCTTGAAAAGCCCTTGGTTCTGAGGAGCCTTAGAGATCACTCCTACATAGCCCAATCTCAAGGGATACTGCTTGTCATCCAGGATGTTTGCTCCACGAGTAGGATGGACCAGGTCCATCTTTGTAATCACACCAATTGTTCGCTCACCCCTGGGATCAACTCTGCGAGATGCTCGGAGCGCTGTCGAGTTCGCTAAATCCACATCGGCAGCAGAGATGGCAAGGATGACATTGGGTGGCTGAATATACTTATCGCAAAGCTCGGCAATTTTCTGCTTCAACTCAAGAGGTTGGTTTTGTCCTACGACTTGGATGTAGCCGGGAAGATCGATAAGGGATAAATCGGGCACGTTTGGAGAGTAAACTGTAAGATGAATTGGGTCGTCAGAGACGCACTGGCTGTCGGGAACGGCAAGGTTGAGTTCGGTCAGAGTTCGCTGAATTGACGAGAAGTCGGTGATGTGCCTCAGTCCAAGGTCAGGGAATTCACCGTACTCCTCCCTGGAGGATGGTGTGTTGACGAGAGTTAGCTCAATTGGCCTTCTTGTAACCATGTTGGAACCCTTTGGAAGGAATTCATGACCAACAATTGCCTCTAAAACGGAACTCTTTCCAGAGGACTGGGATCCTATGACCACGATGGAAGGAAGTGTCAAGGTGCTTGACTGTCCAACCTTCTGGAGAATGCTTCGGATCTCAATCATCTTCTTGGTGAGGAGCATCATCTGATCGTCTTTAGCGACCTGCTGAACATTTCGAGGATCCTCTTCATCCGACTGATCGTAGCCATAAGCAGCAGCTGAAGCACCCACAGCAGCTGCGGCACCAAACTTGCTCTGTTTTGGCTCACCACCATTGCCGCCTGGACCTCCCGAACCACCGGTGCCAATGTCCTCTTGAAGTTTTAGAATTTGTTTGACCCAATCGGGCAATTCGGCTTTCTCTTTCGTGGATTCCCATCCTCGATTCACTTGATCAGCTATATCCTTGGCACCGCCAAATAAGGTCGAAGCGGCACTCGAAACCGTATCTGTCGTCGAGTTGAATAGGTTCACTGCGAATGTACCAGCCTCTGTGACGATTAGCAATGTTCAGTGTAGCGTTGGCGTTCTGACATACGAGCTGCTTGATATTGTACCCAGGCAAAGGCACCGATGGCCACACCGCCAAACATTGCCGGAACCCTCAGAAACTTGACCATAAGTTTAGGTAAAAACCTAGCAAAAGAGGCATTTCTTGTGGTGACAGCATTGTGGAAGGCATTTCCACCTTGCCACATTCGTTTCCGTGTCGCTCGAATCGCAGAATCGGCTTGAAGGAGGCCACCTGTAGATTGGCGATGCAGATGCCTGACGGGAAGAACCGCAGGTCGGCGTGGGAGAGGCCGCAGCCCTGCAGCGAGTACTCGCCCGCTCATGATCGTCTTTGCCGTGCTGTAATATTTCAAGCTCTAGTCCTGATGATAAGGGCCGACGGCTCGCCCAAGCTGATGGTGACAGTGGCCAGCACAGGCTTGCAGCATTCGAAGTTGTGTTGTGCCGCTTTTAATGGTCTGTTCACCAATGAGTCCTCGATGCCATTCGTGCCACCATCATAGGTAGGATTGAACTAATGCACGTTAGGTAATCACCCCCACTACTCTGTTAGAGACTTCGGAAGCTAATTGCTTATCTTCACGTGACTAGCTTATCTGTCGCAAAATTTCTGGAGGGGCGCATTTTGAGGAAGTCCTCAAGTCTCAATTTTGGTGTTTCTAGCTTTAACATACGCATCTTCGCGCCAACGCCGACACAATGGCGATCACGAAACAAGTAAGTCAAAAGAGGATTTGAGTGTGCTGAAGAGAGTATTGGAATGTACTGAAGTGCTAACAACTGCCATAGAAAGCGAAAGGACGTCTCGACAAGTGGTACAGACTAGCGAAAGAGAAGGGTTATCGTGCTCGAGCTGCCTTCAAACTTATCCAGCTCAACAAGAAGTATGGGTTCCTGGAAAAGAGTAGGGTCCTTCTGGATCTTTGCGCGGCACCTGGTGTAGGTCTTACAATACCAACCGGTCTGTATGTGCTGACCTTTCTCTAGTCATGGCTTCAAGTAGCGGCCGAGGTGATGCCCCAAGGAAGTTTGATTATAGGTTGTGATTTGAGTCCCATCAAGCCAATTCCTCGAGTTACTTCCTTTCAGTCTGATATCACCACTGAAGATTGCCGAGCGACGATAAGAGGTCTCCTAAAGGTATGCTTCCTCAGGATCTTTACAAGTCCAGCTTAACTAACTATACGCGAGTCTCATCGGGCGGACTGTGTGATCCACGATGGAGCGCCCAACGTTGGAACTGCTTGGGCGCAGGATAGTTTCAGCCAGGCACATGAAAGTACACCCCTTGTTTATGATGGTATAATCACTAACATTGTAGTAGCTTGTTTTGCAATCTCTGAAGCTCGCTTGCGCCTTCCTACGCGAAGATGGAACCTTTGTCACTAAAGTCTTCCGGTCTAAAGACTACAACCCTCTCTTATGGGTTTTCAAACAGCTATTCCATAAAGTAGAAGCAACGAAGCCGTCCTCCAGTCGAGCAGTCTCAGCAGAAATTTTTGTCGTGTGTCGTGGTTATAAGGCGCCAAAGAAGTTGGATCCGCGACTTTTGGATTCCACGTACGTCTTTGCGGAACTCGCAGGCCCTACCCCGAACAATGAAGCCAAAGTCTACAATCCCGAAGTCAAGAAGCGAAAACGAGATGGTTATGATGAGGGCGACTTCACTCAGTTCAAGGAAATGCCAGCCAGCGAGTTTATTCAAACTACCGATCCTATTGCAGTCTTGGGCCAATACAACAAACTCACTTTCCAGCAACCACGCAACGGAGATGTAGCTTTGGCGGCACTTGACAAACTTCCTGAGACGACAGATGAAATTCGAAATTGCTGTTCCGACCTCCGAGTATTGGGACGAAAGGATTTCAAGCGTCTTCTCAGATGGCGCTTGAAAGTTCGTGAGATCTTTGGATTCAAGACGAAGGAGACCCCTACTACGGAGGAGCCTGAGGAAGTCGCGGAAGTTGAGTCAATGGACGAAGAGCTCAAGATCCAGGAGGAACTGCAAAGCATGAAGGACCGAGAAAACACCAAAAGGAAGCGAGAAAAACGAAAGGAGAATGAGCGAAAACAGCGTGAGGTTGTGCGCATGCAACTGAATATGACGGCTCCTATGGATATCGGAATGGAAGAAGCTGGCCCCATCGGAGAAGGCGCGATGTTTTCGCTCAAGAAAGTCGACAAGACAGACGCTATGCGAAGACTGAACCGGGGCAAAATGATTGTTCCTTCCCAGGCTCCCCAGAAGCAGATAGACAGCGGTCTTGGCTCGTCTGGGGAGACAGATGACGAGAGCGATCCTGAGGAGGACCGCTTGGAGCGAGAGCTTGATTCGATGTACGACCAGTACAAGGAACGCAAATCCGAGATTGACGCCAAGTTTCGAGCGAAGAAGGCTCGCAAGGAGCATGGCGACGATGAGTGGGAGGGCTTATCTGGCGAAGAGGCCGATGAGAAGAACGACTCCTCTGATCTTGAAGAAGATGATTCCTCTGACGATGAAGAAGATGCGGCCCCCTCAAAGGGACTCATTCGTGATCTGGATTCTTCAAAGGGAGCGAATGGACTTTCTAAGAGGGCCACGAATTTCTTCAACCAGGACATCTTCCAAGGTATCACAGGCATTGTACCTGAAGAAGAGGAGTCTGCCGAAGATAGTGCGGATGAGGAGATCAACCGAGATGCAGCAGCTATCGTCGCTCAACAGTCCAAGGCTCGTCAAGTCGAAACACCTGCTGCCAAGCCCGCCAAGACCAAGGAAGCTACTGTTGACTCTGATTCCGACATGGAAGGCAACGAGGCAGGCTTCGAGGTTGTGAAACGGGACGAAGAAGATGATTGGGACAAGGACCAGCGAAGAGCTGATGGCAGACTTGATATCGACATCATCACTGCTGAGGCCATGACTCTCGCGCATCAACTCGCTACAGGACAGAAGACAACCCACGATGCCATTGATGATGGCTTCAACAAGTACGCCTTCCGTGACCGTGATGGTCTCCCAGACTGGTTTGTTGAGGATGAGGGACGACACGACAAGCTCCAGAAGCCCATCTCCAAGGCGGCGGCACAGGCTATCAAGGAGAAAATGCGAGCCTTCAATGCTCGTCCTATCAAGAAGGTGCGCGAGGCCAAGGCTCGCAAGAAGTACAAGGCTGCGCAACAGCTGGAGAAGCTCAAGAAGAAGTCTGATATGCTCAACAATGACGAGAACATGACAGAGAAGGAGAAGGCGGACAGCATTGGGCGACTTATGGCCAGGGCACAGAAGAAGAAACCAACAAAGCAGGCGGCCAAGCTTGTCGTGGCTCGTGGTCTCAACCGTGGTATCAAGGGACGTCCCAAGGGCGTCAAGGGCCGTTACAGAATTGTCGATCCTCGTATGAAGAAGGAGTTGCGAGCGCAGAAGAGGATCAAGAAGAGGAACTAATCTCTTGTTTCGATTCGGTGTATGGGAATAGATATGGCATCTTAATTTTATTCTCTATTTGGAGTTGGTTTAGTCTGCATATTATTTCTCAGGCTTACATCGCGAACGAATGTCGATGTAGGATATAGGGGGCCTGTGAAATCCAAGTCGTACCTGTTTGGGGATTTATATCAGCATCGCATGGAAAAGTACAAGAATATTGAGTTTTTATTACCAGTAATTGACAGCTAGGACGAATCCTTCGTCCTCTTCGGCGCATGATTGCAGCACTTTGTGATACCTTGAAATGTGAACATCTTGAACGTGGACGGAGGAGCGACACTGGACTTACCACATAGCTGGAAGGTATAGCATGTCTCCAGGATTCAGTGTTACTCGTAGAGGTCGAGCAAGATGTGAAAATTTTGTAGCGTTCTGATCAGGCCTATCTGGATCCCAAATAGCAAAAGGAACAGACTCGGTATCAGAGTCCATTTCAAGCTGCATGCCATCGTCTCCCCGCTTGTACGTTGCGGGCTTCAGAGGCTGCTCGTTGACACAAGGATGGCAGAGTGAAGGTAGTAGAACAAAGTGCTTTCTTCCCAAGACTTGAACATATATGTTCTCGTAGTTGTCCTTGTGCATGGCTGTTACTGATTTGGAGTTACCAATCCATAGATTGACAGCATCAGGATCTTTGCCGAGTGCTATTCTTGCGAAAGGAACATCTTTTGGTACATCTGAGAATAGACTTATATACTCGTCACGGAGATTATCATTCTCTGTAGCATTGCTTAGTAAAGTCTCATTGTAGTGAATAGAGCCGGGCTTACGAGTTTGCGCATATCGGACTTCAGCATCGGCAGGAAATTCAGGGTCCGTCTCCTGACGAGCTACATACTCGAGCAGTTCTTCGAAAGGCTGATCCTCATAGCGAGGTTTAGCAAAGACCAGAGACTCCTCACCAGGAGGAACGGTAGGCATGTCAGCATTACTATTGTGAGTTAGTGACGGCATTTGTGTTAGATTTTCATGTCTCAGAAGATAGATAGTAAGACATACCCATGTGGCGTGACAGCAACATTCACGTATTGGCCCTTCAAGACAGAGAGCAGATACGCAGAGTTCCACTCCCGGCAGGCTTTCCACGAGGTAGCTCCGCCTCTTACGACGAAGGGTGTGTTGCGAGCGACGTATCGCATGAACTCGAGCGGACTGGGCTCATCGTGAAACTCATCGATCGAGTTGCTGTTGAGTTCATTGAAGGTAGAGATGAGATTCTCAATGGCCTTGTCTGTGGAGAAAGATCCTTCCCCAGAAGTATTCTCTGGTTTGATATCGGACATTTCGTATTCGAAAATGAGTTACGCTACTCACTTGGGGCTGTCGGCGTATTTTAAGTGAAGATAGATTGGGTGAGTCGATGGTGGAGTGAGTTGATAATGAGTGGACAGAAAATTGCCCACACAAAACTCCATACGTTGTCGCCCAATGACTTTTATCCAAGCCTAATGCCATTGAGAAAGAGAATAGTATTGTAGCAACAGCTTCAGCACATACAACTCCTAGAACTACAATTGATAATTGTAACAGTTTTATGGTAAGCATTGGCGATAAGTACCAAAAATATTCTTTAACAGAGTTTATAGAATAGTGACCTAGCTGTATATACAATCACTACCAGCCACAGACAAAGCTAAGGAGTAACACTTTGCCTATTTCCAAGCAGCATTACCCCTTATTTAGAACCATATAATGAGACGAAATGTTATAATTTCTATCACCAAGTACTCAGAACCTAGCAGTTGCTCGGAGGGACTGTTCCATTTTTGTCTGTCAATTCGTAATAGGGATGCCTTGACTGGGCGCTAAGCTCAGACACAATGACTTCTGAGGCTGAATAGATAGACGCCATGTCTTGCGCTTGAGACAAATCCCAAGTATCGATTGGCATTCCCATCCCTTGCTAACCGTGGCTGGAAGAGCTGGAACCTCCGGAATGGAAACCACATGGCAACTGCATGGCTAGCTAAGTCGGTAGAGACTGAAAGAATTGCCGATGTTAGTGGTTCAGGTTATAAGCTGACAGGTTCAAGGCACCTGTGGAGCTGGAAACAAATTGAGGTGCTCATGATGAAGTTGCTTTTGTAAGATTCCCAATCAGAATTATTTCGACGGGTAGCAAGGACATGGGTTTGAAGTGGTTTCCATAATAGGACGAAAGGGTGGCATGAAGTGTAGTTCCTTGCTTCAAGGGGCCACAGACTCAATTAGCATTAGGTAAACATGGATGAGGATGGTTGAGAGACCTGAATATCGGCCAACAATTCTCTTGTGCTGCCAAACTGGTCGACGCCTAAATTAATGCTGTGCAACCGCCAAGCATCACAAGCTTTAAGTGGGAAGAGAAGCAAGACGGAAGCCGAATGGATCTGGAATAGAATGGATGGGACCTTCAGTGGATCTATAGCTAACCTTCCAGGGGGGTCTCGGGGGACACGGGATGCACTGCAATGGAACCTGGTCCAGTGTAGATCTAGGTTCCTGGGCTGGACTTTCTTTTGGTTCCATTTCAAGATTCCATTAATTCTTTCTGGAGACGTAGAAACAGCTGATTCTTCTTTTCGCACATCGCCGTTATACGTGCATTGTTTTAGTATCTATCCAAAGCGGTATTGATATTCTCCATCCATGGATCTCTGTATAGGAGCATAGTACTTGCCTCATATCCTGAACTGAACTGAATCAAGGTTCCTTCTCAAAACGTGAGAGACAAGACACCACCTTTCACGCCCGTTCTTATTCGTACACGGGCCTCTCCCGCCAATGGAAACGGCAAGAGGGGAGAGCCCTTAGCGGCTTTATTGATTTCCCTTCCACTTTCCATTCCCGGAATACTTGGTCCAGCCCATCCCCCAACTTGTCGGGACATCCATTAGCAATTCCCAATTGAGTCTCTGGTTCGTTGCTTCTGTTCTTTTCAGTGCAATAAATAGAGATATGTACGTACTTTACAGGTAGTGTCTTGGTACGCTGTACTACCTACAGTACAGTACCAATTTGATCCCCACATTCAAGCACTTTAGAGTTTTGACTTCTGGCTTTTGACTTGGATTCTGGACTTTAGATCCAGGGCAGCTGCTTGGTAGACTAGCATCGCGCCTTGTTGTCATAGCTTCGGTTTGATCCAGTCCTAACTTGTATTCCAGGCAGGTACGGATAGCTTTTTAGCTTCCCATCCCACTTTCCATAGTGTCGGTCCTTTTTTACGTCCTTCATCAACCCCATCGTTCATCCCATCTCATACATACATATTAAACTCAAGCCCAATCCTCCCGCATCTGCTTTACATTTACCGTACAAAACGTCTTCATCCTACCTACTACCTTCAGTGAGCCACACCACAGATCCCGGGTAGTATTGGTCTTAAACCCTGACCTTGTCCTCCCGACTTCAAGCGCCTAACTTGGCCAAAGTCTCGTGACCCGATCTGCGCTGCATTGGCATCTGCATCTGGCCCTGGACTGGCCTGACTTGATCTGACGACAATCGACGTCCGTGGGAATCGCTAACACGAGCCTCAACGCGCCCCTGGTCGCTACTGCGGTCCTGGTTCTACTTCTCCAACGCTCGCTCTGCTGAGCATCGTCTGTTCTTCTCAGACGGCGCTGCCCGCCTTAGTCGAACCATTGCCAGAAATATCAATACCTAGGTACTTCCAGGTGTTTACTTCGACAGACGTTTTGGTCCATGTCACGCCAACCAAGTTTCAGGATATTCAGAAGCTATTGCTTCATCTCGGCCCCCAAACAACTCTACCCTTTGCTCTCACACTTTACACATTCGCACATGGGACATTAGGCGACTCAAATCTTACCTATCGTCCTCATGATCTGGTACTTCTTGTACCCACTCCGAGGGTCAGTCTTATTCATCCCGATGCACTCCGTCCCTGTCCCTGCGTCCCGTTCTCCATCTTCCGTCCTCAACTCACATCCCATCGCAGAACAACGGAAGCTCCGGTCCTAGCACCTACTCACCCTGTCCGGCGAGCTCTGCATCGATATGGATCATATGCTGCCAGCCATGTTGTCACGACGCTCCTCGTCTCGGTGGTCGTGGCTACCATGCTAATCTATCCTATTCCCTATCTCTTCACAAGCGACTACGTCAATGGCGCTTCTAATCTACCTCACCATGCTTGGACTGTCGCCCAGCCGCTGCCTTATGGCGCAACAATCCACCCCGATGTAATGATGCGTTCTATCTGGGTTCATGGCAGTTATATGCAGGCATTGAAGCAAGATCTCCTTGTCTCTGCTTTGGAGCTGCAGAACGAATTACTTGGAAGCACTGAGAACTTTAGTCCCATTCGGGCCCGGAATGTTGCCCGTTCTTTACCTGAACCTGGTGCTGACCTTTCTACGACGCAACGCGATGCTTTCCACGCCATCAATGGCCTAAATAACCAGTCCTGGTTCTTCCACTCGCCACTTCAATACTGGGATTGCATTGAAGAAAATGTTCTGCTTGACCCTAATATCCTGGCAACTGTCAACGATAAAAAGACTCAGTCCACATCGGTCAACGTCACACTCAGACATTCTATCGTCTTTAGCGGGAAGAGGTTTGAAGAACGGCGTCTTGTTGCCGCTGATGCTCTTGTTATCACATTGATCTATCTAAGAGACTCGCCTGTCGGTGAACAATGGGAGAGGAAAGCCTCTTTGCTCCCAGACAAGGTGTCCAGCAAATGGGATATTTACCCAGCCGATGGTCGGTCCACCTCGAGCCAGCTCTACGAATTTCAGTTCCGTCCTATATCAAGCCAAGATACAGCCATTCTAGCTATTGCCTATGCTCTGACTGCTATCTATTTCCTTATGAGCTTGTCCAAATTGAGAGCTTTCAAGTCCAAATTTGGTCTTATCCTTACGGTCATTTCTCAGATCGGATTTTCCGTCATGTCCAGTTTCACCGTTTGCGCCATCTTCCGATTCGATTTGTCACGAATCCCCAGAGCAGCCTATCCATTAGTTGTTCTCTCTATGAGTATTGAAAACATATTTAGACTCATTAATGCCGTTATTATCACCCCTGCTGAGGACTCAACAAGCAATCGTATTGGCCAGGCGTTTGGAGAAACTGCACATACAGCTATCGCTAGCTCGTTGCAGAATGTCTTCCTGTTGTTGGTGCTCTCTCGCTGGGTGTCCCCCGGTGTTTCAGCTTTCTGTATGTTTGTCGCCGTCGCGATTGGGTTCGATCTTTTTTACCTTTCAACCTTCTTTCTATCTGTTCTTAGTGTTGACGTTAGACGAACGGAGCTCAGCGATGCGCTTGCGAAGGCTTCAATGCGCCATTATCGTGGCGAGTCTGATTTCAGACCTCGAGGAACATGGGAGCTTGTGCTTCAAGGTAAAGCGACTTTGTCGACACGGATTGCGGGCACTGTCATCATGCTTGGCTTCATCCTTATCGCCCAGTGGCATTTTTTCGAGGCCGATGCGATTCTCAACTTTTTCAAACACTTGTACAGAAGACACGATGCTTTGGAAAATAATGGCTCGCCACAAACCTCCCTGGACTCCATCCATCAAGCGCGAAGCCCAAAATCTTGGCTTATACTACAAGATCATGCGACAGCCCAGGAGATCATCAGCATCATCAAACCCACAGCCCACAGCTACGTTGCAAGGGTCTATGAGCCCGTTGTATTCGTCATGAAGGGCTCGGATCGTATGCCTCATTACAAGGAACCGACTCTACTCCCAGCACTTTACGACTTCATCAATCATCAACTCACGCGATTTGTCGTTATTATTCTGGTAGTCATTGCTGGCGTTCGGCTGCTTACAAGCTTCCTATTGTGGGAAGACGAAGCTGACGGGGACGATCGGCATTCCGACACAGATCCAACATTGGACGTCAAGTCTTTCCATGGAGGCCATGCCTTGGACATAGCGATGCTGACAGCTGCACCTGATGGCCGTATTGTGTCGGTTGGTCTAGACCGTGCAATTCGCGTCTGGGACGCCCGTTCGGGCAGCCTACATTACACGATCACCAAAGGCGAGGAGTCGGAGGATGCGCCCTTCCCGGTTCTGGCTATGGCTACGGATGATAACTCGAAATGGTTGGCCATATTATCTCCTTACAAAATAGCTTTATGGAACCTCAAGGAGAACGTCTGGGGGCCTTCGATAGCTGTGAACCTTCAGGGGCAGAAGACAGAGGCCTTCTTTTTTGGTTCTTCCGATCCAAAGAGCGTCATTCCTAGACTAATACTAGTGCGTCGCAACGGAACATTGACTGAATACATGCCGGATGCAGGCGAGGGAGCAGACTATGGCATTTGTCGAAGCCCCTTGGCCTGTGTTCGCCCTTTGATAAGGAAAAGTAAGAATTTCCTACCATTCAATGTTGGCTGTGGTACTGATTCAATGGCTTTAATAGGAAGTAAGCAGGCAGCTCCTCTGGTCGCCATTATCACAGCATCTCGACGTGGCTGCGTTCATGCAGCAACCAAGGAAACACTGACTTGGAACTCACGAAGTGTGCAGCTGGAAGGGATTGAACATGACGAAGTTCATCAAGTTGTGCCTCTCGCTTCACTGGGACTCTTTCTGATCGCTGGAAGCAGCCGAATCCATCTTGTCGACATGGAAGATTACGGCCTCGTGCATACGTTCTCGACCGAGCGGATGTCCCAACGTTCCCTACAAAGCGCGTTCTTCAGTCGCTCATCGTCGCAACTGGGAGCTGATGGACTCTCCTGGTTTATCTTGTGTTATACCAGCGCAGAGACCGGCGATTGTGTAGTCCAAAACTTTGTCCCTCGAGAAGAGCACGAAATGATTCATTACCAAAGTCCCGCAGCACCAGCTACTAGAGGCTGGTGTGCCTGGGAATCTGCCAAGGAAACGAAGAGGCATATATCGAACCCCGGTTCATGGAGTGTTCTGTCTGATGGCAGTGTTGTGGGTATACGGCAAAAGTCGAACAGGGCTCTTGTTACCCAAACCAACGGGCAGCGAAAAGCGGAAGGTCTTCGGCACCGATCACCACGAAAAGAACCAGGCCGGGACTTATTGGGACGCTGGGAGATCTGGAGTGCTCCGCAGAGTGGTCATTTAAGAACTGATGAGACTCGACCCCTCTTTCAGGTCGATGAGAGGGCAGGGCATCTGTTTGTAACAGAACTCGGCCCCATGATTCGAGTGGGTCAGAGATCGATTGCGTTCAGTTTTGGCAATGTGGTCAAACTGGTCACTGTTGGCGGGCACGAACGCTTTGAGAGCAGTGTGACAGACAAGAGTCTCGAGCACCTGAATGTTGGAAGTAGACGTCGAAAGCCAGGCGCATTAGTGCGACCCAGGGCTTGGAGTTAGTCTACCTGACGAGAAGCACTTTGGCCTAGGAATGTTCGGAGTTTGGCTTGAGGCAATGTTATATGTTTTGGATGCATCTTGACTGGTTGGGGGTACATGGGCGTAAATAGGTGTCTTCTTGTTGTATCACTGTTTAAGAGATTCCCCAATGGAGCATATTCGAGGGAGGCGGATATTTTTGGTACAGAAACCGGCCGGCGTAGATATCATAGATGGTTGGAAATCAATTCAGTTACTGAGGATCATAACCACTGACATCATAATGGTTAGGTTTATGTTGGTCAATTTTGCGTGTGGTTCAACGAGGACTTCAGCAAGCGCATTCAACCCACGTCATGGTTTCACGTTCTTCTACCAGAGTATCAAGATGCCGCAAATCCGTTTCAAGTCGATCAATAAGTCGAAAACGGGCATCGAGACGAAACACCAACAGCATCCTCAATTGACGTCTATGTATATGCTGGAGACCTGGTGGTTCACACTGAAAATCCGGGAGTTTGGGACAGCTGCCAACCAAGAAGCACACCGCCGATTCAAGACCTTTCTGGCTTGGCCGTCTTGTCTGGAGCCGAGCGACAAGGCAAACAAGTGACGTGAAATAGGAGACCGTCACCAAAACTAAAGAGGCTGGGTAACCTCATGGTGGGTCCAATTGCGTGTAAGTCAAATCCCGATTCTCAGGCAAGGCCCTTGGGCGAATGCAGATGCGCTAGGGCGAACTATGAATGAAAAGATTAATTGGATTTTGTGGAAGCTACGTGTCCACGAGGGCGGTCGCATGAAGGGAGGCCATCCGCGATGTCGGACGGATGATGATTGAGTGGAAGATACGAGGTTAAGGAAGAATTAATAGGGGAGGTTGGGAGTACAGGGTAAGAAATGATTGGGGGATGGTCTGTATTAGACCCTACTACACGATATCACAACCCTGCACAGGAGCAATCGAATGACAATGATGGAAGCCGAGTTAGATTATGTCTAAAGGTATTGAATCAGGTAGGTCATGAATACTCGGTCACCAGTGAAGTAGGGTGTAATCAGGTATCTAGTACAGTGTCTTGCTACGCTGCATTGAAGCCTGATAGAAGAATTGTGCAGTCAGACTGGAGCAGGTTCTGAGAAGAGGGTCACATTACCTCATAGCTGCAAGCTGTCAAAGCCCAGAGCTTGTCGATATGCATGAAATCATTACAGACGACTTTGTTGACGTGAGGTGAGACGCTGACAGTTAAGCCTGCGGGTCTGGTCTCGGGATAGTCTCCATTAAAGTGTCACTCTACTGCCAGGTGTTCGGCCCTAGGGACTTAGACGTGCAGTAGATGTGCTGAGTCACACCTATCAATTCATCAAGCATATTCCTTGAACTTGAACTGGGCTGACCGTTGATGCCCGTTAGGTATTGCACAGTCCAACGGGCTGAGAGGGGGGAGATTTGCAATGGTGGAGTGTTTATAAGTAATTGTAAATGTTAATATAATGAATGAATGAAAGCTCTCTGAGTAACGTTGTGACTTGTAAGTGAGACCAAATGAAGCGGATGTTGCGTATATGTAACAGGGACTCGCAACGGAAAAGCCCAAATAGGAAATTGGGAAAACGTCGAGTCGAAAAGACACGAGGAAGGAAAGATGCAGTGCAGTGCTGATGAATGTCCAAACCAAACCTCCTGCCATTTATTCTATTACATTACCTACCTCTACTGCCTAAATTGTCTTTCAGCTTCCAAGGGGGAAAGAGCCCAACTCATTTCCACCTGACACTTTTAACATCATGGATGCTTGATATTTTCTTTTTCCCTTTGACCTTCTTTTCTTCTTCCTCACCCTTCACATTATTTACCAACCTCCTCGAAATCACCACCCTGCCGCCTCGTCGCACTTTTTCCCATTTCGACCTTTACTACCTACGGATACCTATTGACCTGTTGGTTGGGTCCCTGTTGTTTTTCTTTTTCGTTACTTTTTAGATTCGCCTACACCTAAAGTTCAGTCTCCAAGTTCTCCATAGCGTGCTCGCGTTGTGCCGCGTCGGTTGAGCTCTCTTGTGGCGCGTGTTCCTCATTCTTATTCAGTGCAGTCTCATCTTGAGACTTGAATCTATTAATCTACAGTCGTGTTACCAGGAGCTCGATCTGCGTATATCTGGTGATTTCTTATCAATATCAAACATCCCTTCAGCGGCATCCACATTGAAAGACAAAAATAGCATTGCGATATCTTCGGGTTGATCGACTTGGCACGAGCAAAGGTTTGTTTACTCACGCAACTCAACAACCATTTTAAACCAAGTCAACTAGATCAGTTGTACTCACAGAATCACAGATCTCTTCAAATACCGACTGCTTGGTACAAAATATAATCCCTTAAACCATCAACTACCTACGTTGCAACCACCGTGTCAGTCACCTCTCCCCCATCTTCAAACAAGCTCCCGATCAGACTAGATCTCCTACCCTGGTCAACTCCCTCAGCGTTCAGTGGTGCACTGTTAATAGTGGTGCCTCTTTGGGCTCAGGGTCCCCTGGTCTAGCTTGGCTGGCCTTCTCACAGACCTGCTCTTCAAGAGAATTGCCCCAGTCGATAACCCACTGACCGTCTTGTTAGGCCTGTTGCCCACTCTGCTCACCGCCTGCCCTTGTCATTCGCTGAACCTGGAGGCGCCTCGGCTTCTGTTTGCGTGCCAATTCTCACTCCCGTCCCATATCTTCGACAGCGCGCGCGACTGGCCGGCCGTATAACAACTTTCAGACGAGCCTGCCATCCTGTCGTTTCTCCGTCATGCTCTTCGGTGTCGCTAATATTGCGTTTGTTTCCTGCTGCTAGTCTTTCGTTTGCCATCAAGCGTTCTGCTATAGTTCTGCGGTCCTTGGCACTCAATCGCTTTTCGCGTTTTCTCACTTGCGTCTTATTCGTCGTCATTGTACGTTGAAGCATCCGCAGTTGATCAGCACCAGGTCCTTGATCGTTCATGCGCATGCGCCTTGGTGTGTTGTTCGTCTCTCAACTCGAAATAGGCCAATTGGTTGTAAAAACATTCCTTGGTCGATACTGCACACTTAAAGCGTCATCTGCCACTCGTTCCTGTTCCAGCGTTGTCGTTCTGGATCTTCGAATCTCATCTCATCGCTACCATCCAAACCGACCATCACCAACACGCATCGGACCCAATCACAGCTTGCCAGCTGTCGCGCGCATTCACTTTGGCTCGCTGACCCCGTCGAGTCGCACCTCTACAGACCAAGCGATAGGCTCTCGCCTTACGGTTCCTGGTTTCCTTTGGCTGCCTCTCATCATTTTGCATCGTGCGAGCTGCTGCAACAATCTGCGCTTCGCGTTGTTCCTGCTGTACGCTTTACTGCAGCTGTGGAGCTCGGCAACGGTTAGTTCAACCAACCTCCTTCTCCTTGCCTCCATATTCTCTTATTTCCCTGCTTCTCCTTCGTCGCATGTCTTGCTTCGTCTATGACGCCTGTCACCCGTGCTTTAATTCATATGCGAGGCTATTTCCTCCCCGTCCCACGGCCCCTCTGCTGCCCTAGTTGGTAAATCATATAGAAACTAAAGCAAAGCCCCTAGTCGTTCGTGGACCCTTCTGCGTCTCACTCATTCATACCCAAGACCTGCATTGGAAGTGACAGCTGGGTCGCATGGCGTCCTCTGAGGTTGACCAAAAGTTTCTCGGCAAGCTGGCCAAAGCTGTCGAGAATGACAATCCTCTTCTGGCCAACATGCTCTTCAAGATTCTAGGATTGTCTCTAAACCTCGCCGAACAACTTGTTGCCGCAAAGAAGCAACGTCGACCTGACTATGAGCCTTCACCCAACGCGATACGGCGCGTATTACGAATTATATGGCTCTCTCGAGAAGGCAAAGTGATGCTTGAGCAATACGTCTTACCAATGGTTGGAAACTATGGCGAACTCAAGGTCCTCGCTTACAAGCTTCGTGCTTCTTTCTCTCACATCTTTGCCCTCTTTGGCAATTTCCCTTCAGTCTCTCACCTAGGCAGGCAGACACCAGATGTAACGGCTGCATTGACACCACTCATGGACAAGGGAAAGGGACGTGTCGCTGATATGGAAGCTGACTCGAGACCTTCCTCCGTCCAACCAACTCACCCTTTGGAAGGGGGACCTGTGCTGCCCCCACCTGGTTTCGAGAATCTTCCGTTATCGCCAAATTTCCTCATTCCGGCCAAAGACTATTTACCTGAGGCGAAACAGCACTTCCAGGACGCCATCGAACTCGCTGACTCAATGCTCTGGGGATCGCATTCTCTTCGCCTCTCTGTCAAGACCGAATATGCTGCGTTCTTATATGAATGCGCTCACGATGCCGAGGGCAGTCGGAAAGTTGCCAAAGATACCATTGCGGAAGTATACGACGCTACCGAAGGAATGGACGACGACATGTTTGGTGATGCTTGCGAGCTGGTTACGGTCCTGGGCAAGATGATGAAACGTGGTCTCGGTAATAGCAGCACCCCACGCAAGGGTCCAGCTATGAATCAAAACTCGGTACCTAGAGCTGTACCTCCACCGGGAATGGAGAACCCGATATGATAGGATTCGACTAATTTCGCATGAAGCTTGGTAGTCGGCCGCGAAAGTGGTGACATTGACGCTGAAGCAAAGGACTGGCAGTTACGGTACCAGCTCGGTGATACTATCGACTGACATGAGCAGGGAGCCAGGTTGTTTTTTTCTTCCAGTCTCGAGATGCACAAGAAGAGTCTGGGCAAATACATACCCGACGGCCCGTTCCGCACCATACCACGTTAGATGCCGTTTGTTTCTTGTGGAGCCATTGAATATCGACAAGATCAGCATGTCTCTGGCCTGGTTCACTACATCACGAACTCCGTTGTCGATAGGGCAACGATGCTACTTATTAATGGAACCCCTCTGGAATTGTCGGAAGCACATCTTGTGGCGTCTGGTGTTTTCAAGCTCTTTCCGGAACTGACAATCAACCTCGAGTCTTGGTCTCACTAGGACAATTTGACTCAGGCTGATTACGTGCGCATTCCGTTGTTTCACTTCTGCTCTGTTATTTGATACCCTTTATTCGTTCTTGGATTCTTATCTGTGTATGCATAGGGTCCAATCTAACCCTCTGCTATCTGCATTTACACCGAAGAAATTGGCTTTTATGTTTGTGCTTATCTAATTTGCATTCAACCGACGGTTGGGAAAAATAGAAAGGGGCGTTTAATATTCAGAAACCGGTCGCATTTACTTGGGCGCGCCTAATAGATGTATCACTAAGGTAGCGTTACTGTTTTTTAACAATTAGTCACGAAGATTGCCCGCCTTGGTCATTGATTTTCATCTAGTTTCGCATTTTTCTATGGTCGAGTGGCTATGAGATTGATCCCTCTAAGTTATCAAAAAAGCAACTCTAGCCATGCTCCATCCACTCTGCGTCTTGCCTACTTGTCAAATGTCAAAACTACCGCAACGCAATATGCCCAATGGCTTCATTGATTAAACCCAGCCGTCTCTCTTGAGTAGAGACTCGAAACAAGCCGCCACTCCTGGTCTCATTCTGTCAAAAGAGGATTCATGTAACAAAACCTTGTTGTGACATGACCAATTCGTCTCTCAATCGTCAAAATTACTCGTCCGAGTTTCCCTGGCCCTGACCATCGATCCAGGTCTCGACCCGCTTGATGCGTCGCTCCAGCTTGCGAGCTGCGGAGCGATCTTCTTCTTCTGCCTCCGCGCGTTCGCATCTGTCGCGGATTGCCTCGAGGGGAATCATGCGGCCTGTCGCGTTGTAAAAGTTGGCCTGCATCTCTAGCCAACGAGATCTCTTGTACTTGCTGTCAATGGTGGCCAGAAGGTCACAATCGCGTTGGGTAAGGTACGCATCAGGCTGTGGGTGAATCTCAGCTGGATACATCTCTTTGTAGATGTGATCGTGCAGATATCGGGACTGTTGTCTTTTCTCAGGGTCACCATACTCGAGACAAGACGACGCCTCAGATGCGTTGTCAGATGTTCCCTTGCCTGTCTCACTGGGAGAGTCGCACTCTTCTTCTGTCTTGGCCTTGGCGCGAGCCTTGGCCCATTTGTTCTCGTTAGCAACCTTGCTGTTACGTAGACCTTTGTGCCACTTGTTTCGAGTGAAGGAGTTTCCAACAGTCTTGCCCTTTGGCTTCACGACGGATTCTTCGTCCGTGTCATCTTGGTCCTCGGTACTGTCGCTGTCCGAGCTCTCATCACCATCGTCGGCCTCGGAGCCATTCTCGCTGGTCTCTTCCGATTCATCAATTTGGTCACTGGTGTTATTGTTGGATGTGGTTTCGTCATCGTCGACTAGCTCAGCAGACTCTCCCTCAGTCGTCGCACCGTCGGTCTCGGGCTCGGTTGTTGTATCAGATGCAATGGCCTGACGCTCGAGGACCCTCCAACGAGCTCTGACATCATTCTGTGGCTTGCACAGAGAGGTCGAAATAAACCTCCAGGTTTCGCCAGCCTCCTTCATGCTTCGAAGACGGTAATCCTCGGAGACGGACCAGTTGGGGTCCTCGACAACAGGATTAGAGTACTTTACAGCCGTGTTGAGGTCAGTGGAGGCTTCCTCTGTCTGGCCTGAAGACTCGTTTCCAGTCGAGTACTGGGTTCGAGAAGCTTTACCCTTACCCTTGCCTTTGTCCTTTCGCGTTTTGTTCTTCAAGTTTGATGACCAAGTGCTCGCTGTGGACTCGTCACCAGACGACTTCGCACCCTCAGAACTCGGGAACTCAGCCTGGCTGGGTGTGATAATCTTAACACGGAGATCCTTGCATCTGGCCTTAGCCTTCCCCTTACAACAAGCCTTGGTACACTTCATAGCGTGTGTTTTGTTACAGGTGCTGATGGGACCGGCACCAGACATGCTAGACTCGTACTCCAAAGAGCCGTAGCCACCTGAAGAGGTAGACAGGCCATAGGCTGGGGAGCCCTCAAGCTCAACGGGCCTCATCGCGACAGTGTCGCCAGGCAGTTCAGGGAGGTTTGGAATGACGTTTTTACGCGACATGATGATCTTGTTGATGGATCGATGGAAGCTCTCAGGGGAAAGGGGAGTTGCCATGAGGACGATGAAAGTTCGTGGTGAAGTAGTGTCTCGAAAGTAACGTCGATTCTTCTAGTGCTACAAGGACGTATCAATACTTATTATCATCTCTAGGTCGTGACGAGGCTTTGACTTACCTGTGAAAGGGTACTGAATATTGTGACGAGTCAAGATGATGAGGGACGAAGAGGGGGTTCAAGATGTGTATGACAGAGAGTCTGTAGACAGGTATGCTTGATATCGAAAGCAACGATGAGAAAGAAAAGATAGAAAAGGGACAGGCGTGAAAAGGGAAAAGGCGTTTGCTTTGTTGATGTTATGCAAGATGATTCAAGGTTGGAGGAGGAAGGCCTTGACGATGTTAGGGGAAAGGTTCATGTGTATGGGGGTGAGTTGGAGGAGGAGAGTAAAGCGGAGGGGAAGAGAGAGGGAAGTGAAATAGATGTAAACAAACCTCGCGTTCTTAGAGGTGCGGGCTCGAAGATTCTCTAAGCTGCACGGGGTGTGCAAACGGTTTATGCTGGCAGTGTCAGGGCTCGGCGGGTAGTGGACTTCTGCGTCTGCCTTTTCCAGCTGGACTAATAGATATCAAAGAGAACAGTGGCATTTATTGCACTGCAACTCAGGCGAAGCACTTCTCTCGTTAATTCCAGTCCGTAAAGGAATCGAAAATCGATTATGTGATGCTTTTAACTAACACGCAGATGAACAAGACGATTGCAGTGCATAACAATATCATGTTTCGATGCATGTTCCCCATAGACGTCCAGAACAGTGCCTACTCAGACTTGAAGAGTACGCACACAAAGAATCTTTGTTAATTCACAACTAATGTTCATTGTTATACTTTTACTATTGTCGTCCCAATATCATGCATGATACGATAACCCGCCCCAGATATGATCGTCCATCTAGCTACACTACACATCAGTTCAGACCCAATGGGACCATGTCTAATCCTGCTGACTCATCCCACAACCGATTCAACTTAGCATATCTCTCCAGTGTTACTCTTTTCTATAACATCGTCCGTCAAGATAACACGAACTTTGACCGCCGAGGACACAAAAGACAAAGCATTTCAACTTTACAAGCAAGTTTAGGAAGGGTTTCGGGTCAGTTTTCTCATCGTCCGATACATACTTATAAGATAACCTTTCTAATACCCACTAGCTATCCACTCAGACTTAACTCAGGAACTCTCTCTCGACACTCTGACCACTGGACAACTACTAGTTGCCCAAAGAAGACACAATGGCTGAAGTTCTACCCCCTCTTCCAGCAGAGTACGCTCGCGGTCTTGAGCTTATCGACGCCGCCCATGCCGAAGACTCTAGAATAGCCGAAGGTCCTGATGGAACGACAATTCCCTATGAACTCAAGTACGCCCAGAAGATGACCAAATGGCTCGCCCGACTATGCCCCGAAGCAAGTCCCGTTCTCCAACTCGCCTGCCGAGCGCAGCACTTTCGAAGGTAACCATCACAAGCTCTACTCTTGTTTAACCCTCAGCTTACACAACTTGTATAGGTGGGAAATCCCTCGGAGTAGTTATCCCATGACTCGTCCAGGCTACTTGACCTGGCGAGCAAAGCTCAAGGCCCAAGCCGCGGCTCAGGTTGCAGAGCTCCTGGCGTCTCCAGAGATCCAGCCGCCAATCTCTGAAGAGAACCGGTCTCGAGTCGCTGCCCTGATTCGCAAGGAGAACCTCAAAGCAGACGACGAGACTCAAGTTCTCGAGGATGCGGCATGCTTGGTCTTTCTTGACGACCAGTTCGACGACTTCGAGAGCAAGTCGGATCTTGATGAGGCAAAGATGATAGGCATTCTTCAGAAGACATGGGGCAAGATGGGTGAAAAGGGCCGACAGTTGGCTCTCGAGATGAATCATAGTGACCGGGCCAAGGAATTGATAGGAAAGGCACTTGCAGGTTGAGTGAGTACGTCTCTAACATGCAACTATGCAGCCTACTCCAATTGACCAATACAACATCTTGTGTAGCGTGTATCTCCTGAATTATGACAACTTCGCCAAGACTAATCTCTACTCAGGAGGTTCGTGGAATTGTCATGCTCATGCCACGATCCTGCACGAATAGAATTGATCAGGCTACATACAGTCCTGCAGGCTACCGTTCAGTATAGCCATGTTGTACAACTCCTGAATACCAGAGATAACCAATATACCTCTTTACATCGCATTAGCCATCAAAAAGCCTTGCTCAGAGGTGAGGCAAGTTGAGTCCGAACTTGTCGTCTCACAAGATTCGATAAGAAAAGGAGCATAATGGGTATCGTAATGCCAAAGGTGAGATGCCTCGTTGGATCTGCGCGCCCTGCATATTCGATAGGCGCATCACATAGTTGAAGAGACATCGGGTGTCCGCGATTCTTCGGCCACACGTCCGAAACCGATCCGAGACATTGTGACGGCGGCAGATCATCTTAACAGGGACAGAAGATCTTGGTCATAAACTGACGTTTGTGACACAGAAAAAGGGGACCCTGTTGTGGCGTCGTTCACGACAGGAGACCAATCTACCATCATGTTTGCCAGCCACTTTGAGAAATAGCATCAGTATCTCTGCTACCATCCACCAACCCTATGCCCTGGACCCAACGCCGCTGCGCAGATTGGTTTCCGTTTCGTTTTTGTTTACTCATCCTGAGACTTCACGTTGGTTCGTGTCACAATCGATTGATGCTGCTGATCGGTGCGTAGTACATGAGATCCTGCGTGTTTCCGATCCAGCACGTCGTAGGATATCACAAATCTGACCCTTCTATCAGATCCCGACAACCTGGGACTAGAACCTTATTCCGCCTCATCTTTACTCTTCCCTATCACTCGTTAGCCACTGGAAGGAAGTCTCGGAAGGTATGTTTTCCGTGATATGTCGTTCTTGATGACAGTTGGCAACTGAGATTCGACCCTCGGCTTCACGCATGATGCTTCGACGAGGTCGTGATTGTGACGTCCGCAATTTATCTCATGGACTGAAGGCAGAAACTACTCGTCTTCAGCAAGGGAGCTTACCCCCATCACACCTGTTGGTATTATGCACTCCGTGTGCGTGTTAATGGTAGAGGCTGATTGGTTATCTTGTGACACGCAGCTAATCGTGTATATCTATCTGCTGACAACCTGTCGCTGGTCAGTAAACCGTTGCAAGCCATTATGTATCCTCTCCTAACTTCCACATTTGCTACTACTCAAATATTTGTCAGGTCATCTCGTTATCCTGTAGGGAGGCTGTCGAGCCCTTCTCTCGGTCTCTTGACAAATGATAAGCGGTTTCTGTGCCGAATCAGGCATATCGGCTAAAAGGTTGAACCAAAGAGCTACTTACAGTGCACCTATAGTATCAGCTGGTTGCATAGAAACCCTGTCCTGCCTACAGCTTTTCAGCTGGCATCGTATTGAGACAAGGCCTGACTGGATCATATAACCGCATCAGTAAAGACTGCGTGGTCCCTTTGTGCCCTGAATCTTTTTTAGCATAGATTACTTGATAGGACCTGGAGTTTTGGACCCATCACAAGGGATACATTGCATTAGTAGCCAGCCATCGCTGTATTTGCAATTGACTGTCTGCATTCTGTATTGATTTGCCTGTCTTGGAGCCCGTGGGGCTATGACCAGGCTATCATTGCTTTTTCGAACCAAAATCCGATGGAGCTGAAAAGTGCGTCCACGATACCCTTGCACGCACTGCCAATGGGTATACTCTTTTTATCTGAATCCGAAGGGATGGTAACCGGACCGCTAGACAGCTGCAGATCCATCTCTGGGCAATCTTCTGCACAGACATTGTTGAGCGTTGTCAACTTTGTCAATGCCACACCCATGCTTCGTCACCAATCACTGACCCCAGAGCCTCCCACTGCTTGCGTTTCCTTTTGGCCGGTCCAGGCTGCTTTTTATGATATGATATGATGTCTCCTCTTCTCTCAAGCCTTCTAGAAGCCAAGCTCTACGGCATTGTGTTCAATCATTGGAAATAATTGCTTCGAAAAGTTGGGGCACTGATCACTGGCGAGCTGATCAGTCTTGAGACCAGGGTCTCTCAAATTCATGACTGGAATCGAGTCATGCATGGTAATCGACCAAGACCAGAGAGGTCTAAAGTTCGATCATAGATCATGGGCAAAGCAGCTGAACCGGGTCCACAAAGTTTTCCTCGTCGTTGAGGTCTCATACGTCTATCCTGTCTGATATCATGGTGATCCTGAATCTGGTATTTATGCCAGTTGCCAACCAACAGCTGGTTCGATCTCAAGTCCGACACAAGTTACTCCGGATCAGAAACTCCCTTTCAACACACCTAAATTGATGTGGGTTGTAATAGGCTCTCCAATGAAGTGTTCCGTTGCTGCATATTTAAATATTTGCTGTTTTTGGCCTCGCCTGTAGTATTTTGCCGTCTGCTGTTCGCTATGTATTGTATTGTTCGATAACGGCGCGAGCCGGCCGAGACTATAGCAATCCATTCATCAAGTCAACTGACATCGAATGGGTCTTCGGGTCGACGTATTGCTGTCGGGCGTTCAGGGAACAAAGCATTCCAGAACGGGTTCGACAGGTTGCCATCAGTCTGCAATAGTATTGGTAATATGAGAACTGACCAACCGTCTAATCGGAATCAAGAATGCATCCCTGTTGCGCCTCAGCTCGAGAAAAAAGGAGCAGTAGCGGAGATGTCTCTTTCCGAGTATCCGTGGAATGTCTTGGATTTTGGCATGCTCTCAGCCAACTGTCACCCTGGCTGGGAATAAAGCCATAACCCTGGAGAACATAAATTGTCGGACCAACAAGACCGGTCATTGCAGAGATTTGGATGTATGCTGTTGTGGGTTATGAATTCAAGTCTATGTTGATTCTTTAGCGCAGTTGACGAAGGCTGAATAACCCGGACCAGTGGCCCAATTGGGTAACATTGATGTTCAAGTGCATCTTGCGGGAACGCCGTCAAGTCTGGCTAAGTCGAAGAGAGCAGGGATTTACCTCCCTAATGACACGCAGTTAGCAGAACACAGGTCTACAAGGGACCTGCGCTATCGTGAGTGGGCGCAAGTTTCCCGTGCACGGGAGACGATCGACCAGGATGCAAGGACCTGGGGCCTGGGTCAGGTCTGCGGCAGCCGAGACCAAATATGCACACGATGCGGTACTACTGCATGCATGACGAGTGCTCAAACGTGTGTAGAAAGCGTGTGCTGGACGTAGCTGTGTACTGTATGTAGATGTGTCGTGTGCGTGTATGTGTGACAGGACAAGGCTGTCTGCTGCTAAATGTAGGCCGAATGAAATATGTGGCTTCGCGGACTCTCTTGAATGACCAGGCGGTCATCAAGCACCATCCTCTGTTGCCAATTGTACACACTGCTGGACTGTGGGTTGTGTCGTAATAGATCAGGACTCTTGTTTGCGTATGTACTTGTACATACCTAGGTAAGCAGTATCCGTAAGTCCAGTAGCACCGCAACTACAGTAGAGCTAGGGCAGTCTAGTTCAGTATTGTAGACTCGAACGGACGTGGGTCTGCCCCAGAGGAAGGGTATCGAATCGGTGGTTGACGGCAATGAATTGAATTCTGTACACAATTGCGCGGTACTGTACGGAACGGTACGATACGGGAGGGGCGCCGCTCTTGAGTTAGCAAGAGGTGATGTGAGGTGAACGTATGGATGACGGGTACTCTAACCAGGTACTAATCGGACATTATCTGGATGGCGCATTGCATTCGTCGTTGTCGTTGAAGAAGAAGCAAGGTCCTGTTTGTCAGTTCAGTTCAGCACAGGGGAGTTGAGACACTGACAGGGATGAGTTCTAGGGTCCTCGCTCAGCACCATCACTTGTCACTTCAATTCAACACACCCTGGGGAGTCGTGTTTCGGTCTGGCTGGGCACGGCGACAATGGGCAAGAGGAAAGAGGAAGGGAAGAAGAGTGTCCAATTTTCATACGAACACCTGCTATCATCTTTCAGGTCGATATGAATAGTATTGGAGCAGGTACGAGCTTGTAGGCTGATTTGTTGGGCAGGAAAGGTACTTGGACTTAGGTTCCTACCTTACCTGAAGACTTTAAATTGAGTTCAGGCCTGTTCATGGAAAACAAGAATAGAAGGAGAGAAACCGACAAATGAAAAGTACCGCCTTCTTTCCTTCACCTCTCGTCACCTCACCTCACCTCCTCCTACCTGCCTCTACATACGTCTAGATTCCTAACCGACAGGCAGCTTTGGATTTTATTTTTTTCGCCTCAGTTTTGACCCATGCCCTCCTTCCTATTCATTGCTTCTTTCAGGCAAATGATCACGCCCTAGGTCTCTTCCTTCCTTTACTTCCCCTTCCCTGCCTTCCATTACCTTGATACCAGTACCCATCCCACAGCCACAGTACTTCCATTGTCAGCCCAGGATATAATACCTGCTTGACCCCCAACTCCTCCAGTGCCTACCTGATTTTACCTCTTACTCGCTAATGGGGTATTATTCGCAGCTAAGCACCTGTATTCCCCACTGCACTTCCTAGTTCTGCGCCGTACCTGCAGTTTCATCTATTGATACCTATCACGACCAAGAGTGTCAGCAACTACCGAGCTCAGGGTCCATATGTAACCCTTTGTCTTTTCTCCCAATCCTTGTCTGCTTATGTTTATATTTCTTTCTTCCCTTATTATCAACATCTTGTTACCATCCTTCGACCACATTGAGCTGGGTTGCCAATCTACATCAGACCTCTTGTTCGGACAAGACATTTGTCAATAAAGCCAACAGGACCTTTGTACATTTACGCCTGCAAAGAGTTCCAGTCCTCGTCACAATTGATTACCTAAAAGCTGTATGTCTGGCCGAGTCAGGATTCGCTCTACTTCTAGCTTATTCTGACAGTGTATTTTAGGCCTCCAACAGCGTTTATCCTGACCTGACGTATTGCACTACAGTGCTTATCTGGCTCGTCCTCCGGTACTTCTTCAGCCGTTTCACAGTTCGACTTACACCAGGCTCCATCAACAACCCACTCGATATTAGACCGGCTGCTTGTCTCGACCAATCAATAGCCCCGGACTTCTAGCTCATTGTCTCCTTCACCTAGACTACGATATAGGCCCCATCATATCCGCCATCTTCCCATTGTTTTCACCGCTGGGCCTATCTCTAGTTGCTTCCAGGCTGGACTTATACAGGACCTAGCGCTCGCTCCCTGTTGATCTTCTTGTGGCCCTTGCTGTTTCAACTCAACGGTCTGGTACCAAGTGAGCTCAGCTACCCGCCATTAGACTCATTTATTCTCGACCTTTATTTCTGGTTCTGGCGAGGGCTGGTAACTGGGGCTTGACAACATAACTTACTTATGCCAGGCTGAGGTAGCCTGGTTATGGGAGTCGCTCGTTCTCCCCCTTTCACCTTATCCCCTTTGCAGCCGTTGCTGATCCGAACCGGCTGAACCGTTTCGAACTCTAGAGCCTTAAGCATAACTGGCACATCGATTCAATTTGCGCATCAAACAACCATCATGTCGTTTCAATTCCAAAGCGTACGTTCATCGACCCCGCTCACTGACCTCTAGGCTTGAGCCTGGCGTATCCAGACTGCCAAACTTACTTAGTACCAGGCTAACAGAGTAGTACAGCCATTTCAACAGGAACAGTTCGACATATTCGAATGGCATCCTAAGTTTCTGTCCTGTCTGCGATACTTTATCGATCATGCCCAGTATAGCCCTGCAGTTCAAACTGTAGCTGCTTGTGTAAACATTCACCTCCCGTTTCAGAAAGGCAACACGCATCCAGTAACTCCAACACGCAATGGACCTTCTTCGTCATCCTCTCGGGCATCAGGGTCTGGTAGTCTCCATTTCACTACCCCTGCAGCCTCTTCGATCACTCTCATCCCCTACATTCGTCGTCTAATAGTCACCGGATTCGACACTCCCGCGGTTCTTCACGGCTTCTTTGGCGACGACTGGATACAAGGCATTGGGCGTATACATGAAAGTGAGCGCAGAAACTACATGTTTGCCGCCAAGAGTGACAACTGGCTCAGAGTCAAGACTCAGTATGATATGGATGACGGACAAACGGTCCCATTCCTCAGACCACTGCAAAACGTTACTGAAGACGAGATACAAGCTGCTGAATCGAACTGGAGCGAATGGCTTGCTATGCAAGATTGGATGCTTGGACCCAGAGCTCCGGATGACCCTAATGATCGTTTCGTCGCAATCAAAAAGGAACGCGACTGAGCGGGAAGATATGGCTAGAAGGTATTGGGTATGTACAGTGCTGACCGAGGGTAAATCTTTGAGATATAGGGCGAGTGTCCAAATTTTAGTTGATCTAGAAATATATGGATGGACTGGACTCTGGAAATGGAGCAAGGAAACAAAGCAGTTGGATCTAAAGAGAGGTAGGGAACCAGCACCTACACTTACATCTTCTTCAGCATAGCGTTGCCACTTTACTGGTTTGGTCAAGACTTCCGAAATTATATATAATTTTTATTCCTCGCCCTGGTATCGCCGTCAAATCCGTAGTCCATGTCTATCTGTGTAAGGGGGTGGATCAGTATATACATAGGTAGAGGATCAGCCAGCTCTTCTTTGATCTGACTGAGCTTGAGGTACCTATAAGAGGTTGAAAGACGTATAGCACTGGCCGGTTGAACGCCCCTCTTCAAGGCTAAAATGCCCATCCATTCCCTTTGTTAACCCATGTGCCAAATAGAAAAAGAAACCAAGCCCCCTTTTTTTCGGCAGACTCCATACAGCAAACAAAGCCGCATAAGTTCCATCAAGAGATGTTCTCTCCTTCTGCTTCGGTTTCTTGTTCCCCAACTTCCATCTGGGTTGACCAAATAATCCTCCTAAATCGTAGGTGACCGCTTCCTCCTCCTGTCTCCAACGCTTTGGTGAGAAATACCATCACCATCCCCAATCATATTCTTTCCGCTCTTCTCACGAAACAAATGCTTGGTGTGCCCAAAGACGATAATGATAGTGCTAGGGTAATGCGGGTATCGAAGGAAAGACGGAAGAGGGATATAAAAGAAAATTGTTGTATTATAATAGTATCAGTTGAGGAAGCCCTTGCAAGCCGCAGTGCCACAGAGACATGGGATGCGGTCGGTGCTGCCGATTTCGCGTTCGAATTTGTAATCGTACGTCAGCTCTTCGTCTGTGATGTTGTGTTAGCGATATGTACGTGAACTGTGATAAAGAATAAGGGTACGTACTCATGGCAATGTCGCGCAACGCATAGATGACAATGCGCTTGCTTCCCTCAACCTTGATAATCTTGGCAGTACAGTTGGGCATACAACTGTGGTTGATGAATCGCGCAATGCCACCCTTCTTGGTTGCGTCAATGACAGTATTGTCATCAATACGAAACAGATAACTGCTTCCGATGCCACTCTTGAGGTAACGGTTCTCGCGAATTTCGGATATCTGCTGTCGAACCTGCTCTCCGACATACTCGATAATCATGTCGTCCTTTGCGATGTTCTCCATAGCGTACAAACCCCAGTTGTGAATAGCCGAACGAGCAAACTTGACGGGCTTCTTGCGCTTCTTGAGCTGATTGAATTTGAATACATCAGAGTCTTGGCCGAGGGTCTTCTTTTGATCGTTAAGGTCAGCAACGTAGCGACGGTTGGTAGCGCGATTCGCTCGTGAATTCCCTTTAGCGACCAATTTCTCAGCAGCGATTCTGGCGGCTTCCGCGGCATCTGCAGCGGCATCCTTACCCGCCTTGTTGCGGGCTTCTCGTTCTTGTCTTGCCTTCTGCACCTTGATATGGTGAGGTAGGTACTTGGACTTTTCGGAGTTAAGGATTTTCTTGACCCCTTCAGCGCGGGCGCAGCCAGTAGGATTGGGCACATAGTATCCTCCAATGGTTACAGGTGAGTCCAACGTGCGACTTGCAGAGTTGAGTTCCCTAATGCGATTGCGAGTCCACAACCACAACTCCGGGTTGCCTATTTCATTAGCATTGAACCTCCTGGCAAGCTTGGCCAAATGAGGCGTATCTTGAGCGCCCACTGTTATGCCTTGGAATACCGGTAAGTCGGGGTTGACACCGTCCCGTAACTGAAGGGCGGGGGTTAAGGGCTCAGTAGCAAAGAGCTTCTCGTCAAACTTCTCTGGAACCACTTCTTCCACAGACGGTTTCTCAGTCTTCTCTTGCTTAACTTGAGAGGATTCCTGGACTTCTTCTTCATCACGCTGGGAATCTGTCTCAGTTTGAGATTTCAATGCCTCAGACTCCTCAAATGCTGCCTTCTTTGTCTTCTTGGTTTTCGCAGCTCGCTTCTTCAAAGGCTTGCCAATCGCTGAGGCTGGGGTTTCAGAGCGAGAAATTCTACTTTCAGCATCTTCACCCGTCTCTGGCTCAGGTATAATATCGACAGAATCTTCACGTGTCTCAAATCCTGAACCAAGCGCTTTAAGTTTGACGCCAAATAGTTCCTCGTCCGATTTCTTGTGGCGCTTCGACCCTGATCCGAATGGAGCCTCTAGTTTTCGCTTTCTGGAGGCTGCCGAATCTGCTATGGCAAAGCTGGCCTCGGTCATCGAGTCATCCTCGCCTTGCTCCCAGGGGACAAAGTCATCCTTGGAAGCTTCATCATCGGTGCTCATTCGGCTACGAGGGCGAGATTCAGCCTCTTCGGTTTCTCGGGCTAGCAGCGCAGGAGTATCTGTATCGTCGTCGGATTCGGCATCGCTGTCGAGGCTTCGTAGACGGTGGTGGAGGGAGCGGAACGCATTTCGGGCAACAGGTACGCGCGTTCTAGCGAACGGATCCTTGAAGGCACTCTTCTGTGCCTGACCCTTGGTCTTGGTCTTGCGAATTCTCGGGAGCGCTTTAGGTTCGAGCCGGCCAGTTCGACGCTCGATAGGGTCAGCGCGAGAGTTGGGTGTGGCCACACGGGAGCTATCGTTGCCATCCTCGATGCTGGGTATCTCTAGAATATCATCAGGATGCTCAATATTCAACTTTCGTCGTTTGGCGGCATGGTTGGCAGGATCTAGAAAGTCTGAGAGAGCAGGCGCCGCGAGCTTGGTGCGAATATGTCGGATAAGATGCTCCGTCATCTCAAGTCGAACACGTTCCACAGCCTCAGTCACAGGGTCAAAGTGCTTAGCTCTTTGCTTCTTCTCCTCTTCAAGATCCGCTTCTTCCTCGCGTCGTCGTCGATCCTTCTCATCACGATATCGTGGTTCGGCATGTGCCTTTCGATCGGGGCTTGCGCTAGAACGACGACGACCAGAAGCATCTTCGCGACGAGGACGGGGTAGGCAAAGCTGCATAGTCATGTCATAGTTAAAAAATTCGGTGTGGTTGACAGCTCGAAAGCATCGCTCGGCTTCTGTCTTTCCAGTAAACGAATTGCGGAAGACAATATAATAACCCGATTTGTCCACGCGAATATCCTCGAAGCCGTAATTCTTAAGTCGTTTCTTCATATGCGGAAGGATACTTGGTAAGACTGGGACACTATCACCTGTGACATAAATATATGGATCGTCCGCGAGTTTTTGTGAGAGATTCGAAGGTTCAATGTTGAGTCCTTTGACTTGCGAACCAACCAAGGGTAGTTGTGGTGTACCAGGGGGTATGGATTGTCGCTGAGCCGATGGACCTTTAGGAGCGGTTGGAGGAGGTCTCGTAAAGCCTGGGGCTGTCCCAGATTTGGGGCCAGTCGGTGGTGCTTTGGCTGCAAGAGCAATTCTTTCCTGCTCGATTCTCTCGAACTTTTCCTTTTCCTTCTTGAGATGCTCTTCCAGCATGCGGCGACTCTTACGACCTTCGGCGTCGTATTGTACATGGACAAAGTCGGCGTCGACCTTGATGTTACGGGTTCGCACAGCTTTGCGAGCTGCGTCAATAGCAGACACGTGTGGACGATCGGGTCGCTTAGAATCTCGATATCGAATTGTCGCGAATCCAAGATAGCTACCAGTCTCTGGGTGCATCTTGTTACTGCTCTCTGCTATCTCACCGAAAGTTGCAAAGATGGCTGTCACCTTGCTGAAAGGAACGAGTGGGTTATATCTGGTCACGACAATCTGTGTAGGTGGACCGGGGCCAATCGAAGTCTTGGGATCATAAGGATAAGGCTTGATATTCTCAGGCGCTGTCCGTAGTCGTGATTTTGGTAGGTAGTAATCGGTATTGATATAACCGAGGCGACCATCCGACCGAGCCAGTCGGGGGTCTTTAGGGGGGGCGTCATCGTCCTAATCAATTCATTAGCCATGAGATTCTTCACCACAGATGACGCCCCCCCTAAGTAGGGATGTTATAGTTATACGTACTCGACCGAATTCTTGATATGTGGGCTTGGCGCTTTTGCTGACGCTCTTATTGTGTACTCGATCGAGGAGCGGATCATATGTGCACTTGAGGCCCTTTACGGAGGGCAAAGGGTCTCGAGCCGGAATGCGCTCATTGGAGGGAAGTCCGTTTGATATCGAGACATTAGGGCCAGTGGCCGGTGAGTTTCGAGAAGGCTGTCTCGCGGCCTGGTCGGGGGTCTGGTATGTAGACATATCTGGCTTTGCGGCGACTGGGGCCGAGGAGCTGGGGGATTCTTTGGAGGCGCTTGGGGTAAGGCTCGAGGTGGGAAGACGGGACGAAGCTGCAGTCGCCGCGGTACCGTGGCGGGCGGATGTGCTAAATATCGATGAAGCCGCGCTGCTGTATGAGCTGGCCGAGTCGACGGTGCCAGGAATGTCTGTGAATGGGGATTCGGTATCGTCAGGTTGTGTTGGCATAGCATCCGACGCAGAAACAATGCCGCTTTGGCCAGTATTCGCGTCGGCTCCTATCACAGCTGTTCCTGTTGTAGGGTCGGTATGACCGTTGATAGAGGCCGATACCGATGCTGTTTTAGAGCGATCGTGGTCTCTAACCTGGTCTGCACGAGTTTGAGCCTGAGCTTTTACCTTTGGAGCAGTGGGGAAGAACTCCGCGAAGCTCGCGCCGAGCGGGCGAGTCATCGTGACGATGCGCTCTTCCTACTTCTTCCCCCGTGCTTCTACCATGATATGATTGCGTTGAAGTGTCGAAAGGCACACCAATTGGTGAGAATCCTGACCTGGCGGCGATTCCAGGCGGATTGTGTCGGCTGTGGTAGCGATTATGTGGAGGGAATTGAGATGTTGGAGCAGGCTTCACGCGACAGAGCAAACGTGAAGTTGAATGTGGCGGAGCGGCGTTATCCACCGACTCTAGAAGCAGTAAAGAAGTGGGAAAAGACTGTCGACGATCTGAAAAGTAGCGTGGGTCAAAGTATTGATGCGCGCGACCAAGGTAGAGACGGTATCTGATAGCAATCTCGAAGCGTTGGAATGTAGCGAAGGGGGGGAAGAAGGAAAAAATTGGCTGACGACCAAGGAAGTTAGGTACAGTAGGTAGTTGACGATTGATCTGGCGTCCAGTTCCAGTTTGCTTTGACTTTTGGTTCAGGGATGAGTAGCGTTAACTTAGCGGTAAGGGAGCCACACTTTGGGGTGGCTTGTAGGATAAATACTGCTGTGATTGGCAGTCGTGTTTGGTGTCAATACACGGTTGTCGGGGTATCGTTTGGTTGCCAATTAACGCGGAAGTCCCACTCAGGTACAACCAAACCAGACAGTCAGGGCAGTTCGAGTGACAGGACCCAATGGATGTATTAAAGGTTTGTTCATCTCTATAATGAAGCCTGCAAATACCCTCCTGTCTAGAAGTCTCTTTATACAAAGGTATCAAACTATCCGTTGTGGCACAAAACTCATTTATTTCTTTTGTAACGATTTGCCAAATAAAGTGTCCTCCTATTCGGTACAGTACGGTACAGATATTGATGTCGATGTCGATGTCATCGTGCATGAAAGCAGACAGGGCTTTATTCCAGAATCAGGATAACAAAGATCGAGTGATTGCCCTCGCTCTGTAACAAAGGCAAAATGTTTCAGTTGGCTAAATCGAGACTTACTAGAAGTCCAGTATATCTTTGTGATTTCCATGTCATTTAAAATAAAACACAGTTCTAAACGAAGGTGCAGTTGGTGCATGTCTTATTTCCTAACCTACACCCAATGGCGTACAAAAATAGGATTACTTGACGGGCACTCGGCCCAACTTCAACAATGAAACATCAGATGACAAGTCATTATGGGAAGAAATTCATTCATCGCCAGAACGGGCGAAGCCAGCTAGTACTCGATAATTAAAGAAACTCGATTAGCATACAATGTAAAAAATCATGGCCTATGTGTCTTGAGCCAGAACCCGCAAACTCCACCTCATCAGCTTATACGCATGTCTTGATGAACTTGTTCCTAAACGCCAACCCTTTTTAATAATACAAGATACAGAGCTTAAAAGTCGAACTTGAGCTCAAAGTCCTCATCTTCATCATCGGAAATGTGGAGGGGCTGGCTCAGTGGTGGAAGGTCATCATCTTCACCATCCTCATCAAAGATCGACATGAATCGAGGTCGAGGCTTGATCTCCTGCTCCTTCTGGCTTGCCTGGCGGAGACGTGCCGGAGTAATGGTCAGATCAGACTGTACAGAGCTCACTGTCTCTGAATGCTTGACTACACGTCGTGTTCCCACAGGCACAGCAGCTTCACGCCGTTGAGCGCCGACCATGGACGACGCGGACCTACCACGGTTGTAGCCAATAGTAGTTCGCGACGCAGCCTCGCCCGTAGCACTTTCAGCTCGTGATGCTTTCGTAGGGACGATGCTCCGAGCAGCAGGCTTTCTACCCTGATACAAGCCTGTCAAAGGCTTTCGTGGCTTTGTGCTTCGGACTACTGTAGGGAGCCTTTTGTTACTGCTGGCGTCTGAGTGAATGGACAAAGCAGAGGCAGCACGTCTCGAAGCCAGACTGGATGGCTGTTTGTTTCGAATGCCGTTGACCTTACGTTCCGACGCATCCAAAATAGAAGTCTTGGGTGCTGGCTTCTTGATCTGCTCTTCATTGTCTGATAAATCGTTGATGTTGAAGGCCAAAGCATCTGTTTCTTGTTTGTTCTTCTCCTCAGCCCTGCTTGCGACCCTTTGCATCGTTTCTGCAAACTCCCTATCTCGTCGAGAAACACCCTCATCGTCGATAGGGTTGTAAAAGTGCTGGTAGTATCCCTTGAACAGATTGTCTTTCTTCAACCCCTCCAGCGTTAACATGTCTTTGGGGAAGCAATCTGATTCATAAGGAAGATCCTTGGGCTTTGGCGGGGCGTATTCAGGCTCTTCCTCCTGCGGTTCGATGGTCCTGTGTTCTTCTTTGAGTCGAATCTCAAGAGGCGCAAGGTCTACCGGTCGTTGTTTGGGCTTTTGTGCCGTTGGTTTGAGTTGCGTCTGTTCGATGTCCTTAACAAGGTTCTTCACACCCCCCAACTGCCCATTCTTAGCCTTGGCATTGGTGGTTTTGTTACCCAGAGGAGCTCGACTACGGGCACCTGCGATGAGAAGTTGTATTAGCCAACTGCTTTCTGTTTCTAGGACGTCATTCATACCCATTGGAGTGACCATGGCTTGTCGAGTTCCATTGCCTTTGTTTATGGTCTTCACCCCGCCTTTGCCAGTAAAGGCAGTTGGGGCATTCTCGTCATGCTGAGGGAAACGAGAAGGCGTCTTGGGAAATCGTGAATTGTGCTGCTGTTTCGTTGGGATCTGCTGGCTTAGAACCAGGTTCTCTTGGTCACGATGCGCCGCCAACATGATGGCTACAATAAGCGAAACAAGAGCTTAGAATATCGTTGTCTTTGAATAGAATTAGGCAGATGCTGGTCTCGTCATTGGAATTTGATTTAATCAAAGAGGTAATTACGCGTGGAAGATGAAAGGGTCCGATGCTCATCTGCCAGGACCTCCAAGGCCAGGATGTTTTGGTCGGCCTGTGCTGGCTGGCGGGGCAACGGGCACCTTTTGGGTGCTTCCTCCCTGGAAAGTGCCGGCATGTGAGCTTTGAGCGCCACAGGCGAGCGACCGCCACAAGCCAATGAGGCTGGATCCGACGGTGACCTCCACCGTACCTAGTTCAATTGTGGAGGGGCATCACTCCTCCCCTTTCTTGATAGGTACTTAACCGCCTCATCTTACATCCGAACAACGCGACCTTTATATCATCGCCAGTTTCCCTTCCGCTTTTTTTCTTCAACCAAACCTAATCTTTCTTCGCTCATCAAAATGGATCGCATCAAGGAGGTCAGTCACCAAATAGCTCCTTGTTACCTACCCCGCCATGCAGCCCCAAAAGGAAGGGACCGTTGTGGAGGGGTAGACTTATCGTCGACCCATGCTAACTTGGTGATGGTGGATAGAAAATGAACCAGCTCCGTCTGGAGGCCGACGAGGCTAGCTCCAAGGTCGAGGAACTTCAGAACAAGGTCAAGGTTCTCGAGCAGGAGAACCTGTCTAAGGAGCAAGAGATTACCTCCCTGCAGCACAAGAACAACCTTCTCGAGGGCGAGGTCGAGAAGCTCGAGAACGCCGTCAAGGACTTCAAGAAGGCTGCCGACGAGGGACAGCAGCACGGAACCCAGAACGAGACTCTCCAGCGAAGACTGCAGCTCCTTGAGGAGGAGGCCGAGAACTCCGACAAGACTCTTCGTGAATCCAACGAGAAGTACGCTCAACCCCCTTTAGCGAGCCCCCCTTACCGCCATTTCGACAACCACCAAATTTCCGCACAATAAATGGTATATTGGCTAACAAAGCGATTTTACAGGCTCCGACAGACCGATGTCAAGGCTGGACACTTTGAGCGCAAGGTCCAAGCTCTTGAGAGCGAGCGTGACCAGTGGGAGACCAAGTACGAGGATATGTCGCAGAAGTACAACGCTCTGCAGAAGGAGTTGGAGGAGCTCCAGGCCGAGATTGGCAACATCTAATCGAACCCCGATATTTATACACTTGCGCCGGTTGCAGGATGTTTGTTAGCATGTTCCTCAACCATCAGTATACTCGTTTAGCTGTATGATGGTTTGGTTGCAGGGATCTCTCAGTATTGGCCAGATGAGCGAATGAAACAGTTTCCGCATGTCATGTTACGTTTCTACTAGCTGGTTGAAGCTGGCTTTTCTCAAGGGTATCTTTTGTAAATGGTGCGCCTGTTTGCGTCCTTCTCTGTTGTCCAAATCCATTGAGCCCAAACAAATTTAGCCCGACCTTCTTGCTGCCATTTTGCTCTTTTGGGCTCTAACTTTCCTGTCTGCAAGCTGTCTTTCAAACTTGGTGTCGTATCTGAACTTCTTCTTCTTCTTCTTGGGTTCCCGCCGGGCCTTCTTTTCATCATCCTTTGTCTCTTCAACCTTCTTATCTTCGCTCTTATCTTCGCTGTCGAACTGCGGTTTCTGAAATCCGTCTCTTGTTACCGAAACAGACTCAACCTTGACTGTCGTGTAACGATCCTCATCAATGTACTCTTCTTCGTGGTCGACAATGTCAAGCTCAGGCTGGTCAGGGATGCCGCCCCATTCTTCGTCGTCTTCTTCTTCAGAATCTAGGCCAACAGCACCAGCAGCCTCTGACTCTTTTAGTAATCGATTTACGGTCTGTACGTGCTCTTCAACTTCGCGTTTTCGATCTTCCCGTATCTAGACAACATATATTAGCATAATCTGAATATTGAGAACCATCAACCTATTTTGGACGTTGACGTACCTGCTTTCGCATGTCAAGCTTCTCCTGACGAGCTCTCTTAGCAGCCTCCTCCTGCGCATTTTTGATGCGTTGTTGCTTGCGCTTATGGAAGCCAGTCAAATATTCTTGTCGCGCATCGAAGTCGAAATTTACTTCTTCAACAGCAGATGCCGCTTTTCGCTTCTTGTACTGTGGTGGAAGAACGCTCTTCTTGGGCCTTGGTTTGGCGAACATGATTCCTTGCACAGACAACAGTGTCCAAAGTGCAATTGTAATGTGAAATTATAACGAGTGAACTATTTTATCGGCTGGTCTCGTTCCTAAACATTCAGAAAATCCACTGTCGCGAAAGTTTCCAGGGTCGCCCCACAGCATCCGCTCACCGAGGTGTGCACCAACCGGGTCTTTGCGTCTATCGGTGCGGTTACGTAAGGTGGCTGCTACTGCATCAGCTCTCTTGATGCTACCATTATCATCACAAGCTGGAATCGACAGGCAGACACAACGCCCAATATCCAGCAAATATCATCCAAGATGCGTCTCCAGATTCTAACCGGCGCTCTTGCGCTCAGCGGTTCAGCTGCTGCTTTCTCCGATTCATGGCCCCTTGTCATGTTCTCTACCTCCCAGTATGACGCGCCCCCGTGTCCCATACTTCGAGCTCCCTGCTGAACGATGACGATAGGTTTTCCGATGCACCCAGCAGCAACCAACTTCAGACGCGATCTCAGGCCCTCGAGCAGGTCAAGGACCTTTTGACTTCATGTCCGACCGACAACTACGTCTTGATTGCCCAGGAAGGTGCCAACGCAGCCGACATTCGACGACCAGACGCCAAGTCCAACCTTCACCAAGCTATCGCGCGCAAGGAGATCCAGGGCAAATTCATTGTGCCCGAGGTCATCGGCGAATCGATTGATGCGGATGCGATTCAAGATTATATCCAGACGGCGTGTTATGAGCAGGCAAAGAAGGTCGAGCCTCATTTCACCCTTGTTAAGGCGGGAGACGATCAGGGTAAGTTACCGAAGTACTTCATTGTACCAGATGGGATATTGACGATATCGCAGAAGCTACCAAGCAGTGGACCTCGAACGAAAAGTGGATGAAGGATTCCTACACCGTTCTGTTTGTCGGCACACCCTCCACCAAGGCCAAGACCGCTTCTACACCGAAGAAGGCTTCCGGCTCTGAGAAGACCATCTACGAGTCCGAATTCATCGAGCCTCTGCACATGGACCTGAAGCGTGATGTTTCGGATGGTTCCAAGGCTGGCAACAACACTCGTGACACTCGTGGCTTGTTCGAGAAGTACCAGTTCTTTACTCCTGGTAAGTATTTATCTCTTCTTCATGCAAAGTTACACGACTTATTAACATGATCAAGGTATCTTCATGGCTCTCATCACCGCTATCGTTCTATTCTCCATCCTAGGTGTCGGTCTCCGGGCTCTGGCTAGTCTCGAGGTCTCCTACGGCGCTTTTGAGAAGGACATGGGACCCGCTGCGCAGAAGAAGCAGCAGTAATTATCTGTACTTGGTCAATGAGCGCTGTTCATGTGTAAATTTTCCATGCGGGACGATGCTTGTATATCAGATTATGGAGTTAGGGTTTCTTTGGTGTGACTTGATGGGAGGATTAGTATCGGCATATAACGTTGCGAGCATCAATTGTAGACAGATCATAGGACGAGGACCTAAATTTTGGGCCTCGATTCAAGTTTATTGAGTGCTTTTCCAGATGAGATTCGAAGCTGTAATAAAATTCAACGCCAAACTCCGTCGTGATACCTCTCCAGTCATGAACACTAGATCCCTCTTCTAGTGGTTATGCATCCCGTAGGACACTCGCATCTAATGACGTTTGCAGAGCAGGACTCATCACCTCTACACCAAGTGGCTGGGTAGCAAGAAGTTGGCGATGCCCTCCTTGACGGCATACTCATGTCCGCAGCTCCCACAGACGAGCTTTCCCTCGGACATTTGCGTCTCGAGAAGAAGATGGTGAAGATCCTTGAGTGTCTTATCATCACCCTGGAGCTCAACTGCTGTAGGAGGTTGCTCAGGTAGTTGAGGGAAACCCAACTGTAACAGAAAAGCGTCAGGAAATTGTTTCAAACGCAGAAACCAAGTTTCATCAATGTGCTATGACTTCAAACTCACCTCAGAGGCTGTCGTGCGGAGCGCCTCCCAGTCGAGCCGGGGCAGGACGTTGATGATCATGTCGGGGTTCAACTCAATATCGTCCTGGACGAGTTCTGCGTCCTTGGGGTGAAGAGGATAGGAATCCTTGGAAGACCTGCAGGCCTTGACGGCGCAAGTGAGGAAGTTGAGACTGAGGACCTTCATTTTGTTGACCTTGCAGAGAAGCTATCGTGTAAATGGAGAATGTGTAGCCGTATGAGATAACTGGAACCTTGAATTTGTCGTTGTCTTGTACTTACACAACTTTTTTTTCTTTATGGCGGGGGAGCCGTTTGGTGAGCCACCAGCCCCACGTGACAGGGATATAGGTCAGTAGCTTACGACGAACACTGCTACGAGATACTAGAGTTCACTATAATTTAGGTTGATGGATCACATTAGGAGACAAAAGCGATCGGCCAAGGAGCATTTATGTTTGATGTGTTTGGTATTGTGTTGATTGTACTGTCTTATCGTTTATAGGAATGGATGCCGAGTCTCAAGTCGTTTAGAATCGAGAGCGCTGTCGGGCGCTGCGGAGACCAACAAAGACGACACCAGCGAAGATGGCGAAGAGGCCAATCTTTTGCAGGGGAGACCATCCAGTGGAAACCGCTTCCGCAGCGAATTCAGATGTGCCGTGGAGGTCTAACGAGACGAAGGCTAAGCATCAGCACATCCTGCCTTTTTGGGGAGTTTATCAATGGTGGCGAGACAACGAGCAGCACAAGTGCAGAACAAATGTCGCCTCTTAGAGCTCAACGTGAATACCTTCGGGGGGAACCTCAAGCTCGCCACTCTTGGCGATCTTGACAGCTTCGACGGGCTTGTCTGCTCCGCCAGTTTTGGTGTTCTCAATCTTCTCGATAATTTCGTAGCCCTCGAGGACCTCACCGAAGACAACGTGTCGGCCATCGAGCCACCTAGGGATATTTGTTAATATTGTAATACAATTGATAAATCAGAGACGGTTTTGGCTTACGAGGTGACAACGGTGGTGATGAAGAACTGGGAGCCGTTGGTGTCGCGACCAGCGTTGGCCATAGAGAGAAGACCCTTCTTGGTGTGCTTGAGCTTGAAGTTCTCGTCCTTGAAACGGTCGCCGTAGACTGAAGATGTCGTTAGTCATTGAACCTTTGAGTCGAGATGAGGCCATCACATACTAGACTTGCCACCAGTGCCGTCACCCTTGGTGAAGTCACCACCCTGGATCATAAAGTTCTTGATGACACGGTGGAAAGAAGAGCCCTCGTAACCGAAACCCTTCTCGCCGGTAGCCAGAGCGCGGAAGTTCTCAGTGGTTTCGGGGACAGTCTTGCCGTAGAGACCCATGACAACACGACCGAGAGGCTTCTCGTCCTGGCCCTGGACAATGTCGAAGTAGACCTTGTGGGTGATCTTGGGACCCTTGGCAGCCTCGGCCGTCTGGGCGAGGAAGAGGAGGCCGAGCCCCAGGAACAGGGCCGACACGAAAAGGCGACGAAAGTTGAACATGATTGTTGTTTCTCTGCCTCTCAATTGATGATGGTGCAAAGAATACAGAACAGAAACAAAGAAGGTTGGAGAGAGGAAGCTCGGAGGAGGGGACACTTATACCATAGGTAGACCGCTGACCGGGGCCGGGGGTAGCTGGAGGGACCCGCGCGACCTACCTAAACTGCGTGCAGATGGTCCCCCGCCACGGCCGGACTGGGAGTGGAGAGCTCACCCAGCGTTCCAGCACGTTTCAGCGGCTAAAGCCACCGCTGTAGGGAGTTCATTCATTGGTGCCCTGCTGTTTGTCGGGGTAAATGGTAACAAAAAAAGATAAGACATCTACAGCAGCTTGATGTCCGAGAGCCTCACTAACTTTTGTGTCAGACGTCCCTTGTCGCAGCTCACCTCACCAATTGACCCCACTCCGCCCGAGCTCCCCAGTGGACTTTTTGGTCTTGTACCTCCCAGTGAACAGAGGATCAAAAGATTAACCCGGGTTTTACCGAATTGTCCATCTTTTTCCAATTGCACGTCAGGTTCGCTTGGAATTCGAGATCGAGGCATGCGATTGTGATACCCACGATAATCAGTCACCATGGTATGTTTGTTCCAGTTATTTCTTTTCTGAGTCAAAGGTGACTAACAACGTATTAGGTCTTCCTTCTAGGCGTCAACTTCGGCGAGCAGAAGCTCGTCAAGGTAAGTTCTTAAAACAACCATCGATCACTCTTCACGTTCTCACATGATCCTCCGATAGAAAGCCCTTGAGTCCTTCTACGCTCTTGGACCTACGACATCTGCACGAATCATGGCCAAGTACTCGATTCACAAGCTCGCCAAGGTCGGATCCCTGGCTCCCCGAACCGTCACTTCCATCACAGCCGAGTTATCGCAAATGACCATCGAAACGGATGCAAGGCGCTTGGTACAAGAGAACATTCGACGACTAAAGGATATGGGATCATACCGTGGTAGACGTCACGCAATGGGTCTGCCGGTGCGAGGTCAACGAACAAGAACACAGACAGCGACTGCCAACAGGCTCAACAGGGTCGAGCGAAGGGGTTAAACAAATCATTGCGGAAGTGGGCTGTCTGGCTTTGGGTCTGAGAGACGGCCTAAATGTCGAAATCACAATATAATGGCATATGGAATGCTATAAGGGGAGATACCCCGAGGAGGCCACGCAAACCTGGCTACCTCCTTGTTGTACAAGACTTGTATATACAGTGTACGATCAAATGGAAACGAAATCTAGATCGCCGTGTTATTGAGCGCGGTATTAAAAGACTCTACGCATCCTTTGAGGAAGCCTCTCTCGCCTCATCGAACTTCATCTTGGGCAGATCATCCTCCAGCGGCAGCTGCCCCTTGCTCTGTAGTCGAGCTGCAACAGTGTCTACATCTTTCCATACTCGGAGCAGGTTACCACCAACAACCTTGGCTGCATCAACATTGCTCACGCCCTGTCGAAGCAACTCGGCGATTAAGTCCGGATACTTGGTAACGTCTTCGAGTCCCTTAGGCACTGTTGGAATGCCATCAAAGTCGGTGCCGATACCAACATGGTCGTAGCCAATTAGGTTGCCAATGTAGATGATGTGCTGAGCCGCATGTGCAAGAGTAGAGTTCTGCGGGTAGAAATCAGGCATGCCGTTTTCATTTCCAGCATCAACGCAGGAAATGAAATCAGGGGCGATGTTAACCATGACGATAGAGTTGCGCTCCCTGACGAGCTGTAGAACATTGTCCTTGACGTTTCGTGGGTGAGGGCAGACACTGTAGGCTGAGCTATGGGAGAAGATGACAGGGGCTTCAGAGCCAGTCCAGTCTTCTCCACCACCCAGAACGTCGAGCATAGTATCCTCACTGTCGAGCCAGGTTAAAAGTGCATTCATAAATGTAGAATATGTGCGACATACCTGACGTGAGAGAGATCAACAATCATACCAATACGATTCATCTCACGAATGAGCTTGCGACCAAGAGGACTGACCCCTCCCCACAAAGGTTCGGCCTTGCGAGTTGGGTTTTCCAATACAGCAGCATCGGCGAACTTGTTATGGCAGTTATGAGTCAGGGTAGCATAGCGAACACCGAGCTCATGGAACTTGCGAAGGTTGGCTGCTTTGTTGCCAATCTGGTGCAATCCCTCAATACCGAAGGGCGATATCAATTTGCCCTGCTTGAAGACCTCAAATGCATTAGAGCTGTCAACCTTTTCGGAGAAATGACTGGGATAGGCCGCCTGCAGCCTAGTCATGACATCGATCTGATCCAATGTGAACTGAACGCCTACGGATGGTTTGATTAGTAAAGCCGCGGCAGCTGGTCATGTATTGTAAACTCACTTGAAGCATAGTTCTCATCAGAGAAGTTAGAACCGTTCGATGGACAAGGAGCAAACAGACTCCAGAATGCACCACCACTCTGGCCCTGGCGGAGACGATGCAAATCCACATGTCCAGGAAGTTCACCTTTCTCAAAAGGCTGAGTAAAGTTCTCATCGTAGATCTGATTGCCATACGCAAACCGCAATACTATTGGGAAATCGACATGGCCATCTAAATTGATTCGTATTAGTACATACAAAGTCACAGTAGAATAAGATAGAAATACCTATCAATGGAGTGGTAGTGAGAATATGACGTGCTCGCTCTTCAGGTGTCCGGAGACCATTGCCATAGCGAGGAACGCCATTATAGCGGTTACTAACTGGCCGATGCAACAAGCTGAGTCCCAGAAGTGCAAGGAATATGGCTAGAATAGCCCTTCGAGGTGTCAACTTTGGTGAAGAAGGAGTCTCATGATAAGAATTGTTGTGAATCTGAGAGAGCAGTCCTCCCTTGACTGAACGGTTTGAGCCCCCGGTCCTCGAAGGCCGAGTAGTGTTGTATGATAGGAGAGGTTCCTGCCGCCCCATCGTGATGTAACAAATGAAAGATAATTGTAAAGTAGGAACGAGCTGTTAAGAGGGATGGGTTGAAAGGGAAGTGCTGGCTAGTTAGGTGTATGTTGAATGAAACGAAGTCAAGATGGCGACGTTACAGGGGTAAGACGAGAGGTTGACGCCCTGGCACCTCGGGCTGACAAATATGATATGCTTCACTTAAAAATTAAGTTGAGATGAAGGAGCTATCACCTGGAGATGACTTAATTGGATGATGATGGTGGTTGGAGAGCCCGGCAATTGTAGAAATAGACTTATAACTTCTCATACACATTCATTCGCATCTACCAGATGAGATGGGATGGCTTCACACTCAATGCTACTTGGAGGACTTCCCCTGCTGGGAGATGTCTGTTAAGGTCATGCTGGCGCTAGCTCAGGAACGTCGCCACAGTTCCACCCAGAAAGACTGGGGTGACCTTCAGCCACATGCATAAATCTTGTGCAACTGAGCATCGACCCACCGTTTGATGGTACCGTTTTTGAAGGAGTCACCGTTTTCATAGACAACCGATCTTCGGAAAAGGAAAGCTCCATTCCGGCGGGCAGAGCCAGGGCAAATTTTTGGAGGGGCACCTCACTAACACGACAGAAACACGACTGTATGTTCAACATTGAACTTTTATTACGGCTTGGACAAGGAGTATCTTTGGGAATGGACGAAGCGATGTTGATAACCTGAAAGCTTACCGAGTTCCTTTTGCAGTTTCAATTTCTTCACAATCGCAGCTCTTATTCTATAGAAGGTAAAGGGAATATAGATTGAATATAGTATGATGACCAACTTGGACTCAACAATCCAGCCACGAAATACTTCTAGTGACTCACTCTCTGCGATTATATCACCGATGTTTATGCCACAGGTCTGTGCAGGTAACCGCTGTCTCAAAACAAATCAATATCAAGGAATCCCTCCTTACTGGTAGTTCGACCCTTCACTGAAGCCACCCAATTGGGTAAGGTCCAATCCACCCGAGGGGCAGAATACTGGTAGGTAGCGCGGGGCATTAATGTGATTCATCCCGCCTCAAACATCGTCTTTTCCTTACACCTCCTCCAAAAACTATCGCCATGGCTCTTTCAAACGAGGAGAGACTCGATCTCATCAAGGAGAACCTCGCTGAGGTTCTCAACCCCGAGATCATTGAGGGCATTCTTGCCGAGGGTCGCAACCCCAAGATCTACTGGGGTAGGTTTAATCTTCCCTTGCGCGCCATGGCCTGCAAGCCGGACTGCTAACTTGAATACTTAAGGCACTGCAACCACCGGCCGACCTCACTGCGGTTACCTCGTCCCCGCTGTCAAGATTGCGCAGTACCTCGCCGCCGGGTGCGAAGTCACCGTCCTCCTCGCCGATATCCATGGCTTCCTCGACAACCTCAAGGCTCCCATCGAGCTCGTTGAGAAGCGCGCCGAGTACTACAAGTTTGTTGTTGAGTCTATGTTGAAGTCTTGTGGAGTTTCTACCGACAAGTTGCGCTTCGTCCTTGGCAGCTCTTACCAGAAGACCTCCGACTATGTCATGGATTTGTACAAGTTGTCTTCAGTTGTCTCAGAACACGATGCCAAGAAGGCTGGCGCCGAGGTTGTCAAGCAGACCGGCAATGCACCTCTGAGTGGTCTCCTGTACCCTCTGTTGCAGGTGTTGGATGAGCAGTACCTCGACTGCGATGTCCAATTCGGCGGTGTCGACCAAAGGAAGCTGTTCGCCGCTGCTACTGAGTGGCTGCCCAAGCTCGGCTACCGAAAGGTATGGCTTTATGATACTGCGAAACTGGATATTGCTGACCTCCGACCTAGCGTGCCCATCTTATGAACCCCATGGTTGCCGGTCTCAACGGAAACAAGATGAGCTCAAGTGACGAGAGTATGTGCCTGTGAACCATCTGCTATGATACGTGCTTACAATCCATATCAGACAGCAAGATTGACCTTCTGGACGCCCCCGAGGCAGTGACCAAGAAGATTCGCAAGGCCGAGTGTGTTCCAAAGGAAGTTGAGGGTAACGGTGTTTTGGCACTTGTAGAGTTTGTCCTGCTGCCAGCCTCTGGCTTGAAGAATGGCACTCGGGAGTTCAAGGTCGAGAGACGGGACGCCGAGCCCCTTGTTTACAGCGACATTAAGCAAGTTCACGAGGATTACCAAAAGGATGTGGTATGTTCTGCTTCCAAATGGGTGTATTGATGGCGATAATTGCTAACATTCTGCTTAAGTTGACACCCCAGACCCTGAAGGCTGCAGTGACAGAAGGAATTCTTGCCCTGATGAACCCCATCCAGGCCGACTACCAGGCCTCGAAGGAGTGGCAAGAGGTCACCCTGAAGGCCTACCCCCCACCCGTGAAGAAGGAGAAGAAGGTCAAGAACCTGGGCACAAGATTCCCTGGTGCCAAGGGTGGTAAGGGCGGCGATGCTGCTGAGGTTACCAAGAAAGCTGAGGACCTTACCATCAAGGACGTGCAGGAGACCCAAGCTAACCCCACGGCTTAAAGAATTTAACGACAATATAGAGCAAAAGCAGAATAAACAGTGAAATGATTACGATTAATTTAAATAGACTTGCTTGAGTTCCGACAAATGTTAGGACCTTGTATGGCTCTGATATGAAGTTGCAATGGCGTACAACTCTGAAGACCGACATAATATGGCGGCTGATATGTATAAGCCCACAGTTCAGTGGCTGATACGACATGTACACCTGACTTATTGAGATTTGCCTTGGCTGAAAGAGGTCGCTATTGAATATAACGTTGAAGACGGATTTAACCTGGGAATTACAGCTCAAAGAGGAAGATAAATGTATAAGCCCACGAAAGCATCGGATACTCAGAGGGCTACTACAGGATATAGTTCCATGAAGGTGGTTTTGAGAAACTAGAAATGTAGTATATATTGAAATAGAGTTATGGAATTAGAAAATTAAATGTCTTGTATCCTCCCATCGATGGATCCTTTCCCGTTTTAAGTCTTGGCCAGGGGTTTTATGCCAGTGTGTATGTACCCAGTTCTCATATGTACTTCGCAAACATGAAGTTGATATATTTACTGGCCTTCCTCCTCAAAACAGCAAGCATCGTAAACGGAGAACCAGTTATCCTCAGTTTCGAAACCCAAGGCCGAGATGCTAGCATCGTAGAGCTCGCACTGGCCAGCACCAGTGATACCCATGGCCTTGCAGTCCTCGTCATCTGAACAAGCAGTCTGGCATTCCTCGAGATCGAAGCCTGGAAGTATTTCGATGAGGTTGTCACTACTGGTGCTGAGAAGACCTGTCAAGCCGCAGGTAAGGCTAGACTTGGCAGGACAACCAGAGATAGCAGCCGCGGATGTGGTGGTGGAAGCCTGAGACGTGGTGGTGGTAGGCTCAGAGGATGTGGTTGTGGGAGCAGCTTCGGCGTCTGAGGAAGTTAAGGGAACCGAAGTAGTGGTGTGGAGAGTAGTCCCAGGCTCTTGGGTAGTGGTGGGTACAGAAGATGTAGTCTCCTGAGAGGATTCGATGGTAGTTTCGGTGGTGAAAGAATCGGAAGCGATGGAAGTAGACTCGGTAGCAGGGGAGCCGGTTGTAGTAGCCTCCTCGTCAGTGGTGACAGGAGTGGTCTCAGCCTTTTCGGAGCTGGTGACTTCCACAGCGGTAGTGGAAATAGAAGCCTCTGTCTCGGACTTGCGCACAACATCCGAGTATGCGGCTGAGGTCTCGGTGCTGGACTGAGCATATGCCGTGGTTGTCACTTGGGACTGAACAACGGAGCTTGAAGGAGGATGAGGTCTGCAAGGACCAGCTTGAGCTCCGATAGCAAGACCAGCCACGAGGGCAGTGATGAAAATGTTGACTGAAGGCATGATGAGGAGTAATCAAATAGAGAAGAAGTGAATAGTAGGAAAGAACAGTTGATAATGATGAGATATCCAGCAGTGAATGAGTGAACTGCAAGGTCTCTATATAGTGAAGAAGAAAGAACGACTTGTCTAACAATACACGAAGAATCAGAAACCAAGAACCAATTCATGTCACCTTTTGAGGGACTATATGCTCCTTTATAAGGGAGTTTAGACCAGTACAACCCTCAAGATTGAATACAAGACCCCCCCCCAGTTTTGGAACCTGTGATCCATCCGAACAGTTCAGCTTCAGCTCGCTCGGCCCTTTCTCTTGGCAAGAAGAAATGAAGTTCCCCATCTTCAGGTCGGTTAGAGAGGCTAGAAGAAAGCACTTACACCAAGTTGATAACCTAGCGCCATGGCTGACGTCGAAGGGTGGGGAGATGCAGGTCCCCAAAGCTAAACATTGAAAGAAAAATAGCCAATTATTGACTGTGAAAGGAAGGGGGGAGCACGCCGAAGGCGCCAACAAAGGGCGCCACCGTATTTATTGATGGAACGATGGACCTTTTCAAGGGAACTCGTCTATTTCTTTTCGCCGAAGATACCGGAAATAGCTATCCCTTTTGCTTTTTTCCATGTTGGTCTACAGCGCTAATGTGACAAGGGCTTCTTCTTTAACGGACAGTTCTTTGTGTATAGCATCAAAGAGCGACGTGGTCTGGGGTAAACCGTTGTCTTTTTATCTGGGCATGTAGATCATGATCTGCATCGTTTGTAGATAAGGCTGAGCCAAGTTGTTGGTATTATGGAACTCAATGATGTCCAATGCTACCCAAGGTATTGCAAGGTTAGCACTGTTGTACAATAAACATGAGACTCCATCAGGTAGAGGCTTATTAATTAACTAACTTTGATCACCGCCCTAAAAGAGGAGGCCAAGTTCAGCTCAGCTTTGAAAACTTATGGAACCGACCGATGCATTGTGTTGGGTGGTCCCTCCTTCTTTTTGGCGACTCATTCATTCTCTTGTTTCCCTTTGACTGAAATTAGAATCTTGGCTCTCATCATCATCAACAAAGAAAAGGTCTCTTAGGGCTTTTGTTCAACCTACGCTACGGAGATATCTTTGTTTCGGACATTACATCCATCGCCTAACTTAACCTACGGTTTAGCCTCTAGAGCCAGCCACCTACGCTAGACATCCATCTCATGATGGGTCAAGGACGGAAGTTGGCTTCATTCACCGACTTATCCCCAGAACTCCTTCGTCAAATATTTGGACACTTTTGTTTACACTGCTGCGATAAATCAAAAGATTATCTCCTCCAAGAATCTGGGACGTTGGCAGAGAATTACTGCAAAGGCCGCCAGGTGCTTGTGGCGTTATGTCTCGTCTCTAGACGCTTTCGCGATGTTAGCCAGGAAATACTCCATCATGTGTTTCTTATTGCACCTTCGGAATCGGATCTCGTGCGACAGCCTTCGGTGAAGACATCCTTGGCTCGTTTTATACGGACCATCGCCTCAAAGCGTCACCTTGCCGCGGCAACAAAGGCGGTTGTTTTCTTTCATTCGCTGGAGGCGCCCAATATTCAAATTGAAGATGCCCAAGAGTGCTTCAGACATGTTGCTGAGGTCACAGGAATCCAATCTTCAGAGGTCTGGGATCGAAGAAAGAATCTATCGCCTTACCGAGATGACTTTCTCCAAGAGCTGATACTTGGCAAGGCTCACTCTCAGTGTGACCCAGAGACGATAGAGTCGCATGCGAACACTCTAACCACCGAGTTGTCGTTCATTCTAGTTGCTTTGCTACCCAAACTCCCACATCTGGCTCTTGATGTCTCCATCCATCAGACGTTTGATCAATCAGAAGCACTGAAAGCTCTGGGAGTTTCCCGTCTACCGCTGAAAGCACTTGAGATCAATGGGGCATCCGACACAGCATGGCTTTCTTCACAGCTTATAAACTGTTCACCAGACCTTGAGACTCTGTGCCTGTACCATTCGACGTCCTTGCCTGAGACATCGACTATCAAGACGCTTCATCTCCGAAGGTTTCGAATGAGCGTCAAACAACTCGAGTCAATTCTCTCTTCCTGTACTGGCCAGCTGAGGTCCTTTACATACGAAGCTTCAGATATAGTCGCTTATCACGTCGATGAAAACTCTTCCTTCATGATACAAGCTCGCGATGCCATCCGAGTTCTTGAAAAACACAACAGAAGTCTCGAGAAGCTTCATCTTGATCTCCGTATTCGAACTTTTATGTGTCGAAATACAAAGATTGCGCCAATGCCTAGCCTGGAAACCTTTACAGCATTGCAAGAGCTCTTGATCAACACCGACGCGGTATATAACGACCAAAGCTCACAACTACAGTTGGCAGATGAGACATTGCTTACCCGATTCCTTCCTCCCAATATCGTGTCACTGCACCTTGTAGAACCCGAATTTGTCACCCGTCCTGCACGTATACAGAGAGGGTTGATAGGACTTGCACAGTTGAAGAGACGGGACTCGAGACGTTTCCCCAACCTCAAACAAGTGACATGCGATAACAAGGAGCTATTCCAAGAATCCTACGTCAGGAATGTGCTCTCCGAGGTTGGGATTGATCTCATCTACAAAGAGTTTCCGAGGCCGGATTGGAGTTATGATCGAGGACATTTGATATCTCAGTACCCTCAAAAATATCCAGCCATGCAGGAGAGGTTTGTGGAAGAGGAATTCTGGGTACATCGATGATATCAATGCCAGATGAGTCTGATGAAGATCTTTAATAAGAACATGTCTGATCAGTAGAAATATAGAGAGTTTCTTATGTGATCAAGAGACAAACCGACAGAGAAAGCAGATGCTCCAACAGTTGAATCGTTGACAAACTACTCTTCCATTAGAGCCAAGACCTCGACCCTGAACAAGTGCTGAGGTGAGATGAATTTAGGCGAGCCCCTACTGCAGGATTCTTTGGCACTGTCATCAATATGAGGTTTAAATTCAGGGGATAAGTTTGCTTTTCGTTTGCATGGATGTATATAAAAGCGGTGGCATCGATGGCACTTAGTTACTGTAAAGGTCATTTCTTTCCTGTTGTTGTCATAGGAGATGATTGAAAGTAACAGACCCCTGAATTAACCCAGGAATAATTATCTGAAACGTCCAGTGCCTCTAAAATTAGGTTCCCGCCTCCACTAATTCCATCCATACGAGGAATAGCAACATGCCCAACCCTCAGGGTGTCAGAAGAAATGACCGCTAGAAGTATGAGAAACGAAATAATTTAGTTACTCCGTGCCAGTTTAGACCCGACTTTAGGCTACTTTATTTTGACAACCTGGGCCTTAGAGGACAATTCTTCTGTTACCCACTTGCCAACCCAACAACGGGCATTCATATCCTCAGGGGTCTGGGACTGATGATCAGGGCAACTCACCAGGTGGCTGGGAGAGCCTAATCCACTAACGAAAGCAAGCTGCCCAGTGAGAGGCCTCTGAAACCACCACAAATACCGTTTCCGTCTCTGGCTGTGGCTGTGACGTTCCAGTTAGTTGACAGCAATTAACGACTTTCAGATTGGCGATTGCAGGGAGAGAAACTTGGTCAAGGACAAGTCAGTCAATCACTCAGCTGAACTGAACCACCTGTCAAAATAAGGTACATCTAAGCTCCATATTGTGATATACCGCAGAAACATCAAAGCGTTGTCTTCGCATTGACTTCTGGGTAGCTCTTAAAATTGAAGAATGGATACTCAGACATCGTGTTCAACGTTGTCCGTTCCATCGTTCCTTCCTCCTGGTTCAACCGTCCACTGTGGACTCGCTAAGCTCGGCTGTTGAAGGGCAGGTACAAAATAGAAGACTAGACAGTTTAGGACAGGCAAGAGAGACACGATCCACCTCCTTCCGGTTCGACCATGATTCTGTCTTCTTGTGAGTATCCGTACCTGCCTATAATATACAAGACTTCAAACTCCTCCAATCCTCTGCAATCTCTCTCTCTTCTCAACATTTTATCACCAAAACTTGCTTCCATCCTCCCACCGTGATATGCATTCAAAAGGAGTGATTCTGCATCAAAAGTCCCCTGTTCATTGGCACCAAAACGTCACCACACCAATACGTACTTACAGCGGATGCCAATGCCAACCAAGCGCCAAAGCCCGAGCCAGCGCCAGCCACCTACAAGCTAAAGACACAAGCCATCATCTCCATCTCATTCCAAATTCACCCATACGGACCCCAGTTCGCGACCTTCCGGTCCAGTCAACGCCCTGCTTTGCTCCCCCATTCAGCCTTGCTTATCCTTGCCCGTCGGTGTCAGTGTCAGCCCAAGCCAAGGGACAGAAAGTTCAACGAACCAAATCCAGATAAAAAACACGGCACTGTACTGTACAGTTTCTCTCTGTCCGTTTGTACGCTGCAGTATAGGTGTCCATGGTACCCCCCGATACGCAATCCCTGGCTCTCGCACAACAATAAATTCAACTTCTCAACTGTGCTGCCCCTGCATCGGCAGTAGCCGTCTCACGAACCTAGCCTACGCAATACAGAGACACGCAGCGGATACGACCAACGGCGATCATCTGTCTGCATAACAACACCAACGGCCATTTCCTTCGACCGACATCACCCCCTATACTTGCGACGATCGCGACGACGCTCTGTCACTCCCGCCCTCACGTCGACCTTCACGTTGCGAATCACTCATTCGCAAGCCCCCACCGCTACAACGAGCTTAGGGCTCTTAGTCTTACTCTGATAAAATCAACAACGGGAACCGCAAAATCACCGCATCAATCGAAGGGGTTGGGCAAGGCAGACCATCATGCCGGGGTTTGCTGATTCCTTCTGGTCGAGCGACTATGCTGCAGGACTGGGTGTCCTATTCACCAAGCTGCAACAAGGTGTCCACGAGAACAGACAAGTCCTGACTATCGCACGCCTACGTGCCGAGGCAGAGGAGACTTACGGCCAGCGCCTTGGCGATATTGCTCCTTCTGCTGACAAAATTGCCGGTGGCTTCAGTCGTGATGATGGAGCTACTGTTCGCAAGGTATGCGAACATGCCTCACTCCCGAAAGCGCTCAGTGCATGCGACGCAGTGCACTGTCGAACTATGCGATATAAGCGCTTTATCGATTGAGTTTACCGGCTAACGGATTTTAGGCCTTTGATGGCATGCGAACCGAGATGCAAGATGCTGCTCGTAACCATCGTCGCATCGCTCAAAGCATTCGCGACCTCGTCGTCAACCCTTTCTCCCGCTGGTGCGACGCCCACGAGGCTCGTATTCAAGACTCCCAAGATGAGCTGCAGGTGCGAATCAAGGCTCATGACCGTCAAGCCGAAGCTGTCAAGAAGCTCCGATCTGTGTATTTCAACAAGTGCCGACTAGTGGAGGATATCGAAGAGGAGAACAAACTCGCTTTCCAGGACCCCGAAACCAGCCCCAAAGCTGGCCAGAATATCCCCGAAATTAAGGTCCAGCCTCACAAGGAAGAAGAGCCCGAGGAGGAAGAGGTTTATGAGATCGGTGACGATACTTATCAGCCCGAGCAAGTCAAGAAGATTCTTTCCCAAATGCTGTCCAGCATCAAGATAGGCGAGACCAAGGTGCCAATTCTGGGAACATACCTCAACACTTCTTCCGGTTCCGATATTGTCGAATATCTGCAGCGCAGCATGGGAAACATCAGTGTCGCTTATGCCGAACGCATCGGTCAAGATCTCGTCAACAACGGTTTCCTTCGACTCATCGGTAACGTGGGCAGCACATTCGCCAACAGCTCTAAGATGTTCTACCAATGGCAATCCAAGGCTTTTACAATGGCTGGTGTCCCCGAAAAGAAATCTATCAACCGTACTTTCTCACTTGCTTCGACCGGATCTGAAGGTGGCGCCGATTCTCCTGTCGGAACAGTGAGCGAGTATCTCGCCAACTGGAAAGTTCTCAACAACGCTCATCCAAACGAGACCCCTAGCCAGCGCATGCAACGAGAGGCTCGTGAAGCTGACGAGAAGTACCGCGAAGGCGTCCGCAAGCTTGACGAGCTGCGATGTGAGCTTGAGGAATCAATCCATCTCCACCTCAAGTTCCTTGAGCGATGTGAGCTCGACCGCCTTAAAGCTGTCAAGACAGTCATCCTCGACTTTTCAGGCACCATTGGAAACGTCATCCCTAGCCTGCAGTCTACTGTGGACCAAATGATGCTCTTCCAAGAGACCATTCAGCCTGAAAACGATCTGCGATATTTGCTTGAGAACTATCGCACTGGGAGCTTCGTGCCTAAGGTTGTGGTGTACGAGAATTACTACAATAAGGTGGACGAGCAGACGTTTGGTATCGACCTCGAAGCCCGTGCTAGAGCTGATAAGAAGCGAGTTCCCATGATTGTTACAACTATCCTGACCTATTTGGATCACCATTACCCCGATCTTGAAGGCGACGAAGCCAGGCGAGGCGTGTGGCTGCTGGAAGTCCCTCTATCACAGTCACACCGTCTGCGCTCCAAGGTCAATGATGGCAAGCCTGTTTCTCCTGATGTTTTTGATGAATTTGATATCCCCACGGTTGCTAGTCTGCTCAAGATCTACCTTCTGGAACTTCCTGGTAAGTACACGCATTTCACAGATTTAACGCATAATGCAAACTAACGCCGTATTAGATTCTTTGGTCTCATCTCATGTTTATGAGATTATCCGAACTATCTATTCCACACCCTCTACTGATGCTGACGAGTCCTCTCGTATTGCCGCTCTTCAGTCCACTCTGTCACAGCTCCGCCTTACTAACATTGCGACACTCGATGCTTGCATGAACCACTTTACTCGTCTTATCGACCTGACCTCTGCTGATGAAACATATGTTTCATCTCTCGCCTCTGCCTTAGCCCCTTGTATCCTGCGACCACGAACCGAGACATCTCTCACCATGGAAGAGAAGCACGCGTACCGATTGGTCCGAGATTTGTTCGCTCATAAGGACGCAATCTTCAGTGCCCTGAAGCGAATGTCCATGGTCAACCACTCGTCTTCTGTGGGTAGCAACAACCGACCTCGAGCCATTAGCACCGACGAAAGCAACCGTAAGGCTCTTATGGAAGAGCGGAATAGGGCTCTGCTTGAAAAGGCCAACGCAAGCCGAGGCCGTGATAAGAGCCCTGCTCCAGGCCCCCGCGGTCATCGCCGAGACCGTAGCACTGGCGGACCGGAGACCCGATTCCCCATTGCAAGCCCAACAGCAGCATCCGCTGTCGACCGACACCGCACCAGTCTCGGGGGAGTCATCAAGCGACAGAGTCTTGAGGTTCCCGAGCCTGATACTACCGCACCCGTCAATGGTGAGGCAGAGAAGGAGAAGTCTGATGCCGACTCAGAAAAGAGAGATAGCCGTGACAGCACAGGACGAACACCGACCAAATTCGTTGGCGGAAAACGAGTTCCTGTGGTGCCGTCGACTCCTCCTTCTGATTCAAACCGCGGGGTGCAACTTGAAGATGCTCCGATGGAGGACTAGATGTACGCCACGGAGCCGAGTTACAGCCCATGGTCGAAGGCAAACTTTTTGGTCCCGCCAGACACAAATACGCCTTGATCTTAAACGGAGTTGGGAATTGGTACATAGCGGGGCTGAAGTTATAGAAGGAAGAGGCTTGGGTTTGAGGCAACGTCAAAAGACTCGGCCTTACAATCTACCTCGTCATGTGTATGCGTTAATGGAACATGAGCAAAAAAGAACAGTTGGTGTGCTTTTTTACTTGGTCTGTGTTTTCCTGGATCTAGTCTATTCTTGTATTTATCCTGTATTACGATACAACGGCGATTCTCTATTTGTCGGGAGGTTGATTTAACAAACGTCTTGACATTCTACAGTATGTAGACAGGTAGAACGAACACATTATGACTTGATATGAGGAATGAAGTCGAGGAATTTGATGCTTATTATTATTCACTTCGGTCTGCCTCTCCCTCCTCCTTTTCGAACATCCCTTTTATACTATCGAATGCTCGTTTGACCTTCCAATCGGCTTGTATCCATATCATCGCCCCCTCTTGAGCATTTATCTACTCATCTTGGATCTCGGCAGCGCGCGGCACCTTCTTCTTCTTTTTCTTCTTTGTCACAGCCACATCGCCACCAGACGCAGGGGACTCGACACCGCGAGCACTACTATCGTCCCCGCCCTCGTCCAATACTGCAGCACGGGGCGTCTTCTTCTTCTTTTTCTTGGGCTTAACCTCTTCACCCTCTGCTCCTTCGGCGGTGGCATCCTTCTTTGGCTTCTTCTTCTTCTTCTTGACAACAGTGCCTTCCACGTCAACCCCTTGTGCTACGTGAATACGTTCATTTGCACGCTGCATTTCGAGACGGAGTCGCTCAACTTCTTTCATGGCTTGTTGCATCTCGACATCCTCGCGCTGCTGCTGCTCATAATCAAAGCCGGTCGATGGCTGGCCCTCTAGACTGAAAGAGCCAATGCCGCTTGAGTCCACGCCGAGCAAGCCTTGCTTTGTCTTGGGCTTGAGCGCCTTGGCCTTTGAGAAGCTGTCCGAGTTATTCTCCGAGTCATACGATCGAAGGCCTCCACTTGCACTGCCTTCGAGGGTCTCGTCCGCTGCGATAATAACCTTTTGTCGTGGTTTTGGTTGTGGTCGAGGGGGCTGTGCCGCAGGAGTCCCGGCTCTTGATAGATCTAATTGCATGATAGGTATAGAGTCGATGTCCAAGTCGGGGCCGTTACTACTCTGAAGAATGTTATGGATGGGTGTCGATGTGCGAGGCGTGTCATTGCTGGGGATATAGAAGGGGTCATCTCTGTTGCGTTCAACACGTTCTGCCTTCCTCCGAGCAACGATATCCGCATCTAAGTATGTCTCTTCGTCGGCTTGTTGGTAGGAGCTCACGTAATCCTCTTTGGGTTCCGATATCCTGCTAATCGCGGGTGCAGATGAGTCGATGCTGGTAGGTGGGGGTTTCTGGTGATAGTATGTCTCAAACTCATCCGACTCATCGGTCGCCAATGTGATCGAGTCGGCTTCCGATAACAGTTTGGTTAAGTTTGCATGGATGGGCTCATCTAGGTCTAGACCTGAAGGCACCGGGACGTTCAGTTGAGCACCCTTGGATACCGAGTTAAGTTCCCAGCCATTGAACAACGAGGGGATTGCCTGGGTTAAAAGTAACGGCGGGTCTTGATCAACATCATCTGTCGATGCCGGCTGAGACGAAGCAGCCTCAGCTGTCAGTTTCAATAGCTCTGTGAACTCGACTGCTCGCTCCTGCACCTCAAGACTGGGATGCAAAGCGAGAGGCTCAAAAACGTGGATAATGCGTGCCATGAGAAGTGACACCCTTGACTTCCTCTCTGCTGTCCACGGCTCGCTCTCATCTCCAACTATAGTCGCAAACACTTTGGTGACAGCTTGAAGAGTGGTCGTCAAAACTTCAGGGTTATTTGTTCGGGGTAGAAGCTGCAACAAGCCATTGAGACCTTCGTCTGCAACAGCTAGTTGTGATGCATATTCACCCATGATCCAAGCTACTGATTTCAGTGCGCCTGAAGTGATACTGTATCCTGGTGGTGTATCGGTATTGAGTTGGCTGAGGATAATCTCTGCCGCTCTCACAGCTGTTGATCTCATCACCCGGACCTTGACAGCAACATTACGCAGCTCATCGCCAATCCTTTCTGAGACGTTGGCCCTCGCCTTATCCGTTGGGCCCAAATCGTCGTCGACCTTGCGAGACGCCGGTGCCATGCGAACAAGCTGTGTAAGAACGTCGATGTACCAGTCAAAATCCAATACACTCGAGTAGTTGTCCTTTGAGCACATGCCTAGAATCCTTCCAATGACGTCGATTCGATAGTCGTCGGGCAAAGGAATCGATTCGGCCTTGGGCTTTGGTGTCGGCTCCACGAACTCATCCTCGGATTCATCGAGGCCATTGGGTGGAGTTCCGGGTTGGGACTTATCATGGCTGGGCATAGATAGCTTGAGCTGCTTCATGAGGCGACTGACAATTGACATCAGATTGTCGCCAGTTACCATGCCCTGCACTAAATCAAGAGCTTGTATTCGGATAGTGATGTCGGGGCTGTCAATACACTCCAAAATCACATCCTCTTGCTGCGATACTAGATAAGGATGTGTTGTAACGATCTTGTTGAACGCTAGTAGAGCAACGTATTTGACTGTGCCTGGTTAGTTCATGCTTCAAATTTGACGGCACGATCGTGTACTCACGGTTAGGATCACCATCTATCATGACCATGCCTCGCAATTTGTTAACACATAGCGTAGCGATCTCATCAGTTCCAGAATCGTCGGCGTTGCCCAAGATGCCACCTTGAATGATTCCGTTGATGCACTCGTAAAGTAATGACATAGCAGGCGTAGTCCTAATTATGTTTGTCAAAGGAGGTAGGAGCTTTTTCACAAGTCGAGGTTCCAATGGCGTCAAGGTAGCAAACTAAAGAGAGTCAGAACAGCAACAGAATATCAGTAGTAACAAGGCACCTACAAGCTTGATGAGTTTGATGGCCATCCAGTTATTACCACCATCAACCAAGAGCTCAAATAGCCGGGGAGCCAAAGGAAGGAAGTCATTCGGTCTTCGCCAACCAAGCTCACACACCACGTTCACGATAGCCGCAGTGACACTCGGGTCCTCGTCAGGATCCATCAGTCGTTCTTTAATCTTGGGCCATGCCGCTCGGAGAGCTTCGGGGTATACCAGAGCAAGGCGATACAGCGTTACCAGCGTCTTCTTGCGAATATTCGAATGGCTATGGCTCAATCGCGGTAGCAGGTCTTGTAGAGTCGATAGAGCTAACGAGGGAGTGATGACGTGGGGGAGAGTCGCGATGGGGAGAGATATAACAGTCGGTGTCGTCGTGCCAAGGTCCTGAACAACCACATTTAGCGAAACAGGTATCGAGAAGCACAAGACGTTGTCAACAAACCTTCTTCAGCAGATTAGTAGCCAGCATCAGAACCTCAGTGTCGGGTCTAAAGCTCTGAACAGCTCCCAGGTATCCCACTCGCTTCTGGTGGTACTTGGGCGACGACATGACCTCGAGCACATGAAACGACGCCCACGACATGTCATGTCCAACCATTTCCAGATAGATGAGCTTCAGAAGCGCCGTCGCCTTAAGATCTAATCACCGAACGTCAGCGACTAGTCTCCTCCATACTTGTGTATCAAACGAACCCATATCCTGACTGCGAACTTCGGCGCGGCACTCCTTGAGACTCTTTTGGATATACTCCTTCTCATTGCCCTTGTGGTTCCGTAGCCCCCGGATGAGGTCGTAAAGTGACTTTTCAAACCTGCGCACAACATGGTCAGCGCTTGTCCTAGATGCTGATATCCAAAGCTTCAATTCGGCCTACATGTTGAGAAGCTGCCCCGCGGGCGTGGGGCCGACCGTTTGGAGGAGGTGTTAAGGTATTTAGGTGATAGGGACGTTGTCTCAGGGGCTTCGCAAGGGGACGATCGAGCGGCGCATCTCGTATGGAGTATTATCGGTGGTGAGAGGATGCTCTGATCAGCAATGGAGGGGAGGTGGGTATCGCGTGCCGGTGAGATGCGATGGATGTTATGGTTGGTGTTGAGTACGTATCTGTACAGTACAGCGCCTTTACTGCCCGAGCATGACGGAATCAACCATCCATCCTACAGTAACTACGGACCGCCCTTGACTCGGCAAACAGGACGGCCCGAGTTGGGGAGTGTCTACAGCGGTGTGATCCCCTAAGAGCTTAGCGGGTTACACTGTCCGGGTTGGGAGTTAGGTGGGGTTGTCGGGACCTCAGATCGATAGTGGCGTAAAGTTATTCTCAACTCAGTCTAACAGAGCCTCAACACCATCATAGATTTTCTATTCCTTGCCTAATTCTTTCTCGTCACGGCGATCGATTCTTCATCTCGGGACAATGCACTTCATACAGCGGTGACACTTCAAACTTACACCTTGATTATCCTGTCAATCACTCCCAATGGCCCTTCGTTTCCTTCCCTCTAGGACGATCGTCCCACGCCCATCGGCTTTCACATCAACCATCACCAACCTCACTTGCGCCTCAACACATTTTCGCCGCTCATTCATCTCTCTTCCCTCTTCCGAACCTCAAAGGCTAACCGCCCATCGTACTCTACCATATCCTTCTGAACCTCTTTACGATCTCATTGCCGACGTCGACTCATACTCTTCTTTCGTCCCATACTGTTCCCGCTCTCAAGTAACTCGATGGTCAGATCCTGACCCCGCTACCGGTCAGCGGTACCCCACACTCGCCGATCTACATGTTGGCTGGGGAGGGTTCGACGAGGTTTTCACAAGTCGACTACGATGTGTGCCAGGCCAGTCTGTCGAAGCTGTTAGTGGAGAGACTGTTCCAGGCGGTACCGGACCTGATGCGTCGGCTGTCTTCCGGAGCCTAGTGACACGCTGGTCCGTCAGGCCAATTGCTGGACCTCCTTCACCTCGAACTGAGGTTCATCTTGCCATCGATTTCCAATTCACCAACCCCCTCTATGCTGCCGTGAGTGCAGCAGTGTCTGATAAGATAGCAGGCCTGATGATAGAAGCTTTCGAGAAACGGGCGTTCGAAAAGCTCAACTCGAACCGAAAACTTTAGAACTGCGTAGACATCTTTGTTGCATTCGCATGTTCCCCCACTCCTCCATATAGTTATTAGATCTGGCGTGGACTGGCTGTAGAATTAAATGTATATTAACATCTCACTCAAACTTAGACATGAGAGACGAGCAATCACAACAAGAAAGTCGAATTCTAAGATTAAACAAATCATTCTGCATACTCCAATCATTCTACATAACGCATGTCTAGGACAGCCGTGTCTATAAAAACAAGCTGGTCCACCGTATCCAAACAAGAAAAGAAGAAAAGAAGAAGAAAAGCGTCATCCTTTCGCTGATACCTGGACTTTGATCACTTTGGCCCTGTTTCTGCCGTGCCAGAAGAGGATCAAGTCCCCCAACATTGGATCGTTCCCTTTAACCAATATCGTCTTTCGAATCGTATCATCATACTCCGATCCACATGCATATAGGACAATTCGTGACGCCTTTGCGATATGAAACGCTAACCATGAGTTGGGAAGGGACCAAAATTCCGCTGCCTCATTTTTCCATCTCAAAGCAAATAAACCAAAAACTAAAAAAGATGTTTTCCAAATCAAGCCGGCAGCCGATGCCGGTGAGGTATCTGCTAACAAGTAAAAACAAATTAAAATCGCAAAATCATCTTCTCATGAAGCCATAAGTGTTGCCGCTTATTTCTTGCTGGACCTAGACAGACGTAAGCAATGTACACGATTGATAGGATTGAGGACAAACTCACTTCTTCTTTGGAGGCTTACCGAACAAAAATCCAGCCACGCCCGAACCGTGGTCCTTGGATGGCTTCTTGTGCTTGCTTGACTTGCCAGATGTAGGACCGACAGTCACAACGTTTGGTACAGGCATACCACCACCAGGACGCATATCTTCAGGTGCCCATCCTGGAATAGGTGGGACTCCAGGTCCAGGCATACGAGCACCGTGTGGGGGCATACCAGGCGGTCGCATCATACCAGGGCCGCCGCCCATGGGAGGACGCATGCCAGGGGGAACAGGAATGGGGCCATGCTTGCCATGATGCATGTTGGGCCCCCCAGGCATCTTAGGTCCCAGTGGGGGCATTTTGTCCATCGGCCACATTGTCATAGTGATGGACCAATCTGGCTGGACCACCTTTTCCCATACAGAAGGCAAGATGATCTCTCCATCAGGGGCGATAAGATCGTAATGGCCTTCCATGACGTGAGGACCCAAGACGTCGACCTGCATAAAGGCTTGCTTGATAAGATCTTCCATGCCCTGGACGTATGTTAGTGACAATCTTAGGGTCCAGAGATTGTGGTACTTACCTGCCAAGTGGCGCATAGGTGGAAGGGGAAGCTGAACTTGCGGCCAACGGCGTCCTTGAACCGGATCGGAGCCTTCTCAGCAGACTTGTTGGTTTCTTCAAACTTGGCCTTTGCCTCCTCCTCGATCTTTGCTTTCAATTCTTCTGCGGCCTTTTTCGCAGCCTCCTCAGCAGCGGCAGCTTCTTCTGCCTTCTTCTTTTCATCTGCAATCTTCTGAAGCGTCTCAGCTTCGGCCTTCGCACGAGCCTCTTCTTCGAGCTTCTTAAGCTTTTCGGCTTCTTCGGCGGCCTTCTTCGCGGCTTCTTCCTTAGCTGCCTGCTCAGCTCTCATAAGGCGTTCAGCTTCCTCCTGTGCTTTCTTCGCAGCAGCAGCCTTGGCTTCGGCCTCCTCTTGCAGGGCCTTTTCGAATCGCACGCGTGCAAGCTCTTCAGCCTGTTTTCGCTCTTCCTCTTCTTTGATCCTCTTTTCCTCGGCTGCCCTAAGCTCAGCTTCGAACCTCAGACGGGCTTCTCGTTCAGCTCTGACTCGCTCTTCAGCCTCCCTTTTACCGCGCTCCTCGGCTGCCTTCAACTCTGCCTCCAACTTCAGACGAGCCTCCTCTTCCGCCTTGGCTTTGGCTTCTGCCTCAGCCTTGCGCTGTTCGGCGGCCGCTTTCATCTCGGCTTCGTACTTCTCGCGAGCCTCCTTCTCGGCTTGTGCGCGGGCTTCAGCCTCTGCTTTTCGTTGCTCTTCGGCTGCCTTTGCAGCAGCTTCAAACTTCTTCCTGGCATCTTCTTCGGCCTGGATGCGAGCTTCAGCCTCAGCCTTTCTTCGGTCTTCGGCGGCCTTCATCTCGGCTTCAAACTTGAGTCGAGCCTTCTCTTCGGCCTCTGCCATCGCCCGAGCGTGTTCTTGCGCTCGCTTTTCCTCAGCCTTTCGCTCAGCTTCCATTCTTTCCCGGGCAGCCTTCTCCGCCTCGAGTCTGGCCCTCTCGATTTCTTTCTTGGCCTCCTCTTGGGCTAATCTCATGTCTTCCATTCTTCGATGGAAAGCTTCCTCGGCTTCTTTTCGGATCTGGGCTTCAGCTTCTTTTTGTTTCTCCGCAGCCTTTTGCTTTTCTTCCATGGCCTTGAAAGCAGCAATTTCGGCTTCTAATCGGATCTTATCAGGGTCTTCCTTGGGAGGAGCTGGCGTGGCTGGTTTGGCAACAGCTACTTCAGTAGGGGGCGGTGGCGGCGTCAACTGCGACTGATGTGCTATTTGCATCCCACTCATATGGGCCGGCAAATTGTATGGATGGGGCTGCATGGCACCATAGTAACCATTCTGTGGTTGTTGGTAAGGCATCATATCGTACATGCCTCTTCCTTCCCCACCGTAGCCAGGAGCACCGTAAGGGCTGGTGGGATCACCATAGGCACCACCGAAAGGCACCATTTGGCCATTAGGAGGGTATGCTCCCATGTAAGGTGCCATTTGGTTCTGATAACCGGGCTGCTGGCCTCTGCCATACATTGAGCCCGGACGAGCACGCGCCGGAGGCTGATGATGCCCATAGGCACCACGGCCATGAGGCGCACCATATCCGTAAGGATCCTCCATAGTAGCGGTAGGCGACGCTGCTTGATCGCGCCGCGGTTTACGCTGAGGTCGTCTGGGTTCCTCCTCAGGTGAATAATAATCCTGTGGAGGACCTGGTTGACGAGTCTGCAACTGATGCGACTGGTGAGGAGGTAGTTGACGAGGGGGCGGTTGACGAGGGGGCGGTTGATGATGAGCTAGCTGCTGCTGGTGGTGAGGGGGAAACTGATGCTGTGGTGGGAATTGGTGGTGAGGAGGCAGTTGGTGCTGACGCTGAACGGGTGCGTGATGGCGATAATGCTGGTCGTGGTCACTGGTAGAGGCAGAATCAGACGGACCAAGACCGTCGTCGTCGTCGTAATCGTCTTCGTCGTCGTATAGGTCGTCAGAACTGTAGTCTTGACTATGTTCTTGAGAAGAGTCGTCGTCGCTGTACGTCGAAGTAGACGTCTCAGTAGGGCGACTGGTTGATGTTGGGGCTCTGGAGGAGGGGCGTTGTTTGAGCCTGTTCAAAACAAAGGTGAGTTATGTGACTAAGAAGGATGCGCAAGAGATGAAGCATATGTGTGAAAGAGACAAGTAAATAAAACTAGAGGGGGCGCAGTTGAGACAACGAGAAGGGTGGATATGAGAAAAGACAAGAGGGGAGGGAGGGGAGGAACGCAGGCGCATGAAGATATGGGACGGAAGGAAGGTAGGTAATGGAGGGAGGGGACTCACATTGCAAATACTTGGGTGGGATGCCCTCTACCCACGACAATCTGCAAAAGAGAGCCGGAGCAAAGGCGCTGAATGTAGGTTGGAAAGAAAGAAAGAAGGCAGCAAGCACAAGCAAGCACTCAGCTGACAGGGCAGAAACAATGCCGAGCAGCCCCCAAAAGTCAGAGGGAACGATGGGGGAAACGGAGGACGATGTTTGTCGTAGCCGTGGTGCACCTCTACAAGTAGTAGGTAGAAAAAAACACACACACAACGAAGAACGTCGGTTTGCTTGGTACGAGGGGCGAGGAAGAACTAGACTTGCGCAACAGGCGTCGAGTGAGGGGTCGTAAATTTGAATTGGTGAGTACGCCACCTAAAGATGACGAGGGCGTGACAAGCGAAAGGTCGGCTGGTCACGAAAGCAGCGCAGTGAGACGGGGGAAATGCCTGCTTGTGAAGCAAAACTGGGTGCGGAGTTCACAGAACAAAAACTGAACGATGGTTAGGTTGCTGACGGAGGAGGGTACCAAAGTTGTATCTAACGTACGTAGCAAAGCAAAGTGCTGTACGGCGCACGTTAATAAGATCAGGCGCAAAGAGCCCAGCCAGCGGGAGTAGTGTGGGCGGGGTGATGTGGATTCAGGCGGCGGCTGCGAGCAAAGCAGAGCAGAGCGGCAGAAATCGATCGGCGGTGAGGGGTTCCAGATCGTTCACTTATGGGTCACTGGACAAAACTCCGGACAATATCTGGAATAGGCGTTAGATAATGGATGCAGACGATGTTTTCAGATGTCGAGCGCAGATAATCAGTTGTTGTCAACTGCTCTAACGAGCATCAACAAACTTCCCCAGAGCGATTCAACTGAAACGACCATCGACCGTTGTATCGCAACGGTGAAAGCTTGTTGAACGAGAGCTGTGGGTGTGTGTTTATGTACACACTTAAAATTTCGGGTGTGTCCGTACGTACCGTCTAAATCTTTCAAAAGAACCAACTTCCTGGTCACAGGATGTCAATCTGAACTTCGTGGGCTAGAGGAAACCGATTATTTCGACTAGAAGACATCAATTAGTTAGTTTAGCTGGGCACGAGGTGAAAACATTTTCGACATGAAAGTCGTGAACAGTCAATATCCTGGCTGGCTAGGGTCTCTCTCCCTTGCATGAGTCCCAAGCAGTATAGCGGCGTGGAAATCTTTTTTTTTTTTTTTTCCTTCCTGCGTATCAGATGTCCATGACACAGATCTGGGCCAGAAACTGTGTGTAATCCTCAGCTTGAAGAGAACGTAGCATCGACTGAGCTTCAGAGCAGATGTCGAATAGCAACGTTTCTGTATCGTGAATCTGAGCCATGTGTTTCCCTACGTGTCGAACATCGATCGTTCTTGTCCTGTCAGCCGCCCTGAACCCGGACCTGGGCTAAGTTGGACTAGGGAGCCCTGGTTCGTCGCCTTGTTGATGGGGTCAATGGGGACCCTGCTCAAGCGTGCTGCTAGGCTCTAGCGCTCGTTGGGCTGGAGCTGGCGGGATGCTTGGGCTAGGCCATTGGGAGTGGTCCATGAATCTAAGTGGCCGTACTTGGAGCCGTTGGAGCCCATTGCTCACCAAACTCCCGGTTTATCCCAGGCTTCCGTAGCCCGTACCCATTTGTGCCTGTCAAGTCGCTCTCCCCCATGTCTGTTCGCGTTCGTCTTTGTTGCAAGCCAGTGCTAGGGCGTCAAATTTTTGTGAAAGCGGTTGCCCAACCCGGGGTGGGGGCCAAAAAGAAAGAGAGGACGAGCGAGCCCGAGGACCCAACGGTCTTGATGTCCATGGAAGGAGCTAGAGTCGTTGCGTTGCGAGAGCGGTGATGTTACAATACTCTAGATAGGTACTGGACTGGACTGTGCTGTGCTGTAGCATTGCCGAGAGAGGACCAGACCGCAACGAAGTACGAAAGGTCTTAGCAGACTAACAAGACTAGTATTGTGCGGCGGCAGCATTGCCGCTGCGTTGCGTTGCTTTGCGTAGCGTAGTGAAGACCGTAGGGCAGCGAATATCGTCATGAATGTCATGCAGTCATTGACTTGCTTCCGATTCTGGTCCTGTTTCTGCTAAGCTACTGCCGGGGCATGTTTGCCCGCTGCTTTGACACGACCAGTCGTGATCACATGGGCCATCTTTTTTGGAGTTGAGCCCACCCCCAGATGCAACCGAGACAAGATGGGATGGGATGTTCATGCGGAGAGAGAGAAGCCGTTGCTAGAAGGAGAGGAGACGCTAGTTGAAGATTTGTTTACATACCGTTTAGATATAACTTTTGAAATATTGATGCTTGACAGAAAACGAGGTTTGATATTGAGAATATCACACCCACACGATTCTTGATATTGTTGATCTGTTTGATAGACGGATTGCTTTTGTGTGAATCGGTAGTGGACGGTAACCAGCTTGTTTAGTGGGTATTTGGGGAAGGTGGTGGGGTGGGATTAATCAAGAGTTGCCCGAAGAGTCCAAGTTCAGTTCAACAGTGACAGTCAGTGACTTTCTGTTTAGAGCACGAATCGCAGCTGGAGGTTTAACAGAACAGACGAAATGAAAATCAAGATTCAAACAGACAAGGCAGTGAGTGAGTGAATCAGTCAGTTAAGTAGGCTAGGGCACAAAAGATGAAAGGACTTCTTTCGGCCGAGAAGAGTTTTCTTTTCTTGTTGCACACACAATGTGGAAAAGAAAAGGAAGAAGGAAATAGAGGGTAAAAAAGAAAAGAAAAGAAAAAAGACAGCAGCCAAACAAAGGATAGTAAAGTAAACAGGCAAATTCAGTTAGGGCCAGGGACTTGCTGGCTCTGAATGAATATGACTCTGACTGACTCTTTGCTGTGACTCTCCCTCTGCCTCTTGCTCTTACTCTTTTCCTTCAGCTGGGCTGAAAAGATCCATGGCGGTGCTGCAGCCCAACGTTACGCAACCTCCAGTCAAGATGCACAGATTCAGGTGTGTTGCCGTTCCTGTTGCTAGGGGAGGCAGACACAGAATTCCAGTGGAGATGTGGCTCAACCGTTCATTCACTGTCGTCGAATAATACAGTTTCGTTGCTCTGACCGCTAGAATGATATCGTTTTCTGTTAGCGCCCAAGGAGGCTTGAGAACCGCCAACACGACACTAATTTGATAGCATCCATGGATGGGAAGCTGCCGCGGATAGTACTGTACTGTACTGTACTGAAACCTATAGTGTTATCATGAGAGTCGGTAAAATCAGCAAACAGTTTCGTCTGTCATCCCGTCTGAGTGACTTGAGTTGAACCTGCTCTGTTGCCAATGGATATTGTACTGTTTGACAAAGGCTGTGCAACACCATTGACCAATTGTTTCGCAGTCTTTGACCATTTGCAAAACGAAGAAATCGGAACGGACCGAGGCGCAGGTGTCGCTACCCGGAGACAGTCAAGATATCATATCAGTGGTGATACTCAATCGACTAATCACTGAAGCATGGATAGATAGATGAATCAAGAACAAGAGAAAGAAACCTGAGGCATTGGCAAACTGTAACCTCCTTATATCCCCATTTCCTGTCATTTTTAACTTTTGATTGCCATCTTTCTGCCGTCAACCAGAACAAAGCAATTCACTCGCCCTGCAACTATCCTCTTTAATCCGCTGCCCTCCATTCTGCGACTGGCTGACAAGGAAGATTTGCGCCCCATCTTCAGCGTTGAGGCCCGATAGTAGGAACCCAAAGGAAGGCCAGCTCATCACCAGACAACCAACATGGAATGGAAGATATATGGAACGCTGCAGTAGAGGCCAGTTTGCAGAAAGATAGTTATTGTCTAGACTCTTGAGACGGTCATATCAAGCTCAAGCTCGGTTGGTAGTTGCGGGATATTGACAGCATGGAGCTTCTATAAATTGCTTCTCACATTTACACATACTTGCCTCAACTTGATACCACCCAACTAAGAGCATTCGACATCGAACATCAGCACTTGCGCCTTCCCGCAGAGCCTCAGCCATCCATACGTGGCCAAGTGTACAGTGGCGAGGGCACTGCAAGATTACATTAGTAGCTGTTCGCTTTTATTTGACACCCTGACTCTCTGCAAGTCTTCCTCTGTCAGTGAAAGTCGGTCAAACAACTAGTCATTTCACGTTCCTGACAGGATATTATACGCGTGAGACCAAACAAGTAATAAACTCCAAAAATAAAATCGGGAGATCCGGGACGCATCGACCTCGTCCCCGTTTGCACCATGTCGGCTCTCCCGCGATACTCCGCTGTTCGTTGGTGATCCATAACAGCGCCTATCGTGAACCGCCAGGGGAATAAACATGATGTTACGCATTCAACGTGGAGACTGCCCACTTTCGCAAGACTCGAGCTTCGATGCCGATGTTATACTGATCACGATGATAATCATATCATGGATCGCATAGCGTACGGTAGTTGTGGTCTGTAGTACTGGCCGCACCAGATGCCGCCCATCGCCCTCACACATGGAAGAAAATAGACTTGCTGTTAAAGATGGTAAATTTCTGCCTAACCATCCGACGAAGCCAGCAGAAACATTGAGTAATCCCAATCCTGCAAACTCAGCCTATTTCTCCTGTGAATAAACTTGATCATCATCCATTTAGAGCACGGTGGACCCCACCAGCATGTCCTTGTATGGCGCCACGTGCTGAATGCCCAGCAATGCCCAACTCGGCGTTGCTACCTCCACTTGTAAGGTCTGTCGGGACTTTGGAGGACCGCCTTAACCCATGTTGTGCATGCTCTGTCACTTCCACCCTCCAAGGCCCAGACTTGTTGACAGCAGGGAGCGAGCTAATCGTGCACCTCATCCGATAAGAGAAGCTTCTTGGCAGACAGGTGATGCCCTCTGCTCGCTGTTTGGGGTCACGGCATCTGCAATGCCGCCTCCTAGCCATATCATTGGGTCTGCACCCTTGCATAATCGATCACTCACCTAACAACCTCTGAAGACGACTTGTTCAGCAACTCCCGAGCAGCAGCGATCTCATCTGCATTGTATCCCTGCCACAGAGGTTCCTGAGCACCGTATCTGCGAACGATTTCCGCCAGTTTTTGGGTCGCCGCCTGATTCAACTTCTTAAGAGTTTCTTGATCTGGGAGCGCAAACTCGCCGTCTTCAGGTTGCTGCTTCTTGGACTTGGCTGCTTCGGTCAAGACTTTGTCGGTGACTTTCTTCAGGCCATAGTAACCGCGCAAGTAGTCCTCGCAAAGCTCAATGCTTCGGCAAAAGCGCTTCACTGAGTTTGCGAGATACTTTTGAGAAGATCCATCGCTCGTCTCGTTGGCAGCCATCAACGTCACCTCGCCCAACTTTGCGTGCAACTATTGCTCAGTGTCAGATATGGTCAGTCATGAGTGAATGAAGTGACGTACGTTCCACGCGTTCGGTGCGAGGACAATAACCTCTTCCAGGGCATAGATAGCTTGAGAGTACAGGCCTTGCGAAAGATAGAGATCCGAAAGCTCTGCCCAGCCCTCAGCATCTGTAGGGTTGAACTCGAGCAACCATACTAATGATGAGATCGCCTCGGGTGTCTTTCCCATCGATCTCAACAGAGCCACTCGTCGCTTGGCGATATACTCGTGTGTGTGTCAGTACTACCCTTAATGGCCACAAGGCATCATGCTCACAATGTTTGTTCCATCCTGTTGCAGAATATCCTCGTATTCCTTGAGAACGGCCTGTAGTTCGTTGTTGTTTGTTGCCGCTGCCTCCTTAATCAGACCCTTGAGCGCCATCACGCGTTCGTTCTCGTCGCCAAATCGCAAGATTAACCTTTCCAAGCATAGATGCGCTGAATCGTCGTCACCTGTTTGGAGACACGTGATAATGAGGTTCTCATATATAGTCCATAGCTCAGAAGTCTCTGCTGCCGAGAAGAGTGATACGAGAGGAGAAGCCGAGAAAGCTTTGGGGTTGCTCTTGAGGATGGAGGGAGCTTGCTGAGCAAGACGAAGAGCTTCAGCTGGTGACAGCTGGCCTTGTGGCCGGGCAAGATCAGTAGCCATGCTGAAGTATGAACAGAATTCGATCGCGTGGGTTTATTAAGCGAGCTATTGGTAATTAAACGGTTGTATTGTTTGGATATGTGCGTCGGGCGTATTGGCGTTGATGATTTACTGCGGAACGATATGCTCAATTGGACACAGGAGTCTTGATGCTACGTGCACCAGCTTGGCCGTATGGCTCATGATTGGCTGCCAGCCAGAGAGCCTGCTCCGACCGGAATATCAGAGCCTCCGACGTCGACGCTTCAACGTCATCTCATTGGCCAAAAAGAGACCCCACATCGAAATTTCGAAGACAAAATCCAACTTTCCACAGAAATTTTTCTTGACTTTCGAGCATCCTTCATCCTCACTTCGACAGTGCCAAATACAAGTGCTGTAATAAGCACACTACTTGCGCCTGCGAGTGCATGCTTCAAGGACATTATTAGTCCAAGATGGCGTCTTCAGCGCCAAGTGGCGAGGCCGTTGCGAGCCCGACACTCGAGTCCATTCCTGCTCCTGTCCAGGACATGGCCGCGTTGAACGTCAAGGATCCGGTCACCGAGGCCGTCACCGAAGCCGTCGTGCCCGAGACCGAGACTGCTGAGGTGCCGCCTCATCGATCGCATGATCCTACCAATAACTTGAAGCGGAGTGATCCCTTCCAGTTTGGTAGCCGGTATCTGAGCGAAGGAGACGATGTCTTCGAGTTCAATGCCTGGGATCACGTGGAGACTGACGATGCATACAAAGAGTACGCAGAGCAGCAATTCGCGAAACAGCGCCAGCACCCTGTCTCGGACTTTGAGAAGAGTAAGTCACCACCCAAGTTTTCACATCAAATTGCTTTACCCCAAGGTGTCCTGATGATACAACACCAATGCATAGTTCATCTGAATTTCATGAAGACAAACTATTCCTTCTTATTCTTTCGCTCCCATCTGATCCACACCATTTACACACACTTTTTCAGTTTTGCAAACTCAAATGCATGAATAGTTGCTAACATGACAACTCAGGAAAATTTAGTCAGGATCCCGCTAGATGGTGGAACTTGTTCTACAAGAACAATGCCGCTAACTTTTTCAAAAATCGAAAATGGCTTCAGCAGGAGTTTCCTGTGCTAGCCGAGGTAACCAAGGAAGACGCTGGTCCCAAGCTTGTCTTGGAGATTGGCGCAGGAGCCGGTAACACGGCTTTCCCGGTCTTGGCCGAGAATAAGAACCCGCAACTGAAGATCCATGCCTGCGACTACTCAAAGACTGCCGTAGAGGTCATTCGCAAGAATGAAGCGTACAATACCGACTTTATCCAGGCTGACGTATGGGACGTCGCCAGTGATAGCTTACCGCCTGGACTCGAAGAAGGCTCCGTAGATGTCGCCGTGTTGATTTTCATCTTCTCTGCTTTGTCACCCGATCAATGGGCCAAAGCTGTTGAAAACGTTCATCGAGTACTCAAGCCGGGTGGCCTGGTCTGCTTCCGAGACTATGGAAGAGGAGATCTAGCCCAAGTTCGGTTCCGCAAGGGTCGATACCTGGACGAAAACTTTTACATTCGAGGCGATGGCACCCGTGTCTACTTCTTTGACAAAGATGAACTGTCGGATATCTGGACAGGCAAGAAAGCCGACAAGGAGTCCGAAACTGCACTAGAGACTGCCACCCCTGCTGTTGAGGGAGCTGATGCTGCTCAGAGCACAGACACAGAGGCAGCCGAGACAGAAATACCCCGATTCGAGGTGGAGAACCTTGGTGTTGATCGACGACTGCTTGTCAACAGAGCGTCAAAGCTCAAGATGTATAGATGTTGGCTACAAGGTCGATTTAGAAAGAAATAGACAAAAACGTCAAGAGATGACCCTCTGATTTCCTCCTGTGATGCTGGCCCCTGCACTTAATCCTTGCCTCATATTCTCCTAGTAAAGCAAAGCCTCTCGCAGCTTGGCTCGCTCATCAGCACCAAACTCAATGCCGTCCAGGTACGCATTGAGGCCACCATACTTGCTCTCAAGGTGTTTTTGGAGGCCGATGATCATGTCATCCGCGGTGTAGAGCCATTCATCCGTCAACCCAATTTCCCGAATCTCGATAAGACGTTGTTCTCTTTCAGGAACAAGTGCTTCGTCACTGAGACTATAGTCATGCTCGATAGCGGAGATGGGCACGTCCAGAATCATAAGCACCAGCGCACAAATCAGGCCTATGCAAAAGTCAGTCTGGACATATAACAAAGATACTGTTCGTCTTACCTGTTCGGTCTTTGCCTTGAGTGCAATGGACGATTGAAGGGAGAGCTGACTGGTCAGCGTAGAGTGATAGAGCCTCGTGGATTTCTCTTGTGGACTGATCGAGCGTATCGAGGCCTAGTCCTACAAGCCCACGGGGGATCATGACCTTCTCTCCAATGATGTTGATAGCTTCAGTTCGATAGCCACATAAAAAGAGGAAGACAACACGGCTTTAGGAGGGTAGATGTCAGTATGTCTGATAATTATATCTGATTGTCTCTTGGATGCTCACAAGAAATCCCACCATGATAGCTGGCTTAGGAGAAACAATTCGAATGGACGACCAGTGATCTTAACCTCTCGATAGTTGAGGCCAGAGATTTGGAGTGGCTCAGCAAGAGCTTCGTTAGATTGAACAAGTGCAGGAATACTGGATTGTTCCTTTCGTCTCTTGGCCTGATTAAGATGCTCAGTTCTACACGTATCAGTATGAATCTAGTTGTGATATGTAGCACATGGTGGTCGTACTTGGTTCTCAGGTCAATGACTGTCTTGACGCCAAGATCGTTTCTGATAAGCTCTCTGTCTGGAAGGGTGGCATCGTCTCATAGGTTCTTAGCACTGCATGTGTCCATATGGCAAGTTGTTCATACCTGGTCTCGCGGAGCGGTAGAACAAGCCCTCACGGATTCGTCTACCAGTTGTAAGTCATTTGTCCTGCAATCTATTGAAGACAACAATGTGTTACCTTGTACCCAAGAAGTCATTGACTGTCTTGCCAACATCACGAAAATTGAGGACGTTTTGAAGACCAACGTGGGAGGTCATGGTAATGCCAAGAGACCTGTTCCTTCAAGGCTAAGTCAGTATGGTCGATTCAAGGGTCCGCCAATGATGTGATCTCGTCGTGGCTTTCAGGCTGTGCGAATCAATGGACAAAAGACAAGCCGGAATAATAGTTCATGTGTAGTGTAACACAGGCCAGACATGAAAGTGAAACCAGGGTTTTTCAGGTCGATCAACCAAGCCAAAAGCGCCGCAAGAGATCGGAGGGTTCAACTCAGCCGCTAAAAGAGGGCTAAAACAGATTAAAACAGCGACAAGCAGCGTCGATCTCAATATCAATACCGAAAGCACCGAGGGGCCATTCCGTAACCAAGACAAAAGAAAGACAAGACGCACCGTTGATCCTCAGGTGAAGGAAGACCAAGGTTTCAGGCACAAGCAAGACTTGGTTTCTGGTCTCCTATTGGGGTACAGGTGCTGAATAGAAGACGCCTCGAGATCTGAAATACCCTCTAGCTTGGAGGTTCTTCGTATCCAAGGTTGATGTGTTGATGCCTTAATTTAGCCAATCTCAAAATAATGCCAATAGGAAGGAAGAAATCCTCCCATTAAGACCGGAAGCTAAAAAATCGGTAGACTACTCTAGTACAGTGCGGATTGATAGCGGTGAGGTGACATTCGCTTGATTCGTGGTGTGATAGTGAGTATCTTATGAGACATGAGGGTGTCTGTTTGAGCTGTCCAGGGGTTAGAAAGGACGGTCAACTCGGTAAACTGTTCCCTTTTCACCCTCATCATGACGGCTATCCAGTGAAAGAAATGCACCCAAAGCTGAGGAAGTAGTGACTAACACATCCTATTACTGTGCCAGGCTAACAATTAGCGTCTACACCTGAGATCATCGCCAAGGACGATGTGACGTCACAACTAGCACTATCTGGGGTAGCGCATCGCAGGGCCGGGAAGGGAAAGAGCTACGGCAGCGACCCTGACGTATGCTTGCCTTTGAAGGAAAGGAAGGAAAGCACCGTCTCGGGGCCAACGACGCCATTATCATTAGCATGAGCATTAGAGTGAGGACTCCAACGCCAGCGCCACGAGGGTCTCATTTGACAGCATCATCGTTTATCGTCTTAGTCTAATAAATCTTGCTTTTACCCATATTCCTCACTCTTGTTCCCTTTTCCCATCTCTTCTACATTGCTACGACTTACAGTCGATGACCTGATATACATATACGACCTACACGACCAGATCCTCAAGCATTGTATACTTACTACTCATATCCCCTGCAGAGACAACACTGTGGGGTCCACAAGTCAAGCAATTCCCACTGGAGACGAACACCCGGCATACCCATGTATAAGCCAGATACAGTCAATTAAATATCAACGATATACGACATCAAGTCAGCCAAGATCCTTGGAAATCCATCCCAAGACGCTGCGACAAGGCCTCAAAAGATTATTCCCCACGCGCTGGGCGCATCGCGATCACCATCGCAGCATCCACTCGTCGTTTTAATACGAATAGCTGAGCGAACATTCTATTTACCTGCATTACCATGCCCACCAGCACATCCCAGCAACCAACCATGATCCAGTCCCAGCCTGCAACGGCCCCAGGTATGTACCCAAGTTTCTTATGGCTGACACTCGTCATCCCGCCTGCGGCGTGGCCCTGCCCATTCTGACACTTATATCCTGCGTAGGAGCCAACAACTCGGGTCGTCTCAAATACGCAGATCCCCGAGATCTTCCTAGTTATCCGTCTGCTGGCCTTCGTCCTGACGGTGCTGCTGCAAGTGCTGCCGCTTCTCTTGGATGGTCTAACCAAAAGCCGATCGAACTTTGGAAACCCGACAAGACGTCATCGGCATCCGCTGCCGCCGCATTAGCAAAGAACTACAAAATGGCACCAACATGGGAGCCAGCATCCAACTCCGATGGCCACAAGGCCGCACTTCTAGCCGTTGGTTCAGCCACAGCCGCATTAAACCATACACCAAGCCAGCAAAAGTCTCATGAAGGATGGGGGAATTCTGCTGCTACTCAAGCTGTCGGCTCTGCAAACGCTGCATTGAATCGATCGTCAAGTCAACGCAAAGCTCATGAAGGATGGGGAAACTCGGCTGCCGCCCAAGCGTTCAACACAAATCGAACCAACTCCATGCGACAAGCTAATCCCAGATCATCCGAAACTTCACTACAAGGGCAAAAGTCTCTTGCTGCAGCCAAAGGAGCCATGTCAACTACAAGACGTCGGGCTAAGTCTACACCATCAGCTCCTGATAGTCTCATCCAACCATCGTCGCACTCAAATACGCGACCCGAAGCCCTCAGTGGAGCTACCCTTGCGCATAAGGCGAGCATGAAATCCAGGCCAGCGACCGAGAACGGAGGTGCCGTACCAGTTACTACCATGACCCGTAACATGTTCACGTCTAACCCTCCGGTCAAGCCGGAGGTGGATGAGCGACAAAACAACGAGCAACTTCACGCATCAGCGGTCGCAATGGCTAGAAAGATGTACCTTTCCCAGCAAAAGGTTATAGACGAGGCCAAAGAGAATCACGGACGAGACTCTGATGTGGCACAGCCTAAGCCATACGTCAACCTTCAAGATGCTGCATACAAGCAAGCACAAGAACGACTGGCGAAACTCGAACAGGAGCACCAGAAGAACCGAGACTTCCAGTCGTACTATGGAAATGATACATCAACTCCGAAGCGGCGGTTCACATTGACCAAATTGCGTCGTCGATCCTCTAGTGATGGTGACATGGAAGACCGTCAGCAGTCGGAGAAGATCCGTCAACAGATGTCGCTCTTCTCCAACAAGCTTACAGAGGTTGATCAGAAGAAGCGTCAAGACGACCGCAACGCGCTGCTGGCTGCAGCACAACGTAACGTCAAGGCTCGACTCCAAGGCATGGACGAGAAGGTATACAATGAAACTGGTCAAGTCAACCCGACTCTGATGAGCGAATGGGAAGTGAAGGCGCATCAGCTGGCTAATGCTAGTCACGAAAGCCGTAATGAAAACAAGGGTAAAATTGACATTGGAGGTGGAAAGTTCATGGATCCTCATGATGTCGATGCCATTGCAGCCAGAAGAATGCAGCCTCTTTTGGACGACATCAATGAGAAGGCTGAAATCGAACGGGAGCGACTGGCTACGCTCAAGATGGAAGAAGAAGCCAGAAAAGCTGAACAAGAGAAGCAAAAGGCACGCGAGCGTGAGATCAAGGAAATCACCAAGAAGCTTAAAGGTATGTTTAATGAACTGAGTATCCATGATTCCCGCTAACACGTCGGACAGATCAAGAGAAGCAGGAGTACAGGGCCAAGAAGGCTGAGGAAAAGGCTGCTAAAGCGGAAGAAAGACGCTTGGCCAAAGAGAAACAAAAGGCCAAGGGTGACACCACGGTCTCTGGCGAGGAAGCCATTGATGATGGCGACAGCACTCGAAGTGAAGAAGCTGCATCTTCCCCTCTTGCTGCAGCTGGCGCCGGTTCGACTGAGCCGACGGTGCCAGCAGCCATTGATACGGAGACGGGCACCACTGAGCGAGGTCGAAGAAAGCCCAGCGATGCAGCATCGCCAACGTCCAAGGTCAAAGGATGGATCAAGAACCGCTTCTCAAGGGGCAAGTCTCTTGGAGAGAAAGACCATGAGAGTCAGGGTGAAAAGAGAGGAAGCTTCGTTGGTGGTGCCGCTCTCAGAGACCCTGACACCAACCAAAGTGCTACAAGTCTTGATAACCGGGCGACTAGCATGCGAGATGTCGCACTTGCTGGCCGCGGCACCAATGGCGAGTCGAGCGACCGTGAACGAGATGCACTACATGATTCACGAGGTGTGAGCCCTGTGAGCAGTGATTCTGATGATGACGATCAGGTCCCTGCCATCACACCTCCCCCCGTGATCAAGGACCCCGTTACGCGGGAAAGTCACAGTCCTTCAAGGGACTCTAGGTTTAGAGAAAACTTGGACAATTGAAGGAGGCTTGGACAAGCTGAGATAGAGTTACGGACATAATGAACTGGGTTGGATAGGTGGACAGAATTGTGTTTGGCGCATGAATTGGGTTTTCCGGTTTCTTGATTTTTGATCCTTGGTACTATTAGCAGCACAGCGTTATGATAAATTATTGGCTACTACAATAGGAATTAATGTATTACAAAAGACTAATATCCTGAGTCATTAAGGCTGTCTAATTCGCTGGTGTGGTTCCTGTGCTTCATTCGACCTATGACGCAGTATTTCTTGGGGATACCAAGATTGATGTCATAGTCATGTTGTTGATTCCGAAGCTTCCGCGAGGGAGTATGTGGGATGTAATGTACAAGTGTTATAATAAATGGATAGATTTATTAACAAATACATGGTCGACACGAAGTGATAATACAGATTGTTCTATTCTTATCCAGAAAAAAAGTAACTCGATGCTCTGACAGATCTATCTATTTGGACGATCCATGTAATAAAAACATTATGCAAGCCTGTCTTATTGTAAAACGAGCTAATTTCCAATCCAAACGCCATGCAAAGGGAAGAGGAAAGGGGGAATCATTCCGACGTAAGTCCATGTAACATGAGACGTTATGTATGTAAGTGAACAAAGTTGAGTAACGTTGAGTAATACCGAGCCAATAAACATGTCGTGTAAACACTATGATATGTGGTTTGTTTTGAGGGAGGCTCAAAGAGACTGATGTACGCATGCGGTTCGGCTTGGTCTAAAAGTCTCTAGGGGGAGGACCGTTCTGGGCCATCTCAACATCGTTTCGTTCGTTGATGTTGCTGCGCGACCCTTCGTTGCTTGGGCTGCTGGAATCAGCAATGGCAGAAGGCACGAACTTGCTATGGTACCTTTTGTGGTGGCTCTTTGTGCGGATGGCAGGGTACAAGTCAATAACGAAGGAGATGGCGTAGAAGGTGAAGATGAATGAGATGACCCATTCAAGAATGGCGGCGGCGTTTCGCTTCTTGATGCGGCTGGTAACGGCAAAGGCGATGATGAGAGCTACCTCGACGATGATAAAAGTGAGCTTGACCCAGAAGGAGATGCGAAGGATGCGATGTTCACGGTAGTCTGAGCAAAGTAGTTAGTAAGAGGTTTCACAGGAGCTTTTACAGAGCGGAACTTACTGATTCCAAGACGCTGATACTCCCAGCAGATAAAGACAGCAGAGATCAGGTAACCTCCAATAAAGAGAGCCAAAAAGGCATGATGCAACCTGGTATATCTACCAGTTCGGAAGATGGACAAGCAGATAAGTCCGACAGTGCCAACCGCAGCAAAGAAAATTGAGAGCCAAGTCAGGATCTTCTCCATGAGAGTCGTGTTGGGTACGAGGCGACCGCGGTGTCGCAGCCATCGTTCCGAGAGGAAAGCAGCGTCGAGGAAGATGGAAGTGAGAACGCATCCGGCGATGAAGAGAGGCCACAGACGATCGGCACCGACGTTGGAAATGTATGCGACATCGGAGTAGCGAGACTGGGTAGGATATCGACGACCGTCTTGGTTAACTTGCCATTCGAGCAGGAGACCCAGAAGCATGCCCAGCCATACTAAACCTGATAGAACAGGAAACCACTGATTTCTGTTAGTGAGGTTTATTTAAATGAGAGGAATTGACATACCCAGTATGAGAAGACGCCTTTAACAGCCATTGTCGTATGTTGGTTAGGTTATTGTTATGCTGTTGTATGATGCAATGCAATTCTTGGTGTTTTTATATGAGTTGACGGGTATGGCCAAATGCGGCCGCTACAACAGCTGACTTTCTTCTTCTTCTCGTTCTTGGCAGGAACGAGCAGAAACGGAATGAATATCCGTAGAATAAATGAAATGAAATTAAGAGAGAAAGATAATACGAGGGAACAAATGGATGAAAGGAGCCAGGGTATTAATGGGGTATTATAATACTTGGCAATGGGTAATGGGTCCCAGTTACGCAACTTGAGGTCCCTTAATAATTCCAAGCTTTTTGCTCTTCATCAGCCGCCGGGGCTTGGACACGGACTGGGGAACACTAACAATAATGTTTTAGTCCCCTGGCTATATGATCGTCATACATGAGGAAACTAAAACTCCACTACAAGGAGGATAGTGACATAACTCTGAGAGAGAAAAAGATTTCCGAGTCGGATCCACGGACTGTCCCGCGGATCCGGGATATAAAACCGGCTCCTGACTTTGTCTCCCTCAGCCTTGTTGTTTAACTTGTAGTGACTTGTAAGCGCGCAGTCGCAGTCGCAGTCACAGCGGAAGAAAGCCAAGCATGGCTATGACTTATTGTGGTTACTTGGCATTGACGCGGCAAGACAGGGGGTGATTCGGCAGTGAATTACAGATCTCTGTGGCGCGGAAGAAAAGAACAATCGATTATTAGGTAGTAAAGTGGCTGTCTACTGTACCTACCTTGGGCAGACTAAAGGAGAATTTGTCATGCAGACCACTATATCTTAGTGGTGAATTATAGAGCGTTGTATTGAAATGACATCATTGGTACATTACATCATGAGACCCGACGTTAACATCGTTAGGTAGAGCCCGAAAAAATAAGCCTCAACCAACGACGTCGATAAAGTGGAGAGACCAGACCCTCTTTAGCTTCTGATTCATGGGCTGAAGCAGTTTTGATATCCAACGAGTCATCCTCCAATCATAATAATCTTGTAACATTCAGATACTATGTACAGTACGGATACGGATACCTTAGTACCTAGTTCTAGTTACAACAACATTATGAAACCATTTTCGGCCTCAACCCCACCAACGATTCTTGCCATGATGGTTGTAATAAGGGCTGTGCGGAGGCGAGTACCACTTCTGCATTGTCCCTGGTACCTTGTGCACCAACTTGGGACGACGATACTTCTGCAGCTTATATCGTCGGGAATCCCAATTATCCTTTGCTTCCATCTCCTCCTCATGAAATCTTCCCCTATACACCTCCTCCTTCTCCCGGTCGCGATAAGCATCATAGGGGTTGTTGACGTAGTGGTCGTTACTGGGTTCCTGTGAGTAATTGTCCATGTGAGCGGATCGAGGATCTCGGTAGTCACGCACAGAAAGATGGTTATAATGAGGCTCAGCACGCTTGTACTCATCGTGCTTGTGCTTGTAGCCATCATCATGCTTGTAATCGTCCTTCTTGTACTCATCGTGTCCGTACGACTTGTGCTCGTGGCCATGCTTGTAGTCGTCGTCCTTATACTTATCGTGGTCATACTCATCGTGGTTCTTGTAGTCCTTCTTCTCTTCATCGTACTTGTTCTCGTAAGAGTTGTCGTAGGAGCCCTTGTTCTCAAAGTCGTTACCAGTGATCAGAGGAGTGTAAGTGAACTTGTTGAAGGCCTCCATGACGCTGCCCTTGGTGCTGCCATCGTTGGCACCCTGCTTCGCCATGATGGTCTTGAGAGCCTTCTTGCCCTTGATGCGGCGGCCGATCTCGTAGGTCAGAGCCTAGAAAGTGTGTCAGTATGGATAAATGATTGGTAAAGTAACGCTGGCTTACATAGTTGGCAGATCGGAGACTGTTTATCGAGGTGAGGACAGGGCGATCGACTTCACCCTCGAGATACTTGCTCTTATGCTTGAGCACCTTGAGAAGGCGGATCAGGGCATTGGCATACTGTCAAGGGGTATTAGCGTAATTTTTTGAACGAGTTACCAATAGAGAGTGGGCGTACCTCAAGGTAGCAGTCAACAACATAATGCTCCTTATCACAACCGAAACACTTCTGAAGTGTAGTATAGTCGATCTCCTTATCGTAGACGTCAAGGCGATGCTCAAGCTTGTAGATGTGATAGACCACACCCTGTATCATATGTGTTAGTCTCATCAAGACTTGTGTAACGTGTTACTTCGACATACCTTCCAGCAGTCCTCATCGTTGCCGCAGTCCTTGGACTTGACAACATCGATCACCTTCTCAACCTCCTTGGTGAGATGATGGAAGTCCTTGCAAACCCTTTCCTTGGTGAGAATATGGCAAGGCTTGATGGGATGCTTGTGGTGAACATGATGGATATGCTCATAGGGATGAAGGTGGTTATGCTTATGCTTGTGGTGCTCATGCTCCTTATGAACACCATGATGATGCTCTCCATGGTGTTTTGGGTCATGGTGCTTGTTATAGTCGCTGCTCTCGACATCTTTAGAGCCGCCGGGAATGGCCATACCGACGGCAGCAGGGATTGCGCAAAGCGCAACGAAAGGGAGGGACAGTCTCATGGTAAAGACTTCCGAAACAACAAAGTAATTCAGAGAATGAGCAATAAGAACTTAAAGTTGAAGAAGAATGGTGCCAATGACTTGAGCTGAATCAAACTGGCGGACGAATTGCAATCTTAAATAAATTCACCGTGTCGCTTTTAGTCGTCTCTCTTCAAATCGACTGTCCCTGTATGCTTCGATCATGGAATCATCGACACATGTCTATCAAGACCTCAGTGGTCGAAACCTGGGTCCTTTGATCAGCCTCTTTGAAGACGAAGATGTGATCCTTTGCAAAAAGTCCTAGCGATACCATCAATTATAACGCGAAGATTCTAGTACAGGGCCGTCATCATTAAGCACCAGTCGTGTCATGGTTCGAGTTTCTATAACAACGGAGACTTTGGGGCTTTTCATTGAGGGGAAGCACGCCCATATCGAAGTTTTTTGTGGTGGCAATGCCAGTAGAGCCATATAGGACTCGTAATCAGATCATTGAGGCTTAAGAGTCAGATTATATGCCTCACGATGCCTTCATATAACTCGCGAAGAGCAACTTTGCTCTAGCAACGACACGCGATATACTTTGAGGGGAGTCCGAAGGCGTTGTGGCATATGCCACCTGTTGCTGGGAGGAATCACGCATAGGTACCAACACGATCGCGTAGAAAAATGCGAACGTTATATCCTCGTTTTCGCGTGCTCGACATGTTGGTAAGGTAACAAGAATGAGAGGCGAGTTGTAGATTCGAGGTTCGTGCAAGTCGAGAGTGTAGGTACGTACCTTGACGCATCGGCATCCCAAGCTCCGACGTCCCGATCTCGAATTTCCGATAACGATAAGCTTGGATGTTAAGCTTCCTCCATTAGACTATCATCGACTCAATAACCCCAACACCAAACCTCGAATCACGTCCATCTTTTGCGCATCAACGCGCACTCGCTCACTCACCCGTCTGTAACATCCGCATGATTTCCCGCCCTCGCCAGGGCTCTCTATAGCGCTACAGCTGGCCGTTCCAGCTCCTTTCCCGATTGTCGCTTTGTTCTGCATCCAACATGGCGCTTTCACCAGTAGTAACACATACGGCTGAGGCCGGTCAGGCGCAAACACTCGGGCGTGCGATCTCGTCACCACTCAAGAACGTTACTTCGCAAACGTCCTCTTCCAATGGAACGCCTATGCCTCCTGTTACTTCTGCGCCCGCGCCTACGAGCATCCCCACGACACTCGATCTTGCGGAGCAGATGAACGATGAGGAGAAGCGCAAATATGTCAAGGGTACGGAACATTCGACAATTCATATCAATAAATCTTAACATTATACAGGCAAGAAGCTAGGTGAAGGTACCTACGCCGTGGTTTTCTTGGGCCACCTCCGCTCAAAGCCCAGCACCCTCGTGGCCATCAAGAAGATCAAGGTCCAGAAAGAATACGACGAAGGCATGGCCCCCGACGCCGTCCGCGAATTGAAGCATCTTCAGGAGCTTTCTCATCCAAACATCATCTCTCTCCTCTCCGTCTTCTCCTCCAAAGATCAGAACCTCAACCTCGTTCTTGAGTACCTGCCCCGAGGCGACCTGGAAATGCTTATCCGCGACACCGAATCCGTTCGTTACGGTGCTGCAGACATCAAAACATGGATGGGCATGCTCACCCGTGCGGTCTGGTTCTGCCACGAGAACTTTGTTCTCCATCGTGATATCAAGCCAAACAACTTGTTAATCGCGGATGACGGCGAGGTCAAGCTTGCTGATTTTGGTCTTGCGCGCAGCTTCGCAGATCCCCATCAGCTCATGTCTTCGCGCGTCATTACCCGATGGTACCGACCTCCTGAGCTGCTCTTTGACGCAAAGCACTACAGCGGCGCAGTCGATGTTTGGTCCGTTGGCACCGTCTTTGCCGAGCTCGTTATGCGTGCGCCCTATCTTCCTGGTAATACAGATCTCGACCAAGTCCGTCTCGTGTGCGAGCTGGTTGGTACTCCGACGGACGACATCTGGCCTGGCGTTACTAAACTTCCTGGCTATGCTGTTCCCGGGCAACACCCCGTGCGTGGGAAGGACTGGTACGAGATGCGATTTGGCACGGTTGGTTCCGATGGTGTAGATCTGCTCATGAAGACCCTTGTTCTGGATCCGAAGAAGCGCATCACTGCCCGTGGTATGCTCGAGCACCCTTGGTGGCACTCTGAGCCCAAGCCCACACGCAAGCAGGACCTTCCTCGCAAGGGCGGTACAGGAGCCGATGACAAGATGGGTGCTGATCTCAAGCGTCGTCCAGGCGTGATTGACGACGACAGAGGATCAAAGGTTGCTCGCAAGCTCGATTTCGGCGGTATGTAATAGACATGAGTAGATTCGGCGCGGACATAATGGGCATATGACATATATGGCATGTAATTCATGGGCATTCTTTGGCGTTTGGTAATGCACAAGGTGAGCAACACGCACATCTAGAAATAGTACAAAATGATTCAAAAGGGGAATTCTATTAGATACTCAGATCCTTCATACTCGTAAATTTGATTGTTGATATCTCTCCTACCCAAACCCTCAACCTTGACATATCTTCATAATATCGACGTTTTTCCTCATAAAACTATCCAAACGAATAGTGTTCATTTAAACTGCTCACATGACCGAGCACTCCATTCCATACATAGCTCTCTCGACACTCTTTCTGACCTGATACCAATCCGCTCTCCTCTGCGCATACTCGTAAACTTCTTCAGCACGGAATACACCGCCGAAACGGTCGCCATCCGCAATGACAGTGGCCATTTCGCGCGCGTGCCGTGGATCGATGAGGAAGATTTGACTTAACTCTCGCAGGGCGGCAAAGTAGGCGAGCAGGTCTGCGTTGCGCAGGGTTCTAATGTACTCGTAGTAAATGTTCATATCAGCGATGAGAGTAATTGCGCCCTCGGTGCTGATACGTTGACGTTTGAGATGTTTGCAAATGGCTGTAAAGAGGCGCAGACCAACCTCGCCATTGAATACATCAAGCATAGACTTGTCAGTCGTGCCGACTAACATTTTCGTGTGTGATGACACAAGCTCAACGATACGTTTGGCTGTGGCTGTAGGACCAATGTCAGGCTCTGCAGCGGCTGTGGCTGGTTTCTCAACGGTGCTGGAGCCACCGCCAAATCCAGAGCCAAAAGCAGAAGACGAGGTAGGGGCAGAGGGATCAACTGGGTTGTAGTCTGTGGGCGGTTGAGTTGTTCCCTGAAGATACTCAACCTCGTCCATCAGGACATCGATGCCCTTATTGAGACCGGCAGCAACACTCTCGTCGAGCATCTGCTCAAACTTCTTCTTGGCCAGACCTGCTGGATCCAGGAAATCGTTGCGGTCAGCAATCTTGGGAGCTGCTAGCTGCTGCTCGTAAAAGACGTCAATCATCTGCGAGATCAAGTCTCCTACGTTGACGAGCTCGATAAAAGTAACAAGAGGTGCCACACCCGCTTTGTTGTGGTCGTTAACCTCTCTTGGGTTATAGTGCGATAAGTGGTCAACAGCCATGTCAAAGCCCGTCTTGACATGTTTCTGTCCTAGAATTCGAAGCAAGACCACGAATATGGTCGCGCATTGCTCTCGCGCTTCTCCTCCGGCTTGTCCACCAAGACTAATAAAGACAGAAGCACGGCCCAGACTGGTTTTGGCAGCGTGTACCAGATTGAGCGCGACCTCAATACTAAATAGTGACTTGATTCCCTCAAGCTTTGATGCCATGATAGCTGCCTTGGCTGCGAGTTCGTCTGTGGGTGCCTGAGCAGGCAAGGGGCTTCCTCGGCCATCGAGACCCAAGCTAGGTGTCTCAGGTCGTGAAGGTTGAGGTGTTAACGACCCTGTGCCATTTAACTCTTTAGACGCTGAAATTGCTGGCTTCGTCGATGAAGGCTTAGTTGTTGCAAAAGGGGAGCCTTTGGGAAAGCTGGGAAGAACAGTAACTGGCATCATGACGACTTTTTTGAAGGAACTCAAAAAGTCCTTCTTATCGGCCGAACGATTGATATTTGACATGTAGAAAGACTCGAGAGTCGAATCCTGTTCGGAAAGTTTCTTCTCCCAGCTCGCAACTTCTGTCTCGGCATGGTCTGTGAAAAACTCCAACTCAGCTTGAAGGTATAAGTCGAGGTGAGGTTCGAAGACGCGTAATGAAAGCTCCTTTGCCATCTCCTTGACATCCCTGTTTGATCCCTCAGGAGGTGTGAGCGATTGGAAGAAGAGTAGGGTCTGCTCGAAGACACCGGATACAGCTTTGAGATAGGCTGCCATAGTCCGTTCGTGGGCTTCGTCGAATAACGGTGTCGCATATTCCATAATAATGTCCTCCCTGACCTTTTCCACAAAACTCCAGAATACCTTTGCAGGCTCGGGGAAGATGCGTTCCATGACCGACGCTTGCTCATTGACCTTGGCAAGCAGCATCTCGAAGAATAGCCGTGAAGGTTCGAGTACAATGTGTTCCTCCTCTGTCGCCTGATTAAGACAGTCCATGGGGTTGACCACCAATAGCTCGTTATCGTTGAAGATAGGATGCTTGTGAATGAAAAGGTCAACACCTCCCGTCGCGCCGTCAAGCGTATGCAGGACATGTGCATAGCGGTGCATTCGACCGTCCACATCCCAGAATTCGTAACCTTGCTCGAACTCTCGAAGAACCGCACTCTCAAAAATTCCCATCATACTCGAGAGCTTCTCTTCTCGGTCATGGCATCCAGGAGACCAATCACTATGAGCGAACCTCTTTAGATTAGCAAGCATCTGCGCTTGCTTCTCCGGATCGCGAAATGCCTGGAAGATGATGGGATCCGCATGTGACTTGGCCCGCGCAAGATCAAAGTAAAAAGGTGCCAATGCACCGTAGATTTTACCATATTCATGCCTTGCGCCGCCTCGAATACTCTTCACTTTCTTGAAGACATCTAAATATGCTGCGGGGTCTTCATCGGGGTTGGTTGAAGCCCCCACCGCCATTGTTTCGAACCCATCACGAATATCAGCCACAGCCCGATTCTTGGCCTCCTCTAACGACGCATCGAATAGCGTTGTTCCCGTAGGTTGCGCAGGGACCGCAATTCCTTTGGCCTGTTTTGCCGCGATGTTGGCAGATTCTCGTCTTCGTCGCACCGCCTCTTCGAATCGACGCCGAGCCTCGACTTCGTCCCAGCAATCCATGCTCTTTAATCTGGAAACCCATCGTGTGTCGTCGTATACCATATCTCGCATTCGGTGTGATACTCGGGCGAAGCGCATCTGATCGGCGACTGGTAGGTAGTCAAGGATGGCCACCAAGATCTCTGTCCATCATGTTAGTCGCACAGGTTTGTTCTCGTCATCGCAAAGTCTTTCGTACCCGCAGGAAGACTGGCTTTTGTGTCCAGCATCTCAGTCGCTTTGAGAGTGCTCAGGATGCTGCCCCGGTTGGCAGCACCCGTTTTGGAACGATACATGATTGAGGGTGTTTATGTACTTGGATTCCGGTCGTTGTTTTAATGCACGGGGCCTTCGATTATGTTTTCCGGGCGCGATTCTCCTCGTAGTCCGCTTATCAATTGTATCTTGTTCGATGCCATGAGGCAGCGGTCAATTCGTTAGGTCGTCCAGTTGAAGTAGTCTAGTCTAGCATGTGGCAGCTGGACTCTGCATGTAAAGCGATACCGACATTGAATGGGAAATCGAGCTTGCGAGTTGCTTATGGGGGGTCTTATTTCGTCGTTGGATGATGTTCGCCGCAAGAACCCGAGATGGTGAGTTTGAGTTATTTGAAAGATAGTAGTAGTAATACCTTGAAAGGTAAGTTGGGCCAACTTATATGTAGGTAGGTACCTACCAAGAGAAGCTGCTGCTCGGTCCGTGTTTCTAGCTCCGACAGGGGTATCGCAATCTGCAAATGCCCCGCATCATCAACGGCAAGTGAGGGACCATCTTCATCATCTCCACCAAGACATTGAAGCTTACCCTGTATCCTCTCAGTTTCGCACTTTTTTATGCAAACAACAGCGATGTATACTATCATATGGATGCTATATATATATTTTTATCCATTGATAAGTAAGGAAGGGCTAGATAATTTACTATTGTAAATCATTCACCGTCCTTTAATGCTATCCAACCATAAATAACTACCTCTATACCAATTTTTTACCAGCAAAACTCCACAAACACCATTAAATGTTATAGCCAATATCCGCTTGAGAAGTACTCATGACTGCTCAAAAGCACCAATGGAACTCCCACCGCATGCAAATGCCACCTGTGCTATGTTATGCGCATCCTTATGTCATTTACTCAAGAAAGGTGAAGAGATGGGTATGCAACACGTTCATAGCGCGAGTAGCATCCCGTGCACTTATCACACAAGAGATGTTGATTTCACTAGCACCTGTCAAGTCATATTAGCTTAGCCTTTATATAAGCATATCAAAGCAGATACATACCTTGAGAGATCATCTCGAGGTTGACGTTGTGTTCACCAAGAGTGGAGAACATGCGTCCTGCAATACCAACCATGTTCTTCATCTCAGCACCAACCAGACTCAGAATTGCCATATCGGTGAGTACGCTCACATCACCGCATTCAGCAAGCTCCGCGGTGGCATTGCCAAAAGCCTCAACCTGCTGGCTGCTCGCGTGAATGGCCATGGAAACGTGCACCTCGGAGGTGGAAATGAGATCGACAGAGATGGAGTAGTGGTCGAGGATGGAAAAGACGCGGGCGAAGAAGCCGTGAGAGATCGATCTCTTATTTGAGTGCACGTTAATGACGCTGATATGGTCCTTGATGGTGACGGCAGTAGGTCGCTTGGGTTTTCGGTGGTCGGCTTCAGGCTTGGGAGTGGGAGAACCGCGTGTAAGCTGGTGGCTAGCAGTGCGCATGCGATCAGGAACAACAATGGTGCCGTTACCACGAGGGTTCTTGACGTTCTTGATGCGGATAGGAATAGGAGGTTCAGCTCGGATGACTTGGTCCATGGTAAGATGGTGAATGACCTCTGAGCCATAGAAGGTCAACTCAGCTGCTTCGGAGGGAGTGATAGATGAGAGCAGGCGTGCTGTGGGAACCTTGGAGGGATCAGCTGAGAAGATACCGTCGACCTCCTTCCAGACTTGCAGCTCCTCGGCCTTGACGCCAACAGAGAGAAGAGCGGCGCAAAGGTCAGTGTAGCCACGGCCAATGTCACCATCGATGAGACTGCCAGGGACATTTCCAAAGAAACCAGTGACAACTGGAACGCGGTCTCCACAAGCGACGATCTTGCGGGTGAAGGCCTCAGAAGCTGTGCGGTAGAACTTGTCGTCGAGACGGCCTGCAGCATCATAGTGGAATGAATCGCAGAGATCGACGTATTCGGATTCAACACCCTACGCTGGATGTTAGTATTTGAACAGCGCAAATAAGCGAGTGCATGTTATGAAATTCCAGCACCCAGCAGATGTCCTTGGATGGAGGAGATATGGTCTCTCCATTACAATTATCCAAACCGCATGTATTCCAGGGGGTCTGGAAATTCGCGCAGCACAATTCAGATGAGTACTCACCACATCCTGCAAAAGAGCCGTCATGAAGCGACAACTCAACTTCTCACCGAAGCTAATAACACGGTCCTTTGCTCTTGAGTTGATCTCGAGGTTGAATCGCTTAGCAGCCACGATATACTCAACCAGCTCCTGACACTCATCCCTGATGGTCTGAACGAGAGACTCACGGAGAGCTTGGTCCTTGATGAACGATTCGGCGGCAAAGACATGGTCGTTGCAAATGTCAAGCATCAAGCCGCGAGCCTGCTCGACCAATTCGTTCTGCTGCTCCTCATCGGAGCATATGGCAGCACCGACACCTCTCAGCTTGACATAGACAGCCAATAGTCTATTTCATGGTCAGTATTTAACCAGGCTCAATTCCAATTACTTTCCAGTAAAGGAGAAGATCATCAAAACTTACCGGCTGGTGGTACCCTCGGCCTTCTTCCCAGTACTTCTCGCAGAGCATACTACGATGACTCTGTTCTGAGACAAAGTGGCTCTATTGACAATGTCAGACATGACTTTTCTGAATCATCTCCCCGCAATATCATTCCATCCTCTTCTCCAACTCTCATAATTCACAAGGTGATTTCATACCTAACAATATCCTTTGCAATCTAGAACATTTTTGTTAGCACCATATATAGAACAACAAAAGTAATGCTTCTCCGAGGATCAACAAGAGGGAATAACAAACCTTGTCCGGGAACTTTCCCACGCTTGTACCACCAAACTTCTGAACCACCCAGCCAAGGGACGGCGAATTGCTGTGCGAGAGACTTCCCATAGTTGCTGTGTGACGTGTATTATATAAGAATAAGATGAGAACAGACAAGAAAATCAATCCTTTCAACGTGGATCCAATTCAATGGCTAGTAATTGCGTTGCGTTGCGGTTGCTGATGATTGAACTGTTGGCGGTGGTGGAGTTCGTTTTTTTCCGGGCTGAGTAACAGAGCGAACGAGGGAAAAAAAAGTTTCTCAATTGAGTGAGGCACTAATAAATTAAGGTACCGATGCCGTCCGTACAGTACAGCCCACTGAGTGAGTTGAAGTAGGTACCCACGGACAAGCGCCGAGTCACCTCCGTATTTCTCAAACGAGAATGAACCCACTGAGTAATGCGAGAAAGCTGATATGATGCGGTTATTTCTTGATAGAAATGGCCAACTGGAAGCTGGTTGTGGTGTCGGTAACCTTTGTGTATGCTTCAAGAATGATCTTGGAATAAATATATATAAGAAAGATTAAAGAAGAATGAACTTGAGTAAAGTGGATGTGTCCTTGAGGTTATACAAATATTGTATCAAGATTCCACCAATGTCGAGAGCTGGATATGAATATGTACAACCCGTCCGGGAACGGAGACAAGGTTCAAGATAATTGGATGCGGTCGACAAGATCAACAACAGAGTTTTTGTTTCTTACAACGTATCAAGAATTTCATCAACGATGAGAGATATCATCCTTATATCTATTTACTCTGTCATGCCATTGCACAGTCATCTCATCAGAAACAGGACCGAAGTGAGCTCCGAATAACAGCTCATCCACAAGGGTAAGGAAGCTACCAACCGTGTATTTCTCTATCTCTGTATGACTCGGCCTTGGTTCCATGTTCCGTCTTCGGCTTTGGCCCTTCTTTTTTTCTTGGTTTGGCTTTGTTCTCCACAGCGCTAGTGGTAAGCAATCCCAGACCATGGCCCCAGTACTCTGTAGAGAAACTGGGAGAGCTCCCTCACGATAGAGGCATATAGCACTATAGAAGCTTAATATCATACAGTCTATTGGCTTGATTCGATGGGTGGAAAAGACCAAAGACAAGATAAAGTAATACTGGGAATAGTATATAGACAGACCATAGTGACATGACTATACATCAGAAATCCATCCTCATCATCCCATCAGTGGCAGATCATTCATACATACATTGACCAACCAATCAAACTCAGAACTCTACCCTGTCAACTCGACTATCATAGTCGAAAAGAGATGCAAATAGAAACCAGGCCAGAGACCATTGTTGGTAGATCAGTAGATATTACTTGGATTTTCCCATGAAAACAATTACTGGGTACTATACTCAAACAGACAGCCCTACCCTTTCTTGTCCAACCAATCCTCAGATTCGTTGGGTAACCTAAACGCCATACCCAGGTACTGTTATGCTGCGACTCCTTATCCCAAGCATTATAAGATGAACACAAAAATTGAACACGTCTTCCAATGGACCTCTGCCAGTCACACAGGTTCCCAAGACCATCATCGTATCTTCGTACCCTCGTCCCATCGTGTCTGATTCGAGAATAAGACAGACCTCTCTCTGCGGAACTGCTGGACACCATTAAATCACCGAAGGGTATAAACCGTCCCAGCCCCGGAACGCCAGTCTCCTCCATATTAGCTCGACAACACATAACCATGCTGGCCCTGTGTCAAATGCTCTACATGTCGCCTGTAGCAAACTCCGTTCCTGTCAGCATGTCATGCTCCTGGTTTTCCGTGCCGGAGTAGTCAAACTTGTCCAGCTGGAAATCTTCCTCAGGAGTTCTAATCCCAATTCCGCTGTCATCATGAATGTCGCCGCCACCCATGTTCATCGAGTTTTGATTCACTTTGTTGGAGGCGGGAGGAAACGGCGCACGTTCCCCTTGGTTCTGAGACGCATTGCTTAGGTTGAGTTCATCGCTGCCAGTGCTGTACCGGGAATTTTGTCGGCTTTTGTCTTTCGCTGCCTGAGGAGGAGGGGTGGCTGTGTTGGCCCCCGTCATCTGGCTACTCTTCTGCTTCATGAATCCTCCTGACTCCACCAAAAAGCTCACCATCTCATCCACCCATGTCTTTGTCACCCACCAAGAACCGAAGCTCTTACCTCCGGACATTGTGATCTCGCGCATCACTGCTGTGCCGATACGCTCGATACACCACACGATATCCGTGTGCGAGGCGTAAGGGAACTTTTCGGGAAGTCGTTTAAGATAATCAACCCAGGGCTCCAGAACATTTGGAGGAGTAGAGCTCTTGCTCTCATCACCCAATGACTGGTCATTACGTTGCCCAAGTTCTCCGTAGAAAGTGATAATCTCCATTTCGTAGGGCACGTTGATAGGGTTCAGAAGCGTTCGTATATCGTGAATGAGAGCATTCACTACGTCGTCCATGCCTCGCGTGGGTACACACTCGGCAACCTTTCGAACTCGGATCATGTGAATCCAATCCAGATACATCTGCGTGCGATTCGGGGCAGATACAAGCATGTTCGCTGCTGCGTGGGCCGTCAAGTTTACTCTGAGCGCGCGATCGAGAAGTCCAGCAAATAATGTTGCGGGAGCTTCTTTGGCTCGAAGAACATGTTGGGGCTGGCCCTGGAAAGACTCCCGAATGTGGTAGACCAGTTTATCCGAGATGGCCCTCAAGGCATCTAGCACTTGCTTTGGCACAACTTGAAGTGTAAGGAGCGAGACAATGGTCATCATGCGTTGATAGAGGACAAAATCACATTCCTCAATCCAAGCCGCCAGAGCTGGGTTTCCAAGCAATTTCTGCACGGGCATGGTTAATGTTCCCTGGAAAGACGTATACAGATGGAAAAAAGTCTTCTCCCTGCAGTATCGAATACACTCGACTAGCGATGTACAGTGGGAGCGATATAATGCTGATAAAGACTTGGCAGCATCAGGATCGGTGTTTGGAGGAAGGAACTTTTCGATAGGAGGCAGAGGCAGAGGGTCCGCAGGGTCGCCCTGTTTTTCGTCCGCTGGAGGGAAAGCTAGCTCGAGTTGGGTCTTTGTGTTGGTAGAGTTGATACTGTCGAGATTTCTAATCATATGTTCGTTGTACAGACTGTGGGACTGGAAGCCGGATTGGCGTGAGGTTGCGACGGGCTTCGTTTCGGTGCCGATATTAGGTGAAAGCAGCGTATTTTGGTTCATGTGGGTGTTGGGCAGGGATGGCGATTGGCTAAACATTGGTCAGTAGGTATACATAATGCGAGGTAGGGCCATATCTGACTTGAAGTTTGGGGTGATTGTCGCGGCTTCAGACGTAGGGCGAGCCGTCTGAATCGGATGTTCAGGGATATCGGCTTCCTCACGAAGTGTAAAATTAACGTAATGGTATTTTGACTCTCCACGAACACCCAACCGCCTTGTCTTGAGACCAGGGAACAACACGCGAACAAGCTTCCCGAAACTAGCAGGGTTGAGTACAGTTATTCTCTCGTTGGCACATTGAGAAGCGTAATTGGCGTATACCCGTCCTCGAGGGACAGATCCTTTGCCCGTGGCACAAACTGAATTGATCCTATTATGGTCAGCGCGTGTCCCAGTCGAAAATTGATACACCAACGACATACCAAAGCATAGCAAAGACCTGTCGCGTCCTCTCAGAGTTGGGGCCTCGCTCATTGCCGTGCAATTCTTGCGCCACTTCATTGAGAGCACGATGTCTGTTGGCAGCAAACAGTTGCCTCATCTCCAGCTCGTTATTTGCGCTCGATCGAGTTGTCGTGGCTCTCGGGGCTCCGACCATGGCGGCCATAAGAGAATCGCCTTCGTCGTTTTCATCGCGTTCGGCCAATTGACTTTCCCCCTCCGTGAAGCTGGCATTGTTACCGTACTGCTCAGCAGGAAGGGGATGCCGTTGCGCAGGTTGTCTTTGTTGGTATTGCAAGGGATGGTGGCCCATAGACGCATTCATGGGGAAGTCTTGGTTACCCTGCATATGTGTCGCAGCCTGCATCAACATTTCGTCTGTCGACATCTGGGCAGCGCCCATATCTTTAACGTGGCCATGAGTATGCGCCAGCATCTGGGCGGCATGCTCATCGGGCAACCATTGGCCGGAGTACATGTCCGACGTGCCGGCAAAGCTTGGTTGCTCCAGGCTGTTAAGTGAAGCTGTTGAAGCCTGGGATAGAGGGCGTCTGGCCGATCGAACGGAGGAACGGGCTGTCAGAGCTTGGGTTTGCCCAGCAGCTGAAATACTATCCACTGATGGTCCAAGGATGTGTCAACAATTGTCAAGTTTGGACATGGAGCGAGGAGAAGGTTCTTTGTAAGGATGACAAGAAAGTTTTATGCTTGTTAAGGCCGAGGGGAATCGCGTCGTGATTGAGAAGATCGAGAATTGAGTTTGTTGCTTGGCCAGAGGAGGCTTGAGGGGAGGAAGTAAAGTAAAATAAAAACAGGGAGAAAGTTTACTCACACTCCATAGGTACGGTAGGTACTTAGATGAGAGACGGGGAGGTTGTTGATTTAGGTAGAGTCGAGGAATTTGTGGGCTAGCAAACAACAAACATTGGCTGGGGGGGGCCGGATGCGCCGATTCAACAACAATGAAACTCGAGGGAGAAAAGAACCACAACCACGATGTCAAGAAACAACAAAAAATGCAGCGATGGCTGATTCGACAGAAGCGAGTCACAATAATACCGCGCAAGGGGCTGCGCGGGTTATCTTGGGCGCGGTGCTGAAGGTAGGTAATAGGATGTCTTTGCTGGAACTGTTGTTGTGCTTGTGTTGTCGTTGCGAGGTCAACGAGAAATGGAGACAGTCCTGGACCTCAACGGGCCTATCGAAGTCGTCTGTTGCATTAGATAATACGGGTGGGGACTATCCACCTGTTCTATTGGCGTGTCTCACTCGAGCTTCATCGGATTGGATTGTCTGGTGCTCATTTCGAGACCGTAAATTAGCCGAAATTCCTGCTCTCACGGTTTACGAGTCTTGACTGGTCGCGCATACAGTCATGTACGATCGTGTCTCGATCTGTGTCTTTGAGGCTTGCATCTGCTAGTCTATTCCCGGTCAAAGGTGTTCGCTGTGAGAAGCGGATATCCCTTCTAGCTATGGGGGACATGACGGTTGCCCTGAACATCTGCTGCTTGTACATTGCAGCTTGAATAACGGCGGGCAATAAGTGATTTAGCCAAGATCAACGTACTTGGTAGACATCCAGTTGTCTAGGGGAGATGTGAGATGTCAAGAAAGCACATGCTCTGCTGTATAAGACCAGCGGGTGGTCGTGTATATGATATGCTCACGAGATCATAATCACAGTCACAATCCTCTGCCCATGAGGAACACACAAGACAGTCGACAAGCAGGTCTAGATGGCTTGAATGCCGCCTTCGCGCGTAAGAACCGTACCATTTTGACAGACAATATTTATTTGGCACACATCGCGTTGCTTTGCCTCATTGCATGGCGTTGACCGATACGTCCCGCAGGTTTGTGGTGAACTCACCATGTGCAGATATGAAGCCTCCTATAACCCCCCTTTCGGTGTTGCTTGGAGCGCTTGGGGCGTTCATACACACAGCTATAAAATGATGTAATTGTTTTTGGTTTGTTTTTCTTGGGTACTAGTGTATATACATGTGATGATGTATGTTAGCGCTGAAGAACAAAGTACCTTGCGTCATACCCGGAATCATCGAGACTAACAATGACGAACAGTCCTTGTGGCTCAATACCTTATCATGAGTTGAAGATGGACATTGGAACATGACCAAACTTTCACGTCGAAGGAAGTAGATAGCAAGCTACTACTAACCAGTGTAAATAGAGCTATTCTCTAAGGTTCTTCAGATTGACAGTCGGGTTATTTTATAGTAAATACTAAATCTTCAAACTACATCACCTGCACACCATCGCTCACCCTAAAGTGATCAGCTTAACAACTCACCTCACAAAGAATCACTCACTCTACTGGACTGTACCTTATCGTACAGGGTCACAAGCCAGTGACACACTGTTCCTTTCAACTGACTCCGCGCCAAATTTGTTCCCGCTTCGCTTCCGACTTACCGTACTTACCCTACGTAGCAGGTAGTGGAGGTTAAGGTTCCATTATCTTCCCCCCCATCTCAGCTGGAGCTAGCGCTGCGATAAAAGCTGCCCTGTCTCTTTATTAGTTGACCTCTTCCATTCTACCATCTGTGCTCCTCTTACGTATTGGACGCTAAGTCAGCTATTTCACACCAAACCCCTCCAACGTCTTTTTTTACAACTCTACCTTTATACCATCACTCGACACTTCAACATCACCACTTATTGCTACAGCATTACCAACAATGTCCGCTCAAGACAAGGCTCAACAGTACCTTGGTCAGCTCGACCGTGAGGTATGTTCTCGATGCTGCAATGTGTTGTGTTCGCTCCCGCAGTCGAAACAAATTGCGCAACCGCACCATTCGGATCAAATGCTGACGACTATTTTCCTATTATCTAGCTTTCCAAATACCCCGCCCTCAACAACCTTGAGAAGCAGGCTGGTGTTCCCAAGGCCTACGCCGTCATCGGTGTCGGAGCTCTCTACTTCTTCCTCATCATCTTCAACCTCGGCGGTCAGCTTCTTACCAACTTTGCTGGCTTCGTTATTCCCACCTACTACTCGCTCGGTGCGCTGTTTAGCCACACCAAGGAGGATGATACTCAGTGGTTGACTGTACGTGGCCTTCTTTCCTAGCCGCCGGAGCGGATCCCGAGATTCACCGGCCTCTGCGTGGCAGTAGGGATGCTAACCGTTTGCGCAGTATTGGGTCGTTTTCGCTCTGTTCACTGTGATCGAGAGCTTCGTCCAGGTCGTCTACTGGTTCCCCTTTTACTTTGTCTTCAAGTTCATCTTCCTCCTCTGGCTCTCTCTCCCTGCCTTCCGGTGAGTTCTAATGCGGGTCTGCACCTGCACCCGCCCCGCTCTGTGAAGGATTTTGTTCAAATACTGACTTGGATAGGGGTGCCGAGCTCATCTTCCGATCTTTCCTGGCCCCTACCCTCGGCCGATACTTCCAGCAGTCTGGCTCTACCGCCTCTGGCCTCCGTGCCAAGGCTGACGGCCTTGACAAGACCGAGTAAACGGTCTTGGGCATGCATCTTGGTCGCTAATCCAAATCTCGCGTACACCGCGTGACCCGGACCAAGTACTTTCGGTTATATATGAACGGAAAAATTGTTGTCTCTTAGGAACGGAGTAGCTTTCAAAATAGCTGCTCAACTCGAAGGAGGACGAGAAGGATTGGTAACATGGTTAGGAAGTATACAGGTTAGAGTGAGAGTGAGAAGCAAACACGCTGTATTGGGCAGCTGTTTCAACTCAAAGGGTACTTGTCGTATGACACAGTCTTGGTGATGAATGAATGCCACAGGTATTGACTAGAATTACTTTGAGAGACGCTCTATTTGAGTGTCATGAGAACACGTTTCGCGATTATGTCAATTTGCTTACCCCACATCTCCTCAATTTTTTGATCTGCAGTGCGGTGTTGAAGAGACGGGAGGTCCCCTAATTTGTAAGACACCTTACAACTGTCGCGTGCCATGTTTTCTACACCTTACTCATGCAACGTTTAACACTGAAGAAAGAAAGGTACGGTATGTCACTAATCATCAGTCTGTTACTGGTAGTTCAAGCTCAAGCTCTCGGACCAAGATCTGATCCGATCTGGCGTGACCTTGACGTAGCGCCCAAGTTGGGTTGGTCGACAGCTAGCCCAAGGATCCCTTATTTTTAGCATGGTCCAAGCTTTTTGTAACCGTTCGTGGGTTCGCCCAGACCCAAAAAGTCCCGAGGCCCCGACCGCTACGAACCTGATGCAGCTACTGTACCGCTGAGCCGTTTGTGGCGGTGCAGTATCCCGAGACGGATAACTGCGCCTCACTTCCCCTTGAGGCTGGGTCAGTCCCTGCTTGGCGTATTGAATTAGTGCCGTCGATGTCAGCAGTAGGATTGAAACCTTATCCTGGGCTGAACTGCCTAGGGATTTCATCTTAACCTTTTATTCATTCCATTAAAGCTTGCCAATAAAGACGAGATCGCCCAAAACACAACTTTGGGAGATTTTGCAATGATCCTATCCCGTTAACAGTCTTCGTGCTACGAAAACCAACACTCGTTTCCTGATTGCGCGTCACTAGATCGAAGTTGTACCCAGCGAAAAGGCGAAGGCCCCTGGAGGGAACGCCCACCATCATGATACCCAATGCGCCCATAATACGACTACCGACATCGACAATAACGTACACACTAGCCATAGTGTTGAGTCTGTTGCTTTGCGCTTCTGGAAGTGCTGATGCAACGGAACTATTGCATGATTCCGTATTCGATACCGAACTACTGATCGAACGAAACGATGCATTCGATCTGAAATACGAACCTGACTTTGACGTATTCGATCGCAGTATACTCGGTCGTGCGCCAGCCGAACAACCGCTTCTGACCAACAATGGCCCGGATAGTCGACCAGTGAGTCCTGGAGAGACCATCTGTTACGTCGTGGATAAAAAGACATTATTCGGCAATGATAAGAGGAGCGACGACGATCATGAATCGAGGGATGATGGAAAGGAGGAGTCTGGTCACCAAAACTCCCGTCGAGCAGAATCGAAGACCGTTTATATATCCGCAAATACCTGCTCGAGACCAACACTGAATTCTACGGATAAGGACAACAATCCTGAAACAGCACCACAACTCAGTCTCTATACTTCAACATCGAGCAAAATCAAGTGCCCCAACTCGTCCAACTACAACAAGACGAATCCTGATCTCCAAAGAGTACCGTTCGATGAGGGTGCAGCCATGGTCACTATTAATGCAACTGATGCAATCTACATCAGTGTAGCGGCCCCCAACATCACAAAAAAGCACAGCGGGGATTGGAAATACCAAATCGCGATATCTTTCGACGAATACTACCACAGCTATGACTCCCAAAACGGTACCGCTCGGCTGTTATTGATGGATTTTGATTCAACATCGGCACTTCTTGTTACTAGTAATTTGACCGAGGACTCAAGTGAGACTCAGCAGATTATGAAAAGGCCGCCTCCTTACCAATTGTTTGTTGGTGATGAAAAATTGAAGTCCATTGACGGATTGCGACACTCAGCTTGTGGTCTTACCCAGAGCGCTGAAATTTGGGCGAACGGCAATAAGACAGGGCGACACAATGACCTAGTTACCACTGGTGTTACGACACGAGGGCCCGGCCAGCTGCCCAAGCAACAGTTCTTGATCGCAGGCCTCAACCACAGTACATCGTACTCTGGCATTCTTGTCAAGATGCCAGAAGGTAACAGCAAGCGGGCTGGTCAAACAACAGGCGGTGGAGGTACAGTCTACCGTGCCACCTCATTTCAGACATCATCCAGTAAGTAAAAAATAAAATTCTGGTATCTTGTTCACGACTAACTCCTTCAGGCTCCAACTGCAAGATGGTCACAAACCTGGAGTTCTGCAACGAGACGCAATATGCCGTTCCAGGCAATGAAAAGAAGTTCAACAACACGGCACTGGCAAAACACTATGATGACTACGCCAGAAAGATGTATGCCAACTTTGAGAAGGTTCTGATGCAGATGCCCTGCGAGACACCCCCCGAGTCGCGCTACTCGCTCGCGCGGAGTTGTGACGACTGTCGCCAGGCATATAAGCGGTGGTTATGCACCGTCACCATTCCTCGCTGTGAGGATGTTATGGGTGGTGGCAGGCACAGTGTTGTCCGCAATGCTTTCCAGGCTTTCCCCAATGGAACCGAACTCCCCGATAACTTTCGAAAGGGGCTCACTTTATCTGCGAACAACTCCTCACGCAACGCCTGGATCGACGAAACTGTCAACCCTGGCCCTTACAAGGAGTTATTGCCTTGCGAGGATATCTGCTACGATGTCGTCCAATCTTGTCCCTCTGCTATGGAACTCAAGTGTCCGCAACCTGGTTTCCCGAGTTTTGGAGTAAGCTATGGACAGCGGACCGATACTGGTAGTATAACGTGTAACTACCCAGGCGAGGCGAGGACGAAGACCAGTGCAGCAAATATTGCACATCCAGGTACATTTATACTGAGCATGGTGTCATTGATGATCTGGTTGGCGCTATGAGAAATCATATTCTTGGGTATGTTTGGAGTTTAGACGGCGTTGATTTAGATGCCTTGGCCACATAGTATTGTAATAACCTGACCATATTATGACCACCTGTTTGAGATGATTTATACGTGATTTCGCAGCCTTCGGAAGAAGCCCAACTGTTCTGTGCTCTACAATTCAATTTTCGTCTTCGGTCCAGACTCTAAACCTTTTTCGCCTTTGTCGCAGCATCGTACTCCTTGATAGTCGTTTCTAATGTCTCGATAGTCGCTACAAAAAGCAATGTCAGCCAGCTAGTCTTGTCGCAAGCACTCTTCAAGACCAACCATCTCGTTCGGCGCGGATCTCGTCCGTCTCAAGCTTCACCCACGACCAGTATGCAAGCTGATATACGAACACAGCGATAAGAAGCGTCTTTGCGATCGGCCGTGTGAAAGTGCGATAGAATTGGGACTGTAGCTTCATTAGTATACGCATCAATTATACATATTTGTATGCGTACCGTTGGGCTGGGCTGAGTCTTGTTCGCATAAGTCCTTCTGCTGACCGAGAGCAAGCCTCTGTTATACACGCTCCTTGGCGCAATTGCAGGCCGTAGCCTCGTCAATGCTGCGGAAATCATGATGTTGATGTGTATCCGTAGTGAATTGAACTGAACATTCGAAAGGCAATCGATAAGCTTCAATCACATAAACACCAGCCACATGAACTGTGGCGGCAAGGCGCATCAAGTGGGGGAGGGGCCGGGTGGGGGACGGAAGGAGCAGTCCCTAGCACGGTACCTGCCTCCCCTGCCCGTCTATACGCGGTCTTTAATAAGGGGAAAGGAACACATGTCCCCAAAATTGTTAGCAGCCCATTTAACTTACAGGCCTCTGAAATCTGTCCCCTAGCCGATCTCTGAGCTAGTACTTCAACACTCGCAATTTCCATATCCGAAGCAATTCGCTTTTCCACGACCTGATTCCTCCTATATATCCAATCTCAATACCTTCGTTTATCCATTTTCATTACTACTCGTCAATACTTGACCTTCAGACACGATGGTACGTCGCTAACCCGTGGAACCCTGACTCGACACTGTCGATCTCATGATGGAGATGGAGCTAACATGATACCCTTCTTTCAGGCGCAAACTCCCCAGCAGCGACGACGCAACGAGGCCTTTGCCAAGGGCAATGAGAATAAGATGGGCAAGGCCGAGCAACAAGTCAAGAAGCGCGTTGAGAAGGTTCAGAAGTCTCCCATCTCTATGTTCTGGATCAGTAAGTCCTCGAGCTAGCCAAGCTCCTGTCGCAAAGCCGTTCAAGATACTAACAACCCTCTAGCCATCCTCGGCTTCGTTATCTTTGGTGGTCTCGTCTTTGAGGGTCTCTCCCGCTTCTTCGGTTAAACTTTCGATTCAATATCTGTATTACAAACATACACACAAAAACAAACAACACAAATACCCCGACCAAGTCTCGCTCAAGCGGTGGCATCGCAATGCTTTGGAGTATAAGAGGTGTTAACGGTCTTGCGCCGCGCGATAGCTACAGACGAGCGTGGGTCACCAGTCCACTGTCCAAAAGAGCTCAAGAGGGGGCAAAGACCCGTATTGTATTTCGCCATTGGAGGAGCTGTCTTGATATCACAGGGAATTTGGGGAGAAACAGGCGCAATTTGAATTTAACATAAACCGATTTCTTTTCGAAGATTAAAACAAGTGGTTGATCTCTTTGCTTTTTTGTCTACCCGACGCCATGCCATGAACCGTGAGATGAAAACAATAGCCCTTCGTACAAGGAACTTGACCTGCTGATGCTAGCCGATGCCAATTCCGAAATCTTGAACAATTACGCGCCAAGACCACGACGCTTGCTTCCACCCTCGTTCTTCATCTTCATGCCAGCCTCAAATTGCCTCTGGATATCGGCTTCGGCCTTGGTGGAATCAGAAGCGCCCTTGGAGCCATGAGCGGCAGGGGTAGCAGCACCGGCCTTCTTGCCTCCCAACAGTCGTAGGAACTTGGCCTGTCTAGCAGAACCGCCTTCAAGATCGTCGACTTGCCATTTCTCAGCTTGAGCAGCGGGCTCTTCAGATTCCTTGGCCTTGGACTTGGATTCGGACTCGGCCGCTCGCTTGCGCTTCTTCTCGGCCTTCTTGTCCTTTTTCTCCTTCTTGTCTTTCTTAGCCTTCTTCTCTGAAACCTTGGGCTCCTCGTCCTCGGATTCAGATTCGACAGCCTCTTCCTTCACCTCCTCAGGCTCGACGACCCTCACTTTCTTTCCCTTCTTATCCTTTTTCTCCTTCTTGGGCTTTTCAGATTCCTCCTCTGCTGCCGCAGGAACATCAGCGGCAGAGATACGGCTTCGCTCGGAGCCAGCGTTACTCAATCGACGGTGCTTCATGACGATCTCATCGGCGGGAACGTCGGCGGGGACTTCGGTAGGCTGCTGCTCGACAGGGGCACCACCCTTGTTCTCAGAGGCATCGGAAGTCTCTGAAGCGTCGGATTCAGAACTGTCGGAGTCGGAGGCAGATTCGGAGTCGGAAGAAGTGTCGTCCTCGTTGACATCGGCATCTTCCATGTTCTGGTCATCACTCTCCTCAGACTTGGACTCGGCCGCATTCTTCTGTATGGCACAATCAGTATGCAGGACATGCATTCCCAGGGGATCATCTTACCTCGGCATCGAGAAGAGCTTGGTACTGAGCAGCGGCTTTCTTAGCCTCGATGAGCAGCGCAGCTGCCCTCTTTTGTAGCTTGTCGGCGCGGTCCTTGAGCTTTTGCTTCTTCTTTGCGTCATTGACAACTCGCTTTGGTCCATACTTGTCCTTCTTAACACCGGAGGCCTTCTTAGCCCCAGCAGTGGCCTTGGCCTTGGCCTCCTTCTGAGCACGCTTCTCCGCTTTGGCGACCTTCTTGGCCTTGCGATCCTCTTGAATGGCCTCCTTGCCCTTTAGGACCTTGTTACCTGGCACTTGTATTAGATACATGTTCGGCATAGGGTAAGGGTAGTAGCGGAGAGTATAAGTATGAAGTTGGAATTGAACATACCCTTGGCCTTGGCCTTTGTCTCGGGGTTGCGCGATCCCATAGTGCTGATTTGAGAGTGTCGAGAAAAAGACTAGATAAAGGGCTCGATGGGTGAAACGAGTCTCAAGCTGTAGTCGGTGAGCTTTTTCGTGTGATATGGAGATAGAGGTTTCAATGCCTTGTGGTAAGAGATGGCAGTGAAGAATGGCGCAAAGAAGAATTGACGATAGCTTCACGGAATTTACGACTAAGAGGCAGAATTGCCACTTTTTCTGCCGGGCGGTATATGAAGAAGGTGACAGGGATTCAATCGTCAAGTGCGAGCCACATCGAGATATGTGGAGTTTGCGATTGCCCGATTAGGTAGTCGCTACTTGAGTCTGTAAGACAGGTTCCTGCCAGTACCTGCCTGTGATCTGTGACAGACCAAGAATCGTCAAGGAAGGCACTAATTTTGAGAGAAAAATGATCTACGTGCATCAAGTGAGATTGATCTTGTCTAAAGGCAGTTGCCATAGAGCTCGCATACTAGTAATGTCAATGACCAGGAAACTCTTCTACTATGCTTCAAAGAAGACCCAGGATATGGGATACTATGCTATAAGAGTTTCATAGACTCCCTGGGAAACTTCAAATTTGAGCTGAATATAACACTGATCTTCGGTATAACTGAATCTCAATGCAGGGCGCACTTGTTTCTATGTTATATGCAAGCAAGACTTGTCTGGTAGTCAGTCCCCTCTGTTCTCAGCTAAACCCGTAGTTCTCGTCCCAAAGCACACAATCACGGCGGCTTAGAGCCTGAGTTGATGTTCTGAACTACCTACGTATCCTCTTGCCTTGACATGTCACATAATTGAGGAACTTAAATAGAAAGACCCTCGTCATATCAAAGGATTAAATGCTTGTTCAATTGTGTGGAGTTTATCCCCCTCCATCTTTAACGCCAAGAACAGAGTGAGGTATACAGTAAGTAAGTTACAGCATGATCTATGAATAGAAAGAGAGAAGAGGGACTTTCGTCTCCTGTCTCTCGGTCTCAGCATTATAATTAGATAGTTCTTCACTCCCTTGTGACCATCCCTGGCCTTCGTCTCAAAGTCTCAGCCGCATCCAAGAATAGAAATCCAGCCCAAAAACACCATATTTGCGTGAGCGAGTGGGGTATCACCAGAGAAACTCCAGAGAAGAGTGTGTACAATAGTTCGTATAGTGACATTAACCGTGATACAATCGTTTGGTTCTTCGCATCTTCTATGTTCCCTTGTGTTTGTGGTCAGTTGGCGTCTTTTTGGAACTGTAGGAGGGGCTGATCTTACAATAGATTGTCCCAGTCTATTGTTCTGGGCTTGGGTTGTACAGATAGGAATCGTCGTAGTAGAATTCATCTCCATTGGTCTCGCCATAGGCTTGTTGCGACCACTGTGTGTTGTAGGACGGTGAAGCTCCGTATCCTGTCGCAAAGCTATCGTCTGCGCTGTGTGTTCCTCTCCTGCTACTGCTGTGTCGACTTTCGACTTCTTGGCTTTTCCCGACAAAGGGGCCAATGTTCATGCTGCCCCAGGGAAGGCCTGAGGGTTCTGAATAGGAGCTGAAGTCGCTGGCAGAGGGAATTCGATAGCTGTTTCCAGCATATTCCTGATTCCTGGAATCACGTTCGGTCTTCTCTTTGTTCTCTCGTGCCTTTTCTCCTATATTGCGTATTAGCCACTGGATACAGTTAGTTGATTGGGGAGTCTTACGGAACTTGCGTTGAGCGATTCGGTTCTGGACTCTTCGTCTCTCTTCAGGATCTGCGATATCTGCCCAGTCAAGATCATCTATTGGAGTAGATTTTGACTTTTTGGAAGAATGTGATGAGGAGCTACCCTTGTGGGAGCTGTGAGAACCATGGGAGCTATGTCTTGAACTTCCACCCATTTTGCTCTTTTCAGAGGTTTGTGAGTGCTTCGACGAATGCTCTTTTTCTTTATTCTTGGAAGATGAAGAAGAGGATCCCTTGCGATGTGGTGGTGGTGCAAGTTTTGATGACAAGCGAGAATGCTTATCTTTTGACTTCTCCTTTGGTTGTGTCTCTTGACTTGCAACTTCAGGGGAAGGACTCTGTATCTGAATTTCTGGTGTTTGTAGATTTGATGGCGACTGTTGCGACAAGGACATCTACTCGCAAAAGCTCATATATAAGGATGCTGAAGACCAAGATGTTGGGATTGTTGATACAAATAGTAGGAGACCATCTATATCTAGGGTTCTTGTTCTAAGTTGAAGTTGTTGTTTAATGGAGATTGGGGGCCTCAAGAGAACCAAGTTGTATGTAGTCTAATTAAGTGAAAGATATTGCACCTTGATCTTGAGACTCTGAGGGTTGAATAATGAAATGATGATGAGGTCGATAGATAATATCTGATCTTGAAGTCGATTTAACTCTGATAGTATAGAATAGTATATAGACAGAACTCGAGATGAAGGGACGAGGCCACATACATGTATCTATAAGGCAACAACTTTTAAGTACAAGCTAAGCTAAAGCGAAACAACCTTGACCATCATAGGCCGTACCTGACGGACCCAATAGCTAGGACCCATGCGACAGCGGGACGATGGAATCGGCCAGGACCGGGGTGAGTTTGACTGTTTCCTGGGAAATGGGTGTGAGGTAATGGATGGTTCAACAGCCGGGTAGGGCAGAATTGACGTATGGAGATTACGAGGAGGGCACGAGGCAAATGCGTATGTAAGTAATTTGGCTATTGGTGCGACCTCTTTTGCTTTGACTAACAAGGAGGATTTCTACAGGGGGAGAGACTTGTGGTTAGAGTATAATTCCCGAGAGCCTAAGCCTGGGATGCAAGTCTAAGGGCGTGTAAGAATAAAGGGTGTGAAAGAAGAGCACTATCAGATCCGAAATCCCCCTTCGTGACTGAGGCCGCGAGGTCTCGTGGTGCATTGAATATGCATACGTATCCTATTACTATTGCAGTCTACGATTCGAGTAACTGATTCATCTGCTGTGCGTCAGGAACATGCAGTTGTCTGGACCCATGACGGTGAAGGAGTCATACTCAAGGAACCTAGTAATCACTCACCTACTGGCTACTGTACAGTCCCTGTCTTGACTTACAAACGTCCCCTGGCGTTCCCCATAGTCTGGGCCGGGCCAAGTTTAACCAGGACGGATTGGGAACCACAGTACGTATGTGCCCACGTACAATATCTACTATCTACGTCAAAAAGGAACAGAATAGAAAGGGAATACGTATGTATATTCTGCACGCGAATCCTCTCTGCAAGGCCCCATGTCTTGTACATTCGAAACATGTCATGGGTTAACTATCATGTCATGCAGGACTCGTTCACTTACACTGTCAGTGAATGAATGAATGAATGGTAAGGTAGGGTAGAGAAGCGTTGCCAAGCCACTCGCCCTGAAATGGTGAGCAAACGGGTATCATGGGCCGAGAGCGAGCGATACGACGGAGCCGGAGACGGGGAAACAGAGGCTTAGCTCCATGCCACGAGGGAATTAGACGGTAGGAATGCGCTAGAAAATGAGCCCTGTCAGGCCAATGCTTGTCCTGAATCAATTAACAGGATGCTGATATTGTGGCTTATACGGCACAACTGATCTGATCTGCTGTACTTGTTGTAACCTCTTCAGCTCTACTAGGTAGGTATGTATTTTTGTGAATTTGTAGAAGCGAAACTCAATTCAATTGATGGACAATTAAGGAACTCGTCTCTTTGAATCCTTGTAATTATGTCACTGTCGATCCGGTATCCCCGGATCTTGGGTGCCGGGGTATTGGTGACAGGGATTTAATAAGAGTCATCGCAACTAATAATTAGGAAGTGAACTATCTGTACAGTGAAGAGCCGTTACAGTACCGAGAGAACCGATTCCGATAACTGCCATTGGATGAAGACACTGTATCTGTTTGTTCTGTTCTATACGGATACTGCACACCGTTTGTTTCCCTTCTATCTGTTGAAATTAACGGAGACTATCTAAAAGGGCTGCCTTGCGTAGTTAATATCGTTGCCTTAAGGCTTCCACATCATGGCCTGTCTCAGACGTTACGTATATCCATGTATAGGTAGGTAGATTTAAGGACACGTCGATATTAGAGTATCTAGGCAGATGAATAGATGATGTAAGGATTGAGCCTATCTTTAACTTCCATAACTCCGAGCCGAACACCAACTGTACAGTACAGTCTTCAGCCCTACAAGAGTAACAACCATTACGAGTTCGCATTCGCACAGCATTCCTCAATGACATGTCTCAACTGAATGGGAGGAACCAGTATAAGTTTACTGTATCACAGAAAAGAAATAAAGTTATGCAGCCTTCAAGCATAAAATGAAGAGTCATACTGGAGAGAGGTGACTTGAGAGAAAACCCTCACGCTAGGTACTTAGATGTCTGCTAAAGGGCGTGCGTGACCCAGCGCAATTTGGTGATCTGCCGTCGCTAGAAAAGTTCCAGGAAACCTCGATTTATTTAGGATCGATTACCAATCGGAAAGTACCTCTACGACTTTTTATCGGTAGTTTAGCTCGTCTTGGCGTCTTCGCAGGTTGTATCGGTGATATCGGATGATCGACGCCCATGTACAGATACTGTACTTGTGATAACCTCGAGGCCATATTTAGGCAGCCTTTGCAATGCAGCATCGTGTTAAGCTTCACCTAGATTTGAAACCGGGGAGGCGGCCTTGCCTTTTCTTCTCTCGTTCGTCATAGTTACTTCTTTAGTTATTGAACGGTAAGATGCCAAACAAAGGTCCCTTGATAGCTGAAACTCTAACATGATACGTTGGGGGCCATTCTCAGTAACGCGTCGTCAGGGTGTTAGAAGAATTGTCTTCTAAGGCTTAGGATACAGAAATAAAGTAGCCTAAACCTCAGCCTAGGTCGGCATAAGATGACCAAAATAATTCGTCTCTTATGCTCTCGGCGGCCAATTCTTCTAAAACCCACCTGCGTGTCTAATGATCGGCCCTGATGGAAAGGCAAAGCTCTTCTTGATCCAAGATGCGTTATTGTTTGTAATTCTCAGTCACGGAACTCAAGCAATTGTATGAATTGAACGAGTATGGATACTTAAGGTAAAAGATATACCGACTTTAATATTCACGGGCAAACATAACAATACACCAGAGCAGAAACAATGAACTACAATATGATAAGAATTGAGATAATGTTCCATAAACTCCGCAATCATAAAGATGACTAGTATTACAGAGCTGAGATGTGATTCTATTTCTGACTCATTTGTATTGTGAAAGTGGCTGCATATTCCACCCCTTGACCTCAACATAGCCCACCCAAACTACAACAATTCTATCAGACAATGAGGAGTAAACTCATCGAAAGGGGGAACCATTGGTTGTTTTGAAAGCAACAAGGCTGTCTTATGTACATTTATAGTTATCTCACCCTTGAGTGAACATCACTAGAGCACACCTGCATATAAGGCATCTGGTACAGGGTACGGGTATCGTACCCCTTCACAATCACAGCAACAACCACGAATCCAGGGTCTTTATCGAACATAGTATTTAGGAATTCTTCTCGTGGCTGAGTAACTTTCCGCCAAGCTGGACTAGAAGCTGTGGCACAAGAGTCACTTTTGCACAAAGAAGTCACAAGTTACACAACTACACAACCTCAATGTAGTAAACGTTCTTTACCATTTAAAGGCGGAAGAATGCTACCCAACTCCGCAAAGCATACTCATTCAGTCAGTTGTAAATGCACACTAGGTAGGCAGTATCTGATTCTATGGCCAAGGGTGGTGCATTGTTCTGCCACCACTTACAAGTTACCACGACGTCTAGGCCAGTGTCAACAGCAGACAGAACTAGGCTTCCTGTAACACGACGACGTGGGATCACTTGACTATGTCAAGACCACATACTAGAGCCATTGCGTACGCTTGATCATAGCCTGCTATCGGTCGAGGGTTGACCTAGGCAGTTTTGACGGGATGACGGCCCGCTCGATGAACGCTTATGCAGGACAGCCTTGATCTTCCAGGACTCGGTAATGCCATCTGGGGTAAGACCGTTGAAATTGTTGTATTGCTCTATTAGTCGGCCATCATTGCTGGGAAGCAGTAAAGTAAACATCAAAGAGTGGCTCAATGACTCAATACCTGTGATTTAACAGTGACAGCTCAGATACTATCAGAACACTGTTTGCTCAGAACTTACCCATCCGATTTTATAGCGAAGGTAGATAGAAACATAATATCGTGTATCATTGTGCTTGGGTCAAGTCTTTTCACCACATCGAATAACCCAAGACCAACACTTGAGTGAAACATGCTTTTGCTCAGCTGTTCATAAGCCCCAGTCGTATCTGCTAAAACTACAGTGGTAAATATACATGTCATGTCTTTTTTGGTCCTTATCCAACTATTACATGTTGGCCAACATCTCGGCCTCGCGCTCAGCTCTTCGCTCCGCAGATCTCTTCTTGAACCTGGTCTCAGCCCTTCTTCGCTCACCACCATCAATCTTGCGGCCCTGGCGGTCCTCCCACATTCCCTCTGTGACCTTGACAATAACTCCTGCAGCTCCGGACAGAGGTAGGGCATAAGGTCCAGCGATCGTATGGGCACCCACGACTTTGTATCCGTTTGGTCGCACTAGCTCTGAGCTGACATGCGTTGGGGCCTTCTTGGCCTTCTTGGAGGGCTTATCAGCAGCCTCTTCCTCAACCGCGGGGGCGATATCGTGGGGCACATTGACGACCCATTTCGTGTCACTCAAGGTCGAAGGTGGTGGTGTCGCAACCTTCAGAACAGCCTCTCCGTTCTTCACATACTGGAAATCTCCACCAGGCCCCAGGGAGCCCTTTCTGTATCGCTGCATCCAGTGCAAAAGGTATCGGCGGTTTCGTGGTGGTTCGATGCCCAGCTCCTTGAGTTGCGGCGAGGTGAGGGAGAAGAGAGCGTTCCATGAGGGGAACTTGTTGGCGTATTTGTTGAGGCCGCGGCCGATCAGGGTGAGAAAAGTCGGCACATCGGGGACGAAGGGTACGGGCTTAGGAATAGGATGCGCAGGTCGTGTCTTGTGAAGTTGTCGGATTTGTCCTGTCCTTGAAAAGGCGTTGCCGCTCTGCAGAAGCAGGCCAAATGTTGACCTGAGTCGTTCGCCCTTCATTTTGCTAGAGACATGATATTAGAAATTTGTAGAGAAAAAGTCGGCAATGACGATTGAACTCACAATGTTCAATGGGTCGAATGGCAACCAATTCAGCCGCTCCTCGGAGTCAACGTCAAAGTCTCACAAGCCGACGAACGTTGATCTCGAAATTTGACGATGGGTCTCATTATGTCAGCAAGGCTAGATTGCCTGTGGCTGTCAGTGCCACACCGAGTTGTGGCGTTCTTGATTTAAGTCATCCTATTGGTGCTGCGACGCTAGGCTGCTGCCAGGTTACTTACACCATAGTCCTACCTCTTTCTTAGCACATCTACCTTCCTCTTTTCTCCCTCCTACAACACATGAAACAAAACCTGCCATCTCTACCATCTTCAGATTCTACGGCAACATCATCTCCATCCATAACCCATCGGTGGTAAATGAAAAGAATAGCAAATTATGCCGCCAAGAACCAAGCGACCTCCCAACTACTTAGCAGTTGGAAGCAGTGGTAAGTCAAGATATTTTTATTTCTCGACACTGTAAGAGACGAATATTTCATCCCTATTTCAAATAAATGATGAAGATTTTGATGAACTCTCATTTCTAACAACCAAATTTGCTTGTGGAAGAAGAAGGCTTTCACAGCTAGTAACTTGGTGAAATGATCAAGCAGTCTCACCCTTCTCACTACGACAGATGTTCCATAATAGTGTTCTTTCAGACCTTTGGATTCAAACGCTCACTATAATCTACAGATTTAATCCCAGCTAAGTTCGTGGAAAGCCTCATAAATCTTGCGACTTCTGCAAATGAATCTTCAGAGCAGGCTCCTGAGCCTCCTGCCAAGCGTCGCAGGCTGGACACTTCTCTATTAGTCGGAAAAGCTGTTTTCAGTCTAACTCGCCAGTGTACAGAGTCTTCACAAACAACAGTTTCTTGCAAGGACATTCAGCGTTATATGGATGTTCATGTGCGGGCCCTTGCACTCAAAATTTCATCAACTGAAGATTGCCCTGTTGATCCTATCAACGCTACCATCAATCTCCGGAGACTGGAAGAAGACAACCAATTGAGAATTCTAACCGACTCCTACCGCATACATAAGCGAGCACACCAGCCCAATGCAATCTGGCAAACAATAGACATGAAGCTTGAGTGGCGAGGAAAGCAGGTTAAACTGACGTTTTCGTACAACTTTCACTGGACCGAATCTTTATCGCCCTACTCAGATTTAAGATCATTAGAAGAGCGCAAGCAGAGTCAGAGGTTCATCAATTTTATACTACATGGTTCTGCCTTAACGGATCCAGACAGATCGCGCTGGTCTCCTATGGTCTTTTACGACGCTGCTTTCGTACCCCCGAAAGATGACACAGTAGCAGAAACCATCCAAATCGATGCCCTGGACTCGAAGTTGTTTCCGTATCAAAAGAGGTCATTGCAGTGGTTGCTACAACGCGAAGGCGTACAGTGGTCTGAAGCAAACAGCGGCGTCGTACCATATGCCCCCAGCGATCTGGAGAGGGTATACGATTTCCAAAAGCTCAGAGACCTGAATGGGAACGAATACTATCTGAGTGAAGCATTCCATACTGTGACTACAGATCTGACACTATTTCGACAAGCGGAAAACTCAATCAGAGGCGGTATTCTAGCAGAAGAGATGGGCTTAGGCAAAACCCTGGAAATCCTTGGCCTAGTCGTGCTTCATGAAAGGTCGCGACCTCTGATCCAGAGCACTTATGAGGCCGAAGCCAAACTCACGCCGACCGGCGCTACATTGATTGTGACCCCTGAATCGTTGAAGGATCAGTGGGCATCTGAGATTGCTCGCCATGCCCCTGGCTTGAGTGTCAAAGTTTATGAAGGCCGAAAAAAGATTGTCGACGAGAATGAGGAACGTATCATCAATGAGCTCGCTGGCCATGATATAATCATTACAACTTACTCGGTATTGTCGTCCGAGATCCACTATGCAACTGCGCCTCCGGAGCGTTCAAGACGACACGCACGAGTGTACCACCGACCAACATCTCCCCTGACCCAAATTGCGTGGTGGCGAGTATGTCTGGATGAAGCACAGATGATTGAGAACGGTTACAGCCAAGCGGCTAAAGTCGCTCGTGTCATTCCTCGGGTCAACGCTTGGGGTATCACCGGTACCCCCGTAAAGGATCACATCAACGATCTCCAGGGCCTGCTACTTTTCTTGCAATATGAGCCACATTGCTCTTCCACCAATATCTGGCGAGACCTCCCCAAGTCCTCCTTCCAGAGTTTATTCAGAAGCATCACTCTCCGGCACACAAAGTCAATGGTCAGAGACGAGTTACTTATACCCGCACAGAAGCGTTACGTGATCAGCATGCCCTTCACAGCTGTCGAAGAACAACATTACCAATCTCTCTACCGACAGATGGCAGAAGCCTGCGAATTAAGCCTTGACGGAGCACCTCTCGTAGATGATTGGAAACCTGATGATTATAAAGAAGAAATGAAAAGTTGGTTGGTGCGACTAAGACAGACGGCACTTCACCCTGAGATTGGGAGCTCTAATCGCCGAGCACTTGGTTCCAGCAAGAACCGTCCTATGAGGACTGTCGATGAAGTTCTGGATGCAATGATTGAACAGAGCCAAACCGCAATCCGAACGGACGAGAGAGCTTACTTGTCAAGTCGGCTTACACGAGGCCAATTGTACGAAAACAGCCCGCGAGTGAAAGAGGCCTTGGAAATTTGGACATCAGTTCGAGAGCAGACCCGAAAACTCGTTTCCGATGCCCGAGCTGAAATTGGAAATCTACTCAAAGCCCAACCAGGTGGAAAGACCAAGAGCGCCAATACTGATGAGCTCGATACTGATTCTGACGATGAAAGCGAAATCGAGGGCAAGGGTCAGTTGTTTGAAAGTCGACGACAACTTCGATCAGCATTGGAAATGGATCATAAAGCCGTCTTTTTCTGCGCGAATGCTCATTTCCAAATCCGAGAGAACCCAGAAATGACTGAGCCAGATTCCGAAGACTTTCATCGGATAAAGAAGCTCGAGGAGGATGGATATGAAGAAGCAAAAGTCATCCGAAGAGAGATTCTACGCGATCCCCACCGCAAAGCAACCCGGCCTATGGCGAAGCTAGCACAAAAAGCATCTGATCAATCTTTTGTCGAAATTCCGGAACTCACACTGAGCGAAGTACGAGGCATCGAAAGTGGTCCCATTCTGGATGATTTGGAGGCATTGTATGGTGAACTCAACGATCAAGCCAACTTGATCGACGAGTGGAGGGAACATATCGTTGGACTCCTCTTAAAACCCCTGGTTGATGAAGAAGGTGACGATGAGACAACTGGAGAAGAATATGGCGAATCAGCTAGGATCCAGGACGAACTTATGGTCTATGTTCAAGCTCTCAGAGCTGCCGTCACCGATCGCCAGGACGCCCTCACTGGACAAAACAACGAGCTTATCTCGCATGAGACCAAGACCTCGTTGAGGTTAGCAGCAAATGGCGAGGGGCCTGCTCCAGAGAAGCTGATTGAGCTTATGACATTACGAGACCAGACAAAACCAAGAACGACATCAATGAGAAAGGTCATAAGTGAATTCAGAACTTTGACCTCAAAACTCTCCAAAGATACAAAACGAGACAGCATGGAGCGCAGGATCGTAGATCAACAGCTCAAAGCGACTCAGGCAAATCTGAACGCACAGAGCAAGCTAGCTCTCGAAGCCGAGATCGACAACTTCACGACTATCATGAACCTACGCTTGGAGTATTACCGCCAACTGCAAGTAGTTTCCGACAGCGTTCTTCCTTACGAGGGCTCTACAACTCCCAAAGTTGAAAAGCAGATGCAGACAAGCGAGGATACACTTCGCCAGAAGCTTTCTGCAGCGGAAGCCAAGCACAGATATCTCCTCCATCTCAAGGAAACAGGCAACAAATCCAGCGAACCACGGATGTGTGTTATCTGTCAGACTCCGTTTACGGTTGGTGTCCTGACCGTATGTGGCCATCAGTTCTGCAAAGAATGCATGATGCTATGGTTCAAAGCGCATCATAACTGTCCTGTATGCAAGAAAGAGCTGAAGACTTCTAACCTACACGATATCACCTTCAACCCACAGCAGCTCCAAGTCCGCAGTGACAATCCGGATCAGGCACATGATGACACCGAAAAGAGCCCGCAACAAAACTTGACTGGAGTGCTGAAGAAGACGGGAATTTACTCTGAGTTTAATTCAGACAAGCTGGCTGAGATTCAGAACATTGAGTTGGATGGGCCGTCGTTCACTACCAAAGTCGATACACTCGTTAAACATCTGATGTGGCTAAGAGAATCAGACCCTGGGGCAAAATCAATTGTCTTTTCTCAGTACAAGGGATTTCTAGAGATTCTGAAGAATGCTTTCTCACGATTTGGTATTGGGCATACGTCCATTGACGACTCGGGGGGCATCAAACGTTTCAAAGATGATGCCTCAGTAGAGTGCTTCCTCCTCCATGCCAGAGCCCACTCCAGTGGCCTCAACCTCGTCAACGCAAGTCACGTCTTTCTTTGCGAGCCTCTCCTCAATACGGCGCTTGAGCTTCAGGCCATTGCACGTGTGAACCGAATTGGTCAAATGCACGAGACAACAGTGTGGCTTTACCTGGTATCCGGCACAGTTGAGGAGTCAATTTACAACCTCTCAGTACAGAGGCGAATGGAACACATGGGTCGTGGGAATAAAGGCAAATCGAAGGAGTCGACCCCAGAACTGCTGGACGCCAATATCGAAGCGGCCAACACACTTGAGCTTGAGCAAGCGTCTCTTTCCCGCTTGATGAGCAAGGACAAATCGGCAGGCGAGAATGTAGGAGAGAACGATTTGTGGGAATGCCTCTTTGGACATGTTGCTCATGGAGACAAAGAACCTGAGAAAGATACCCGACTTCAGGAGAATGCAGTTATGAGTTATCTGGCAGCAGAGGCAGCTGATGAGAGGAATGGCTCTGCGAGTTAGACACGAATGTGATGAGGGGTACCTACTTGAGTTTAGGACTATGTTGTGACATGGGCTTGATGTACGTTAAGAACTGAGGGAGAACTTTAAGGAAAATGTGACAGTACATTGAGCGCAGGAATACTCTCGATTTAGCATACGACATAGCATCTTATGATACTGGCTGTACCAAGCTTGCAAGACTTAGTATTGTTGTCTAGTCGTAAAGCGCCATGCAAACTTCACCAGTGAAAATTAAGTGCATCATAAACACGCAAAAACATCATTATCATTTATTCGATGTTCCTTGTAGTACATGTAGTATACAGCAGAGGCTTTGGCCTGTTATCTGGTTATGTGACCCGTTGGATCATCTCTCATGATACCATGATTCCAGTCTACACAGATATTTGCCATTCCGTCCCTTGAAACTCAATACATGGTTTCATTACACAACACACGCGCATTAGAGCGCAATGCGTCGGAAGAAGGTGCTTCACATCTCTACTCGACTCGCTTGGCCTTGGCACTGGCGCTAGACTTGACGCGTCGGGCAACGGGGCGGTTGATGTGGTGGTCGGGAATCCAGCTCTCATCGTAGTCCTTGTCAGAGACGACAGCAACGGGGGCGGCCTCGGAGCCGGAGAGAGGCTCGGTAACCTCGACGATCTTCTTGGTCTTCTTAGTGGTGCGGGGGCGCTTGGCTTGAGGGAAGAGGGCCTCGATCCAGGTCTTGTAGACAAAGTAGAGAGTACCGGCGAAAGCAGCAGAGAGGAAGAGGTAGAGGAAGATGCTGGATGCGTGGTTAGCTTGCTGATGAGACATAATTAAGTGAAAACATACATCTGGGGGTCGAGGAAGCTGGTGGGAGCCTCAACGATGGAGGCAGAGCCGTTGTGGACCAAGACCTCGTGGAGGTGGCCGGTAGAGTCGGAGACGAGAGCCTGGAGCTGAATGCGAACCTCTTGAGGCTGCATGTCCTGAGCAAAAGAGAAAGGAAGCTCCTTCTTCTCGCCGGCGGGGACCTCGATGTTGTACTGAACGGCAGTCAAGTTGCGGACGATGCTGACGTAGCTGGGGCTGTCCTCAGGGAGCTCCTTAAGGGTGTTGAGGGAACCGGAGACGAAAGCGACCTGGATAGGGTTGGCATCCTGGTTGGTGACCTCAATGACAGCCTTGGTAGGGCGACCGTTGACAAGCTTCACGCCGAGAATGTCGGTTTCGGGGAAAGTAGTCTTGATCTCGGCCTTGAGGGGAGCCTTGGGAACGGCATTGGCATCAGGGGCGTCCTGCAGAGAGGGCAATGTTAGCTTTCCGGTGCGATTGGAAGCTGAGCTGATCGCGCGACACGTACCTGGGCGACGGCGCCGAAGATTTGAGATGCCGCGAGGGCAAGAAGAGAAGCCTTGAAGAACATTTTCGATATAACCTAGAGCAGACGAGGGAGGGGAGGAGATGAGGGGAGAAAGAAGAAAGGAAGAAGAGGAAGAGGAAGGAGGGAAAAGAGAAGCTGGTGGAGATGATGGAATATGGGGGGAAATAGGTTCCAACTGTGGGTGTGACAATCTGGCCTCAGCCATAACGTTACGGATATGGCAATGGATCTGGAGGCGACACATGCATGGAACAGGGGTGCTACTAAGTTAAAAGGTACAGGCGACTTATTAGAACTGTGGAGAAATGATGAGGTCGAGATTCGAATTCCTTCTTTGGAAGGCGATTGAGCTAAGCTCAGTGAGGGTTTCAGCGGGGAAGGGCCCTGAAGCTGGAGCTTGATTAGGGGTTTTAATCACTGTGATGGAAGAGCTAGGGGGAGCTTGGACCAATTGGATCGGTAGCGCGATTGGGGGATGGCTCAGGTCTGTACCTATACGTTGTGAGCCGCGATGTTTGCATTTGTCGCATTTCACAAAATCAATTGAGAATCAACTTTGGAGTGGTATTCAATTGGTTATTCTATTTGTGCTACAACGAAAGCTTCAACCCTCAAACTGACCAACGGGAAATATGGGTCGTCCCGGAGGCTTTACCGTTCTGTCCTCCGTATCAATCGGCCCCGCTCCGGGTCGTTATCAGATATCGATTGCAACGCTGTATTACTGGTTTCAACGTTGTCGACATAATCTTAATCTTGAAAAAGAGTTATTCAACTTCTTCTTTAGTATGTTAGTCACGAAATAGCAGAAGCAGGCGCGTCGAAATGTATAGTCTATGGTCTCATAAAATTGTATATGTGCATGTGTTTTGAATATGTACAGAACTGCCCTAGTCCGTCTAAGCTGGAGAATCTTCAATATTCTTTTCTTCAGCATCTTTCTTTTCCTTCTTCTCCCAAGGCTCTGGAGGTGGTGGTTGGAAGAGCTCGCCGTTGAGGCTTGCCTTTATGGTTCCACAAGCTACCATGATCCATAGTAGAGTCTCAACAACCGAAAATATGGTTCCTAGCACCTTGAAGAATCTTGAAGGAAGCTCCTGTGCCAAAGTCGTAGTAGCAACTGTAAAAACTCCAAGAGGGAAAGTAAACGCCCACCAAGAAATGTTGAATTTGAAGTCACGCCTGATAATAGTGGCGATGGCAAAGAATAGCCATACTATCGCAAATCCCCACATGATGAGGGCTGTGAGAATGCCAGTGAGGTAGAAGAATTGGCCAGCAATGGGAGCCTTTGGTATAAAGTCGTTCCTTTCAAACACCTTTAGGGCAACCTTTCCGAGGAGTTGAATGGCGGCTGCGCCTTGACCGAGAGGTCCGATAGCGATGAAGGATGTAACGGCAGCTTGACTCGGGATGATATCGTGGATCATGAGGCGGTTGTAGTACATTGCCAGGATAAGAATGGCCGTGGGCACACTTGTTCCCCAAAGGATATAGCTGACTATAACGGTCCATATAGCGTGTTGATCGTTGGGAAGAACATTAGCGACTATGGCCCCTGAGCCAGAGGCGACGATGTCGGCGATGACGGGGAAGAGCCATGACGGAGTTACTTGGTTGAGTGTGATCTTGGGTCATAGTGTCAGTATTTAGAGGTCATATAGAGGCAAGGACTGGAGAAAGACGACTTACACCCTCTGTGCGCATGATACAATGGGGAATGTAGAGGTTACAAGACACTGCCATGACGATATCTATCCACCAAAGAGCCCAGGCAAGATGCGCCGCTTTGTCGCCCCAGGCTGGGACACATACGAAGACTATCATGTTGATTATAGTAGCAAGTCCAACAGGAATTGCTCCTGGTTAACGATTAGTTTAAGATGGTATCAATTGGTCAAGGTAATACGAACCTAGAAAGACAGCCTGCGCAGGATGTCTTAACGTAGAAGACCATGTTCCTCTAAAATATGTATATCTCAGAATAGATATACAACTAAAAAGTGTAAAGATAGCAATATTCAAGCAGAATATTATGACAGATATGTAAAATAGCCATCGTCCATGGTAAGGCAAGTTATGTAGCAGAATAGACGTGATGCCAGTTCCCATGGTAACAGTGAACCACGAAGGGCCAAAATTGACAACAATTCTGCGCCATCCTCGTCGATTATTTTCGTATTGGTTGTGCTTGAGTTCTTGTGGATTCGTAGGAGCTGCTTCAGGTTCTATTTCGGTACCTGAATAAGCGATTTCGCTGGAGTCTAGGTCTGGTGGCGTCGAGAGAGTCATGACGAGGAAGAAGATGGATGTGAGTTGAGAGAGCTTCTGCACTCAAAGTCTAGAAACGTTGTAGCGTTATTGAGTTTTTCATGGCATCACACGCCAGAAATCAAGTTATTTAAATAAACTCGAATCGAATGATAAAAGGTTTGAATTGACGAAAGAAATAGTCTCGTTATGTGACGTCGCGCAATCGGCTTTTCGGCTCACGACTCGACTCGACCCACGAAGGGCCGTTATATTTTCCCCTCCCTCTCTCCTTTCTTAACTCAAACTCATGCCATTGAATCGACTGTGGGCGCATTCTCTTTATAGGATTCCCGCGGAGAAGCTGGAATTCACTTGGCGGTTGTTGAATCGTTTGAGTTGATCAGGGACCATATGATGATCAATTGCCCTCTCAGAGGCCCGGGTTGGTATAGAGTGGGAACCGTTTGGGTAAAGGCCTATGAGGTTGGTGCCTGTTAGTCAGAGAAATTCAACGTCGGTCCATGGGTTCGAGCAGGACTTGGCCGATGACTACCTTGTGCTGTGGTATTGATCCTTGGAAGATTCGAATGTCATCGTATGAATTGACAAAAAGATAGAATGTTTCATATCGGAGCATTGATTGTCGCATCGGAGAATTAACAAGCCACTTACTTCAACGATCTATCGAAGCCATGGGGTTTCGATCATGACAAAATCCGTATTCATAATTCAATATCTCATCTAATTTTTGAACCCATCCTAAGTATACCCCAAGCCCGAGGCGCCGTGAGCACGTCGTAGCGTACCACATTATCAACCACTGTAAGCAAACCTTCGCTTATATCCGTCTCTCCTTTTACCATATCCTGGCTCGCCCCAAAAGTTCTACCATACGAAACCGACCCATGAACAACAAAAAAACAAAACATAATCGGGAAAGAAACATGATCTGATGTGATCACAGGCCATGCTTGCCAAAGTGGCTATACTTGGGTGTCACGTACCCAGGCATCGTCTCCCTCTCCTCCACTGCCAAGTGCGCGCCTGCAATGCGCAACAGCTGCGCACAAGGTTCTTGGCCTGACTTGACAGCGACAAATAGAGGCGAGTGGTTCGCCTTGTTACGTTCATGCACACTCGCGCCCTGCTGTAGCAGCTCCAGGAGGATCTCGGTGTTGCCAGCCACTGCTGCAAGATGCACTGCAGTGTTGCCCGCGTAGTCCTTTTGCTTGAGCAACTGTGCGCCTTCGCCCTTCAGAAGCTCTTTGACAAGTTTGAGCTCGTTGTTCTCGATGGCGTATCCGAGTGCGGAGAAAGCTGTTTCGCTTGGCGTAAGATGGGATGCGGCAAAGTCGAGGGAGCCTGAGGGGTGGGAGAAGCTCTGGTGGGCAATCTCTGTCATCTCTCCGCGTAGTGATCGAGAGAGTTGCTCTTGAATTTCTTTGGTTGATAGGTTGGGTTGAGCGAGGAGGTATGATACTTTGGTAAGAGCTGCCTCGGCAGTGAGATCGAGACCAAAGATGACGCCTGCACGGCCAAGCACTGTGCCTGGAGCATATACGGGAGAGACAAATCCGTTAACACATTGACTGACGTTGACAACGACAATGCCTCGTTCGACAGCAGCCTTGATAATTTGTGTAAGACGACCATCGGCGCCACCAGGGATGTTACCCATTCCAAATGTCTCGAGAATAAGACCGCGAATGTCGGGCAGATGAAGAACGGCGTCAATCATCTCGGGCTTGATACCGGGGAACACGCGCAAACAGGCGACGTGAGTAGTATCGAGGCCCTTTGTAACATGGAACTTGGCAATCGAGGTAGGGCGAAGGACAAGAGGCCAATTGACACTAATACCAAGGCCATTAACTTTGGCGATGGGTTCACTGTTAGGACTGGCGAACGCCTCAAACTCTGTCGCAGAAACCTTTGCACTGCGGTTACCGCGATACAGACGGTGGTGGAAGAAGAGGCAGACTTCGGGGATAGTAAATGTTCCAGCAATGATAAGTGAGCCGAGAAGATTATCCACACCATCGGATTGAAGAGCAAAGATGGGCGCTTGAGATCCGGTGAGGATGACGGGCTTTCCCAAGTTCTCCATCATGAAAGAGAGCGCAGAGGCCGTGTAAGCGAGAGAGTCTGTACCGTGGAGAATGACAAAGCCATCGAATAAGTGGTAGTTGTCTTCAACGCATGAAGCCATGGCATCCCAGTCGTGTGCAGAGATTGAGCTCGAGTCGAGTAGAGGACTAAACTCGATAATACCGTAGCGGACATGACGGTTGTATGCTGTGGCGGGAGTGCGAAGACTGTCAATCTGGATCTTTTCTCCATCACGAACAGCGGGAAGTGTGCCTGTGATATGTCAGTCTTAGTCTCACTCAGTTGCTTGCATACACTAATTACCAGGGTTTGAAAAGTCATTGAATGATGGACGAGGAGCCATTGCATTCTCCAAGAAGTTGTCAGTAGGCTGAAGACCATCTGGGCCTTGTTGCATGCAGATTGTTCCACCAGTGCCGATGATCAAGACCCGAGATTCTGGGTAACTGGTCTCGGGGACCACCACAGCGGATGGAGGGGGTGAGCCTTCTCTGCTCATTTTGAGAGTGATATGAATGTATTAAAGATGGATAGAAATGAGGTGGACTCGGCAGTCTGTTGATTGGCTGAGATCGGCGAATATGTATCGTAGATGAAGTTTAGATAAGAGCAATGATAAGCTACTAGTCAATCTTCAAGCAATATGTATTTCACAAAAGACTGACGGTTGAAGAACAACGATTCAACGATCAAGAAGACAAGAGGAGAAGGAGAAGAGGAGAATTTTATTTACGACAGATGCAACGTCCATGTGATTTATTTAAAGCAGAAGGGGGGAAACCTTGTGGACAAAGACGAAGGCATCAAGTGGATCCTTTGGAGGTTATGAAGGGGTAACAGAAACTCGATATCTCGCGGGGACTGGCGAGTTAGATGGTGGTAGATTGCCAAATATGCGATAGCCTAAAATATTAGAGAAGGAAAACTATTGGTGTGATATCAAGGTAGTATGAACTTAGAGGTAGTAATTATTCAATGGATCAAATGCCATATTCTAGCCATGGTTATTATCATGTCTCTATGGTGTTGAGAGGTTGTAGTAGTTGGCAGGTGATCAAATGAGATTTTGACAAGACGGTGAACAATGCTAGAGATATATCTAGATATCAGATGTTTAGATTAGATTAATGATTCACCATCAAAGTACTCTTTAGCTCAATATACTCAAATGTACCTAAGTAAAGATATACATTCTACTCTATCCTCCATCTTTTTACCCCAGAAACAATCTCCAAGACGCGGGGGAGAATGAATAATAATTATTGACTGAGTGGACGTGCGGTCAGCTCTTTTTTTTTTTTCCTTCCACAATGGCTAGAAAGGCTAGAACAAAGTGGATTCTTCCTATTGGATCCAATCTCTCCAACTCCTAGGTTTGGCCTGTAGCTGTCACTGCCCGTCAAACATGTCCATCCGATTAGGGGGGGGGGGGTTCCGTTGGACGCTTGGTCTTTTTTTAGGCTGCCTGCAGCCTACAAACCACCTAAACACTAACGCCTACGTCAGGCCTAATCTACCCATTAACAAGAGGCTATGATAGAGGCTTCAGTGCCCAATACTCTAGGTGATCAGGTGCCTGCCATAGGTGGAGAAAAGAATCAGGAATCATTCGGTTAGAAACAAATAACAAAGTGTTTGCTTTGGTGACTGCATGTGACGTACACACCAACGATCGCAAATGGTCCCTTACTGCAAGACAATCGCTAAAAAAGAGAGAGAATCTTGATAATGGCGATCATCAGAACCTGGAAAATGGCCAAAATGGATCCAGCTGTGCAAGGGTTTGCAGGTACGTATTCTTTGAAAGCCCATAACCTTAAAACGCTAAACCTTTCTTGATTATTCTGCCACAAGTTCAACTTGACCGCCTTCGTGCGCCTCTCTCTAAGTCTGTGGGCGCCTTGTACTTTATTGACAGTGCATTCAACAATCAACCGACAAACATCCATAATTAAAAACACCCTCCCTCTCCTTATTCAAAACCCCGTCAGCGCCAATTGTTCGACTTTTCATCAAATATTAATCCTACAACCTCAAAATCCTCTCGAATTTCCCCAGAGGCTTCACGATTTAAAAGCGATGCGATTCCTTTAAAAGAACCCTCCTAGCCTCAATCTCTAGACGCGCGCATCGTCAACCTCTCGAGCCGACTTGACTTCAACTCCAACTTCGCGCACCCCCTTCGACTCGACGAGATGGAGAAATTATCAGAAACCACGCCTGATGGCACTTCGCCTCGAACTTTTGCCCTGAATCATTTAAGGCCACGATCAAGTTTCAAGGGCTGCTCGCGCATTTCTGACTATGAGCTGTTGGGCAAGCTGGGAGAGGGAACCTTTGGGTACGATTCCACGATCGCCGCATGCCCCGCCGATTGCTACAACAACAAAATTCGATCGTTTATACTAACAACTGTTTAGTGAGGTTCACCGTGCTCGCCTGCGCAGAACTGGCGCCCTTGTCGCTTTGAAGAAGATTATCATGCATCATGAGAAGGATGGCGTATGTCTTTGTACCACCCTGTCAAGAGAGCCACACTGACCAAGACAAGTTTCCCATTACCGCTCTTCGCGAGATCAAGCTTCTTAAGCTTTTGTCACACAAGAACATTCTGCGACTAGAGGATATGGCTATCGAACACCCTACCAGAGCGAGTAAGTAGATTTGACTACCCTTTATCGATCTAACCTAACCACCCGTCCAGCCGATAAGCGCAAAAAGCCTATTGTATACATGGCCACTCCTTACATGGATCACGATCTGTCCGGTCTTCTCGACAACCCATCAGTTCAGTTCAAAGAACCTCAGATCAAATGTTACATGTTGCAGCTACTAGAGGGCCTCAGATACCTGCATGACAGCCGGATCCTTCATCGCGATATGAAAGCGGCGAATCTGCTGATCAACAACAAAGGTATCCTCCAGATTGCCGATTTCGGTCTTGCCCGGCATTACGACGGGCAGACACCACAAGCCGGAGTCGCCATGGGTGAGGGGAAGCGGGACTACACCGGCCTGGTCGTAACCAGATGGTACCGACCACCTGAGCTTTTGCTGCAACTGCGGCAGTACACCCCCGCTATAGACGTTTGGGGCGTAGGGTAAGCACAGTCTGGGAATCATGATGCTTTACAGATTCTAATACGTGATGCAGCTGCGTTTTCGGCGAAATGCTATATGGAAAACCCATCTTGGCAGGAGAGAGTGATGCTGCGCAACTGGATATCATCTGGGACCTGATGGGCTCTCCCAATGAAGAAAACATGCCCAGGTGGAAAACACTCCCTGGTGGTGAGCACTTGAATCCTCGGCCACGATCAGGCAACCTCGAGAACCGTTTCAGACAGTAAGTTGCGTCCAATGCCATGTTAGTTCTCAGTGTTAATATCGTTGTCAGATACGGCTCAGGGGCAGTCTCATTACTCAAAGAGCTTCTCAGACTTGACTGGCGGACACGAATCAACGCAGTGGATGCATTGCAGCACCCATGGTTCAAGATGCAGCCTCTACCTCTTGAACCTCACGAGATCCCTATCTACGAAGAGAGTCACGAGCTGGACCGTAGAAAGTTCCATGATCGCAAGGCCGCTCTGCCTCCAGCTCCCAAGGGCGGAACTGTCGGCGTTGGTCCTGATGCAAACGGCGCTACAGCAGGTTTTAATAGCAACGAGCCTTACGGCAATGGCCGTAACGGCGTGAATGGGGGAAGATACCGCAACGGACCTGATGACCGTCGTCCTGCTTGGCAACGAGAGCGAGGCGGCGCTGGATTGCCCCCACGACCACCTCCCAACAATGACGATGCGGACTTCCGAGAACGAGGGCCCCCTAGGAGCAGAGGACCACCAGGGCCAAGAGGACCGGATGTCGACACGTATATTCCCGCCTATAATCGGGATGATCCAGGTCGACGGAGGGACGACCGCCCACCACGAGATGACCGCCAACCTCCCAGGGATGACCGCCGGCGCCGCAATAGTAGAGAGGACCGCCGTTATGACAGGGAACGTGGCACCATGAGCCGTAGCAGATCACCCAGACATGATCGATCAAGAGACCGCGACAGACCTGATCACAACGGATATCGAAGATAGAATCTTCAACAAACGATGTCATTGGCTGATAACGGGTACAGAAGGGCAAAGGAGCAAGAACGACGACCAGGGTCACAACCAGGATCAGAATTACCGTACGGCGTTTCATAGGGGAATAAGCAAGATTCTAATCACATGTCGTTTCGGGCATAGCAGAACGGCGCAATGGAATGGAACGAGAGAGAATATATCTGACGAAGCCAGGTGTCCGGCATTTAAGTGAAGCGGCATCATGAGAGATGCACCCCCCAGAGGGTCCTAACATTTTTATCCTCTGATTTTAACAAACACACGAGATATGAAATCATCCCTAGACTAGGAAGCTCGTGATGGAGACTTGGTATACCATAGCGCTCATATACGATCAATATTCTGAATCATCGTCCTCCTCGTGAATCGTCTGTGAGAGTAAACCGCTGGTCGGTCGGCGCCTTGAGCTGGATGAGTCCAACCATTGCCATCCTAGATCTGTGTCTGAAGATAGCGAGTCTCTTCGACTACTTGTTTCGAGTAGGGTTTCCTTGGAGCCTGATCGCTTCACGGCGTAGTCATCTTTCTGCATTCCGAGGTAAGATGTGATGACAGATGAGAAGATGGCTATAGTGATGCCAGCTATGGTGCCCACACCAGCTGCTGCACCGAACTAGAATAATGTTAGAATAGGAAGATATCCTTGGGAAGTTCATTATACTTACAAAGGTATACAATGGCTATGAAATGTTAGCTAGTTATCTCATATCAAATTCTGAGTCGTCAACATACCTCTAAGCCAGCTAAGAATGCCCAAACAGAACGCACAACACCTGCCGCGTAGGAGAACAGGTGGATGACAGGTGCAAAAATGACAAGAAGAATATTCGCTACTATAGACAACGGGAACAAAATAAGACGAAAGGGGAAGCTGACGATAGCAAAGATGCGTAGGAAGAACCCGGACCAGTTGAATGAGAAGAGCCAAGTAAAGATGGCGACGATGATGTCAAAGGCGAGTATAAAAGGGGAGATTGTCGGTGAAACTTGTTCAGCGTGTGTTGCTGCCACGACTGTGGAAGTTGGGAGTGAACTTTCGGTCATGTTGTTGATGATGAGAAGTTGTGATAATTTGGTATGAAACTGAGATGAGTGAGGTTGTCTAGGGAGTAAGTGAAGTAGGAGTAATTACATCATTAGGTATAAGATCAAAGTGAGAAGCAAGAGGAGAAGATCAAAGGAAGGAACTGCTAAGCTATTGATGATAAAATGAAGCGGCGTATAATATGTTGTTACAGTTAGTAAGTATCTATGGTTGTAGATGTGTAAAAGTAAAGGTCAGGTCTCCCAAGTTAGAAAGAAGCTCCCTTGAGCTGTTGTGGATGAGAGCTCATGTCTATCGAGATTGAGTGGAGAACTCATGGGTAGGTATGAGAGCTTGTCTGGTTGTGTTAGTAATAGCTGTTGAGTGACCTTGTGGCTCGGCAAGATAAGGCGCACGCCAAAGTATCTTTGGACTGTCATCTATCAAACTCCCCACCATGACTCAGAACATCCCACCCGTTCACTTCCCTTTCCCTTCATCCATTTCAGCTCACAATCTCTCTACTGTACAGTACAGTCTACATCTCCACCCCCGCGACCAACGACGAACAAAACATAGCAGGCGACAACTAAACCGAAATAAACGCCTCAGGGACATATCACGAACCAACATCGACGATATCTCTTTTTTTTTTTTTGGTCGCAACTAACAATACCATTCCAGCCTTTTTGGACATTGCCTTTGCATCTGAATCATTTATCATCACATCACATCCATCACGCTACACAAAGTCCCCCGGATTCTCACACCAACCCTGCCGTGTCAGGCCGTTTCCTGCTCGTCCGCCTCTCTATTTTCCCTTGACGCAGACGCCCAATTGGCGCTGAGTGCGCAACGTACAGAAACTCCCAACAAATCATTCTTTTTCTTATTCGACAACCAACCTTACTGCGTCATTCAATTCATCCTTGACATGCTGGTGTCATTGTCCCGATAAGATACCGACAGTCCGAACGTTTTCCCCCCCAACCATCTCAAACCGAAACTCTCAGCCACAGCCTCAACGATCTCCAACGCTTTTAAAAAGAGTCACAAGGACATCCCGTCGAGGGGATAGGAGGTAGTAAATATGGGTAACAACGCGTCTTCGTCCTCCAAGCCGACCACCCCGACTGCTTCGACTCCGGGTTCGGCTCATGGTCATCTCCATGGCCATGAATCTCCCCGCCATCATCTGCGCAAGGATGCCCGCAATATTATCACCGGCCACACGCATCGCTCTGCCGCGCCGCCAGAGCCTTCTATGGCGCAGGCTCAGGGCTCAACTGTGATCAATCGTCCAAAGAGTCTGCCTCCCACCGCAGTGTCTTCTCTTAGTGGTTCTCCACATAGTAACTTTGCGGCTGTCCACAAGACTGCATCCTCCTCTGATGCGAAGGCCATCGCCGAGAAGCAGGCTGCTGCTACGCCCGAGTCCAAAGCTGTCGAGTCGAAACCTCAACACCGCGATGAACCGACCAAACCCCTCGACGTCCCTATCGAGTCCTCTTCTTTGCGATCACACCAGTCCGCTCACACCCACGACCCTGCACTAATCCCTAACAGCAGTATTACCGATATGTATCTGACTCGGCCCCCTCGCTTACCTCTTCCTATCGACGAGGAGGTTCATACACCGGGATCTCCCATTCTAGCACCAGAGGATCAGTCGGGAGAGGTCGATCCCATGGACTCGTTAGACGCAATCACCCGCAAGAGCTCTGCCCTCAGCGCTACGACAGTGGACGAAGAGGACGGCGAGGAACTGCGGGTCGACAAGACGAGACCTGTTGTTCAGACCAGGTTGGAATGGCTTACTGGAGGCGACAAGGTCTATGTGACAGGTACCATTTTTCAATGGAATCGTAAGCAACGGTTGCATCCCATGTAAGTGTCATGATGCTATTTGTTATCTTCTCTGAGACATCAAGCGATCACCACGGCCTCTGTGTTTCCGTGGCTGCTTTGTGGTCTCGGATCGCCGTTGTACAAGATCGTCCCCCATGCGATCCAGGAATTGTCAAGATGTGTTTCTAAAAATGTGGTTGCTGACGTATCGCTTAGTGAGGGCCGACCTGGCTGCTTTTCGACGACAGTCTATGTTTTGCCAGGCACTCATCATGTCCGCTTCTTGGTGGACGGTATCATGCAGACTTCTCCTGATCTGCCCACAACTGTGGACTTTGGCAACAATCTTGTCAACTACATCGAAGTCAGCCCCGATGAAGCCCACAAACAACAGCTTCCCGCGCTCCCTGTTGCTCATCATGTCAAAGCTCAGGCCGAAGCTGCTGCGCAGGCAACCTCATCAACTCAGGAGATGGCTCCTCAATCTTCGAAGGCGCCATCCCAGGTAAAGGGCAAGGCCGTGCCACCTCCAGAATCCTATCGCAACCAAATTCCGAAGTACCTCATCGACTTTGACCAGGCTGAGGATTCGCAGGCGTACCAATATGCAGTCAACGCAATTGAGAGACTACCAAATCCCCCTGCTTTGCCAGGCTTCCTGAGCAAGCCGATATTAAATGCAGCGACCCTTATGAAGGACGACAACAGTGTTCTCAATATGCCAAATCACACGATATTGAACCATCTTGCTACCAGTAGCATCAAGAACAACATTCTTGCTGTTTCCGCTACTACACGGTATAGAAATAAGGTACGTAAAACCACGTGTAAAATCAAAAGAATGATGCTTACTTGAAGCAGTATGTCACAACAATCGTCTACAAGCCCACATCTTCGGATGATGGTTAAGTGTGGACGAATGACGAACATGATAAACGGGCATGAGACAGATGCATAAACTTCAACTACTGCATTTAGATGTGCTGTCGGTAAAGCGACGATGTGATGTTGGAACGGTTGCTATGTATTAAAGATATATGAAGGGAATAGGCTCCACAGATGAGCGAGGATGATGGTTTTGGCTTTCAGGTTGCAGCTAGGCATGAGATGAGTGAGAACCGAGTGACTGATACGAGCCAAGACGAGGCATGTCAACATATAATGACACCATGATAAGGAGAAACGAGATATTTCACAACTCAACTCCTGCAAATGAACACAAGAACATAGTTCACGATTTTTTATTTGGGAGAATCAATCTCTCCAATTGATAAGAACCTCGTCGGTCCTAAACCTTTGTGTACATGTGCTCTCCTCCAAAGGCGTTTTGAATTCCATCTCATATGCCAACAATCCAGCGTGGGCAATCATGATTCCGTTATCGATACAGAATCTCTCGTCTGTAGCAAACACAGATCCTCCTCGCTCGCGCGCCATGTGACCCATCATCTCCTGTAACCTCTCGTTGCAGCCGACTCCTCCCACGATGAGAACTTGTGAAGATCCAACGTGCGCCATAGCTCGCTCCGTAATCTCGACCAGCATAGCAAATACCGTCTCTTGTAATGAGAAGCACAAATCCTCGGGTGTGAAGTCTGCGCCGGCTTTCATCTGCGCAGCAAGTGCATCAGCAGATGCGAGAATGCCAGAGAACGAGCAGTCCATTCCCTTGACAGCATAAGGGAGGTCCAGCAGCTTGCTTCCCTTCTTTGCTAGCTGTTCAATATTGTACCCAGGCGCAGGATCATTGCTTATCTGGAGCGTACGGGCGAATCGATCGAGACAGTTTCCAACAGCTATGTCGAGCGTCTCTCCAAATATTCTGTATCGTTGCTCTGCGTACGCAATTACCTGCGAGTTACCACCCGAAACGTATAGCACAACCGGGTTTTCGGCACCAGTGATATATCGACCCATCTCAATATGTCCTACGCAGTGATTCACGCCCACGAGCGGTCTATCCCAGAGCAGACTCAACGTTCTTGCGCCCACAGCCACCGAGTTCAGCGGGGCACCCATACCGGGACCCTTTGTGTAGCAGATACAGTCGACATCTGCGGGTGTGATTTTCGCTTCAGCGAGGGCTTCGCGAACGAGGCGGACGAAGTGGGCGCGGTGGTGAGCGGCTGTATCTTTGGGGAGGAAGCCTGTTCCTGGCGGGGAAACGAATGTGTCGCGGAGGTTGGAGAGGATCTTGGTCTCGGTTGCAGTATGAAGGATAACGCCAATGCCTAGCTTGTTGGCTGAGCCTTCGCAACCGAGGGCTATGTAGGATGACTTTTTCTCGAAGGCCATTTTGCTATATTATGACCTAGGTAGGCGTTGGAAGTGAGGTTGAAGATGGAGGGATGAAAAGGTGGGGGTTATCGAGATGATACTGTTGACGTCGATGAGGGTCTAAGTTCAGATGAGTCGCATGTGCACGGGACAGTGTATTATAGGTAGTCTAATAGGTCCAAAGGATCAAAATGGCCATCTATCAGTATTGCTAAAGTCTAGATCAGTTTAATAAGTCTAATTTCGACAGTGCTATACAACCACATCAATAATGCGACAGACTCTCCAATCGATAGAGGGGCAGATCCTCTTTCTGGACTCTGTCAGGTCGTCTTACAAGGCTACTGGGTCAGAAAAAATGTTCTCCAAGGACTAGAAGACTAAAATGAATGAATCTAAGAGCCGGTCTTAGATGAGATAGAATGACTAAATTATTTCGTCTCTTCTATATCCCAGCAGCTAATTATGGCACCCTGACGACAAGGGCAGCAGGTTTTACAAACCCCTCGCCTCGCTTAGATATAGCAAGTCTGACAGGCGTCATCACCAGCCACACTTTCGCTTCCTCACTGTACAGCAACTGTACGTAAAAGTGAAGGAGGGGGCGGGAGGTTCCGATTTTGCAATTTTCAGGGTCCCCAGCTAAACCATGAACGGTTGGAAAAAAGATACATGATGGTAGATCTTTACAACAACTGGAACAAGAGACAATGCTTTCTCTAAATATCAGGGAAAATATTGTTATTTGAACAAATCCAGTCAACAGCTTGTAACATGTCACTAATAAGAAAGTTTCTCCTGAGATAATTAATACTATATCTGAAGCATGGCTGTAATTACAAGCTTCAGAATCGTCATGCAGAAAATAAATAAGAAAAAAGACCGAGATTTTTTTCTGCATTCCTCTATTAATTTGGTCTCACTAGCCACAACCTGTCAAAGAAGCGTCTGTTGTGGCTTATTACTGTTCGTGTAAATCCACAAGGCCCGGTTCGCCGGCCACTTTTCCTTCACCCGCAGCCCGCCCTCCACTCCAAAGCCTCCTCCATCACTCGCAATTCTGCACAAGATCTTTCAAGTCCAGGTATTCTGTGCCTTCTAAATTCGCTTCCAGAAGATCTATGCATGAATCTCGCTGCTATGACAGGTATACTTCTTTTTGTCTAATGTTTTCCCCTTTCTTGCACAGCATCGAGACCCATGCTAATATGATATCAGCCAAATCCTCTCGGCCAAGCTTGGTCACCTTTTATAACCTCGCAACTTGACTCTTCGGCTTCAGGCCTCTTATGACCAACATACAACGATCATATACCTGCGTTCTGCTTGTCAGATTATTATCCTCCTGCCAACACCGAGAACCTGTCTTCGCTGAGTCGGCACATCAGATCCCGATCCAAGAGAGCTTCCCCTCAGCCTACAGCATATCATCCGCATGACCACCTCACGCTACCACCACGACGTCTTCCTCTTCTCTTACAATCACGAACAAATGCGTCACGAACGATGGATGATAAACATGGGACTGTTCTTGTTGCGGTCGTAATTTGACCGTTGTTCTTTTTTATTTTTCTCGCCTGGGCCACCAAACAGGCTCTCCCACGCTGAGGCCCGAATACCGACCACCCGCTCCTGAACTCCATGCAATGCCCTCGTCAACGACTAAATATACACGACATATTTGTTGACCGTCGAACTCGTCGACTATGCCCAACGGTCCGCCGCTCTGTTCTTTCAATAATGGGTATAAAACAAAGATCCACCATAGTCATACAATCCTCTTCCCCGCCCTTGGCTTACGATATAGCTTGGGCTGCTTGAGCCTGTTGCTGTGCTACCGCTTGCGCCTTGGCTTGCGCTTGCGCTGCGAGATGCGCCTGTGCCGCTGCTGCTGCGTGTGCTTGGGCATGAGCATGCGCCGCCGCCGCCGCTGGTGATGGCAACACTCGGTTACCCGCCTGTGCTTGCGCTGCTGCTACAGCTTCTGGGGGCACTGCCGGACGTCCTCTAAACATGTAAGGGTTCAGCGGAATCGTCGCTCGAAACTTGAGTGCTCGAGTATCGAACGGATCCACTTCATACACAGGCGGTTCATCGTCGTCCGAATCCGAGTCGTACTTCCACCTATCCGATCTATCCAATCTATCTTCACCAAGCTCCCGTGGCGGCGTTACCATACCTCTTCGGTCAATCCATAATCGGTTCAAGCGACCAATGCGCCGACGGAATGATGGCTGGCTACCCTTCGACTGCTCGCCTGACCCAGCAGTGAACTGGAAGACAGGCGGTTCACGTCTGTCGAGTTGCATAGCGTCAGGCGAAATCTCGTCTACTTCCATCTCCGATGATGTTGACGCTGGAGGCGTCATCAGATACTGCGTCTTGGCTTGTCGGAACTTGAGCTCTGTGCCCTGTTCCTTGACCGGCGACAGTGGTTCTCGAGTAAGATCAATATGGTTCTGGTTCCACTTTCGGTGGTTCTGAACCTTCATTTCTATATCGAGTCGCAGTTCAGTGTCCTTCTCGGCCAGCTTGTCCGACAACAAGACAAGATCAGCATCGAGCGTTCTACCATCAGACCGCACAGGTTGCCGCAGATGGGCACCAGTTGGTTGTCGCACAACAGGGGGTTCCACAGGCTTGCGTTTTTGAGGCTGTGATGCGCGTCAGTACCAAGTGGGATTGACTCAAATACGGGGAACGTACCTTTTGGTTGACGAGATCCTCGTCCTCGCCTTTGATCCCCAGCCGAAGCTTGGTATCTTTGAGTCTTGCCCTTTCCTCAAAGATGGCACGATCCATGGACATGAGTTCTCGTTTTACCATTTCACGTTCATACGCCAAAAGAACCAATTGCCGACCATCCTCGAGTTCACGTCGCAACTTCTTGAGGGTTTCTGCAATCTTGTTGTCACGAGCTCTGGTTTTTCGAGTTTGACGAGCCTCACGTCGTCTGAAACAGACGAAGGGGTCCGTATCGTCAGTCTCCTGGTGCGTCTCAAACTTGAGGCTGGGATGCAATGGCTTGTTCCCTGCTTCCTGTCGCCTTGACTTCCAGTACTCGTACACAGGTTTCGCATGTTGCAGAATATCTGCCGAGACCGATTGGTTAATGTGGGTAAGACCTGGCAACATCATATCATACGCAGCAACGGTGTTGTCCACTGCTGCGAAAGGAGTTTGTTCCGTGGCAGTGTCTTCAAACACCTCCATGATACGTTCAAATTCATCTTCAGAGAGGACCCCAGCAGCAGGCGGTTTACTGTTGTACTGCTTGAGGAACTCATCGTCCTCTGTGGTCATATCATAGAGACATGTTATGCACTCTTCCACTGTTTGTGAGAAGCGAATGTAAGAGGAGGGTTTGTGGAAGGGAACAGGGTAGAGGTCATCATAGTTGATGTCACTCTCCTGAGGCGGAGGGACAGGAATCTCTTGATCATTGCTGGTTCCTGCCTCCTTGAGGATAGTCTGAAGATGGTATTCCTATTGTAAGTGTTAGTTGAGGCCTGGGTGGAGTATGGTGGTCTCTGATTGGATGATAGTACCATCCAATCAAAAGAGCCCAATAAGCCATATCACGTGAGAAAACACGTGATATCATGACACGAAGAAAGAACTCACGTTTTCCTCAGCCTGTTCGACACCGGTCGCGATTTGGTTATCAGTTGTAAGGGCTTCGTACTCGTTGGGATCGATTTGGTCTTCGCGGAGGACTGGAAGCGTCGTCTTGACGTTCAACTTCTTGACGCGAACCTTGCGTGATGACATGTTGGCAGGGGGTTAAAGGGAGGTCGAGAGAAGGGCGGTCAGGCGGCGGAAAAACCGCAAAAAAAAAGCGATCAAGTCATAAAACGGGGTCTATTAAGTTAAAATCGTGCCAAAACTCGATGCAAAAGGTGGTATTATAGCCTTGTTTCGATGGCAGCGTAGTCGGGCTCGATGGGGTGACGTTGGGGATTTGTTTTGGCGCGCAAAGTTTTTTCGCTGCACGGAGTTTTTGGCAAGGGAGAGTGCCTTTGGCTGGCAGAGCGGGACAACTGAGTTTGATGACGGTGTGCAATCGGGAGGGGTCGAGGTCACTTTACAGCACTTTTCTGCGTGCAGAGTACTTGAGACGCTTGGACCAATGCCTCCTTATTTTTTGGGGCAGCCTGAAATCACCGTAACAGACGGCAGTGCATGATCTGCACTGTTGGATAGGCGCTTTCCAGTGGTGCTCGCTACCTAATAGCGCACACTTTCAGTGGATGCAAGCGCTGGAAACAAAGAATGCTTGTTCGCTGACCAGACGACTGCGTATAAAACGGAGTCGAGTAAAACAGTGATGAGTGTAAGTGTTTGTTTTTATTTATTGTCTACAATAATTAAAAACGATCTTTATTTTTTATCCAGCTGCTTGTGACCCAAAATCGAGATGCTCCCTGATCTTGGAATTATATTGCCTTATACCTGTCAAAGAGTGATTCAATCTGATTGCTGACCGTATCACCAATCTCAAAACGGCATGCTTCAAGGTCACCGTAAAATCATGGAAGCTGAGCTGGAGGCCTAGTCGGTCCCCCGCCCCGCTAGGTAATTACCCCTCTGCGCACCTGCCCCTTTGCGCAGAAGAGCAGAGCATCAGATAGGTCGGTCTAGAATTACCTTACCTAAACTTGGGTAGCGGCTGAACAGTGACAGTGACAGTGAGACTTCCAATTCAGCCTTATCACCAAACTTTGTATTAACTTAACATAACAGGACAGCTTCTATCGATTAACCCGACGACATAACTCGAACTCGACCGATACAAACCTTTTCCTGTTCACCTCTCGAACTCGCTTCACGTTGCCAAAATGGGCAACACTACCAGCGCAGTCCTGGACAACCTCGTCCAAGGATCCAACTGTGAGGAAACCCTGCTCTGGGAACTGATCTCAACGCACGGTTGGGGGAGGGGTCTTTTAGTGTGATATCATATGCTGAGATGTGCGATATCTAGTCGACAGAGAGGAAGTTGATCGTCTGCGAAAGCGATTCATGAAATTGGACAAGGTGCGCGAGCTTCCCGACTTTTTGGTTCATGATGGAGCTTGGTCATGTTGGTCATACTTATGCTCATGAGCATGGTGGCGAACGATGCGCAAAGTTGGAGCATAGGACCTCTGCATTGAAAGAGCGCAAAAGACTAACTCGTCTCTTCTTTCTAGGATAACTCCGGTACGATCGAGCGCGATGAATTCCTCAGTCTTCCCCAGATCTCTTCCAACCCTCTGGCAACACGGTTCGTCCGCCATACCTTTCTCGCAATCTACAACAAGCTAACCTAGCTTCCTCCCAGAATGATCGCCATCTTCGACGAGGATGGTGGCGGTGATGTCGATTTCCAAGAATTTGTTACAGGTCTTTCGGCATTCAGCAGCAAGGGAAACAAGGAGCAGAAGCTTCACTTCGCCTTCAAGGTCTACGATATTGACCGTGACGGCTACATCAGCAACGGAGAGCTTTTCATCGTCCTCAAGATGATGGTTGGCAGCAACCTTAAGGACCAGCAGCTGCAGCAAATCGTTGACAAGACCATCATGGAGGCCGATCTCGACAAGGATGGCAAGATTAGCTTTGAGGAGTTCACCAAGATGGTGGAGTCTACTGATATCAGCATGAGCATGACTGTTGGTATGTTATTTGGAATCATCCCGATGTCTGAAGGAGCGCCATCATGTGTATACTTCATGAGATCGGGAACTTTGGTCGATGACTTGATGCTAACAATACGACAGACCAGTTCTAAACGAGCATTCATGACAGGGTGGGGTATGCAGAGGGTTGTGGTATAAACGTTGAACGTTGCTATGGACTCGATGTCCATCGTCCTTATAAGGACTATGTGGACGTGGGCAGTGATGGGCTTGAATCACCTAGCGAATTTACAAATACAATTACAATTACGATCATGAATTAACGTCTCGGGTTACAGTATCTCTGCGTGCTTTTATTGAGCTCCAGCGAGCTATAGGAAATCTCATTATCGTTGAAGGCTTGGTTCAGGGTGATAACTTGGTTGTCAACGAGCAAAGTGCACGCCCAAGTTGCACTATTCTACAATCTTTAGATCAATTGTTGCAACAGATTGTCTTATGGTTGACTACTTCAAGCCCTGGCTATGAACGAACTATTTGAACTGGCAATCGAGGTTCATGGATTCCAACCATGCCTGACTGGGGAGCGGGTGGTAGCAAAAGAATGGTCCTTCAAGGTTTAGGTTACTATATCAAGTAGTCTAGGTGCGAGTCTAAACTGATATAAAGTGACCAGATTATTTAGTCTCTTGTGCTTCTGAGAGCCAGTTCTTCTAATGCTCCGAGGGGGGTGTTCCAAGCACAAAAGTGCTATTAATTCTAAGGTCCTCAAGACTGACTAGATCACAGGTATCAACTTGGTAACGACACTTCTGGATACCAGGCCCTGGAATATGTTCCATTATACATCACGTATGAACAAAACAGTTATCGGATAGCAGAATCCCTCAGTTAGCTCCAAGTGTTGCATTATTAACAGTGTCGCATATGAATTAACGGTGAAAACGAGACATCGAAGGCCATACCGCTCCAGACCCAAGGAGAACCAGCGAGCCAGAAACTCACTACTAACATCTCAGAGAATCAAGCGGAATTGGTCTAAACAGTTCCAAGATACATGATGTGAGTTGGAGTCTTTATGGTACCGTTTATATGTCGGCGTCACTCATATTCTGTTGACGTCCTCACTTGTGCTAAGCTCACTCGCCATCACATGCTTCAAAGGTCAACTCCCTAAGACAACAAACAATACCTTGAAGGCTATCCTCCCAATTCAGATCTTCTATAACATATACAATGTGAATGGCAGGATAGCATCACGAATGTAGAAGAACATCATCTTGATATCTACAGCTAATGCAAAGGAGTCATCTAACATGACAACAATATGAATATTTACTCTACAATTGCAATATACCTTTCGGCAGAAACGCTTTAGAAAAGCATACTATTATTCTCTACAGCAGATATACCAAATTAAGATATCAACATCCCCAGATACAAGGACGGAAGTAACACGACACTCATGAATGAGAGGGTACCAGTACAAGATACAGGGTTAAAGTTACACCAAGAGATCAAAGATCCCCGTCCCGTTCTGGAAGCAGATGCAAAGTTGTGATCCCAGAATCAAGCATGTATTATACCACGGACTGCACGTCGTGAAACTCCAAATCTGTAGCTAGCAGCCTCAAACAAAAGGTAAGGCTGATACTCTCCTCGTTGTAGCACATAAGCTTAGTGACGATGAAGCGGTCACTGCAGATGAAGATGAGTAAAAACAGGTATATGTATCCAAAGCATCCAGAACTTAAAGGTACTGACTTCCTGGTTTGGATCTCTCACCAACAACGCATTTCACTGGTTCTAAATGCGGCTGCTCGACTGTTGCAACCCAGAGAGACTTGTACATAGTTTGACTTTGCCTGCAATTGCAGGCGCATGGAGTGTAGAACACAAGAACACTCCAGAGCTTCGATCAAGATGGCACATGACTAATTTCAATTGTAAAATTCAGGAGCTCCAGAGGTCCATCTGCTATCTCTCATACATACATATGCTATCTCATGTGTGGGATAGCTTCAGAACCCTACCTTTCATTTCTAGGCCCAGGGGTAGAAGACAAGATTTGTGTCTCCTTTGTAAACTAGTCTCTCGAAAACTAGATAGCTACATCCAATGCTAAGTGTCTGTAGAAACAACCGCTATCTTCTTCAGGACAGTCTCGGAGGATTATGGTAAACGTCACGGATTAACTCGCCGGCCTAGTTCACTCTATTATTCCCGCTAAACAGAGTACAAAGAGATATCTGATAATAGCACCCCAATAGTGTGTGTTCTCTCTTAAGTTGCATTGGGCATCGTGCTCCAGGAGCACAATCTCCGGGGCGTTGCGCGGCGAGATCACAACAGTCAAAGGGAGACAATGAACTTGCGATGCCCATGTCATGATGTTATCGATGAACCTTATACATAGTGAGACAAGGCGCATGTGATACCTTACACCCAGAGTCACTATCGCTACCACTGTGATGGCATCCTGGACCGCCATGTCTGAGACCGAGTCGGGAGCGGGCATTGCCGGTCGATCCCCCGGCTCCGGGCCCGGTCAGCACAGTCCCTGGCCCAAAAGATCGGTTTCGGTGCTGGCATGATATATGCCGATGATCATCGGGTCTTACTCGCAGATATGTATGGCGTCAAAAGTATTGAGTCTGCTACAAAAGGGTTGGGAAGGCAACCTTTGAAAAAGCAAAGAGTTCCTTGTCTTACAACGCCACGAATGACACGGGAGGAATCAGTGCCGGGATCACGGTCTCCAGAAACTCGGTACAGTACCACACTCTATCAGACTCAAGGCATGGAAATCCATGTCTGGACGATCACCTTTACCGGGGCTTGCTTGCACGCCTTGCGACCAGTGCACAAAAAGAGAAACACGGCAGCTAAATCTTGGTTGCACGAAACATCAGTTGCATGTTTCGTACTCCGAATTGACTTTAAACATGTAAAAGCGTACAACAATGTACAGAAATTGAGATGTAGGGGTCATGATGGTGAGGCTGATGCAGCAAGCTTGTCGGCCAGGAATTAGCCTCATTTGTCGATCAGGATGTAACCCCATCTCTGTAGGGATACGGGTGGATGAGATACATCTCACTTGATCAAACAGGTTAGATTAGTTTCTTGAAATGTTTTGTTTTTGTTTCTCATCCCTTCTCCCTTGATTATATCCGGCAACTATTGACTAGAAGGGGTGTTTGTTTGGTGGCTGTAGTGAAAACGACCTGTCACATTTGTCTGATAATGTCGTAGATTTTGGGTGCCCCGACAGTTTGGAACAGCGAACAGACGTCGTCGGTTGTGCTAGGGGGGCGTTAAACAGCCGATAGACGAATCACGGAAGACTAATCCCGAAATCTGATTCGCAAGAGGGAACGCGACGTGGGAAAGGTGTGTAGGTAGCTCGCCGATCTAATCTGATAAAGGGCTTGTAAGTGACGACAGGCCCGCTTCACTAGGTGACCTTATCGGTGGGATCGACTAGGGATATCAGACAAGTCCTTTGCCTTCTTCGCAGTCTCATTCTTGGCTGGGCGTCAAGACCAAACACCCATGGTTCAGCCCTTCCTCAAGGGTGAAGAAGAAGAACCAAAAGCGTGGATTCACAGGCATGAACAGTCTGTCCAATTCGCTAATTGGTTACCAGCATCCGCTCAGCTGGAACGCCCACGCAGGGAAGCCCCCACAGTAGACGGCACAGTACGGCGCAGTTAGAAAGCTGCATGAGTAGGGGATATGGAGCTATCGGTTTTCAATGATTCAGTCAGCTTCAAATTCCATATCACAAAAGGCTGCTCGAGGGAGACGAGAGCGGACTAATGCCCAGCGATCCAGCGGTCAGCCGTAGTAGTGTGGAGTTGAGCTTAACATGGGATGTCGGTCACACTCGAGTCCGCTATCTGTAAGCCCGAAGTCCGGCACAGACGGAAAGGAATGGTTGTGATGGCTGGGTGAACAAAAGCAAGCGCCGAGAGTTCCATCAATGGAGCAATTGGGTTAGGCTTGACCCAGCCTCGAATGGATACATCAAGGGATCAGATGACAGCGGCAAGTTGCTGCCCGATGCATGAAAATTGACATGTTGACATGTTGAGCTGGGTCTGGACGGTTCAGGACGACATTACACGCCCCCGACCTCATGTCAGGAAGTAGAAGCACCGCCTCTTCAAAGTCGACGTCAAAAGGGCGGAGTTGAAGTTGGGCGGAGTTGAAGTTAGGCGTCGACATAGTTGGGCTCTGATGCGATGCGATGTGGTATGGTGTGTGTAAGAGTTGATGCTTTTTTTTTTTTTTGAGAGGATTCTTGTAAATATGATCAGTTGCTGTTTTAGAAAAGTTGCTGTAGTAAAGCATGAGCTGCTATTCGACAATTGTGTTTCAGCCTCGTTTGGCTGCGTCGCATTGGATCGCATCAGCGAGTGGCAACGTGATCGACGTTAGGGCGTCCGCAGCCGTTGGACATCAAACAACCGCGGATCTTGCTTGTCCAAGTATAGATTCTTGATTGTGGCGAGTGCGTGAGGATTGGGAACAATCAATTGGGCTGATATTGGGTAGGGCGACATGAATGACAGGCAACTCTGCTCTTCGCTTCGCGACTTCGGTCTTGGCTTCCTTTCGTTTCGATCTCTTTTTTAGCCGTCGGCCAAGTAAAGTGAAAGCAGTGGTCAGTTACTTGAGGCTGGTGCTTGATGCTGGTCCTGTAGTACAAGAGCATGCAGTAGTTTGGGCGGGGTACAGCGTATGGGACAACCCACACAAAGTAAGAAAGGGCGACAAAAGAAAAGAATCAGTCTTGTCATGCGGACGAGGCGGTCGTGTCATTTCCACGCCAATTAATTGACTAAATTGATCACGTTGACGGCAAGAAAAAGAAGAAAAGTTGGATGTAAAGGTCAAGACTGAAGCCTGAGCAGAGAAGACCCCCGCCTATAATACGGGCAAGTATAGGAGGGGTCTATCCCGTCCAGCCCGCCTCGCTCTTTCCTCGACTGAGCCAGCTGAGTTTGAGCGGTTACAACCCAATCAGGACACATCATGACGACGGACAAGGAACTACTTACAGAGCATTATAGGGTCTGAGAGCCTGACGGCAAAGAGTCCGTTCGCTGCTATCGCCCTCTAATAAACTCTACTATGAAAAACACGTCAGTAATGGGATCATGAAGGTGGCTTTGCGGCCTTGTGTTTACGTATCTCCATTGTTAGCTCTGTAACGTTGTTAGTACAGAAGTTGGAGAGTTTAGACTACTACAGATGCTGAACTCAAGTTAGTGAACTATTAGACTAGTACATAGGTAGGTATTGAGGTTATCTTTACAACTGCCGAAGTGTGTCGACCAGTCATCTGTCATTGCATATGTCAGACAAATGCACCAGCAAGCAAAACTACTAGATGCATTTGCCAATCGTAGATCTCTCGTCTGTCTAAATCGAAGCCCGTGTGGTCTTCGTGACTCTTTTCAAGCAAGGATATGCTTGGTAACTACTGTAAGTATTGGAGGTAAACAGAAACAAACTCGTCAGCAACTCACGGCTTGTTTCCGCGAGAATCTAATACCTCAACTACCTGTACGATGGTAGACTCAAGATCCACTGAGCTATTTCCGAATGTAACTGAGCATGTTTTTTTCCTCTCTGCTTTTTTCCAGCCCCGATGATTTTGTTGGTGAAGTTGTTTTCTTCCCACTTACTTCCCTTTTAGTAAGAGAAGTACATCGTCTCCACTTGACTCGCGTATCCTTCTACAATCACACACCCTCAAGCCACACACGATTCATTGGCTCTCGGTGACCGCTTGTACCTGCATAAAAGCCACTTTGCGGGAAGTCAACCGACTCGACTCGTCTCGTTTCCTGTTTCTGTCTGTACTTTTTGTCTGTACTTTTTGTTTGTACAGGTACGTACCTTTTTTCTTTTTCTTCTTCTTTTACTTTTCTCTCACCATAATAAAGCAATTGAATGTGTCCATAAATGCGCCACTCTCTTGCATTTCAGCTCAACTTATCAAGGCGCCCGTCTCTTTGACAGGCTGCACCGTACTCTACATATGGTAACATTGGTTTGCATTAGTATATTTTTTCTTTTTCATCCCTGCTTTAGCGGTAAAGCAACAATGGACGAATAAGGCTCGACTTGTCAACATCGGTTATGCATCTTCGGTTTCGGAGACTTGAATGGATTATGGAAGTTGGAGTGGTTTCTATTCCTGGTTGGCATATGATTACATGCATGCAAGAGATACAGTGCAGTAGATGCACTCTGAAGCTACCTAACCCGCTGATCTTAACCAGCCTCTTGTTGGGTATCCAGTCCAGTACATAGTGCAGCACTCCTATTCACCACTACCACACAGGACAGTCGGTGAACTCGATAGAGTCACCGAGTGTTCTATCGGTGTGCTGTCGTCGAGCATAAAACGAGGCGGCTTTAAGGCATCAGCATGTCTAGGATATTTACCCATCAAGACAGGTTCTATTATAGATACTAGGTACATAGTCTGGGCAGGGCTGTCAACTTGTTAGCGTTCGATACACGAACCAGACTGAACTCAACCTCCACAATCAAACTACCAGCCACTCCCGTCTGTAGAGGCAACCAATAAACGAATCAGACTAACTACAAAGACAAAAGAGAACCAGCTTAAAAAGACAAACCAGTTTAATTATTAGTAAAACTAGTTTAAATAAAAGTGTCAGTAAATCTTTCGATAACCCACATACCCAGGTTGAAGCTCAGATACTAAAACATTCGCCTAACAAGTAGGTTGGTTCATCATCAAGAGTCAGCTATTTTGTTGTTATTACAGCATAGTCTAGTTAATCTATGTTGTCACTGCAGAAAGCAGACCAGGCCAGGTGCTATAATTAATTACTCTCAGCTTTGTCGCGGGGAATCAAAACAAGCCCGCTTTTGTTCGCAAGCAACACCCTTGATTAGGAATTGTCCCGAAGGCAACTCCCGTCAATTAATTCTCCCTTCCCCCTGGCACAGCTCAGCACTACAAGGCACAGTACAGTACTGCTGCACAGCCGCTGATGGTGATGCTGGTAAAGGTACAGGTACAGGTACTGATTGCCCTTGTTCTCTGTCTGTCTTGGCCGTACCAGGATACCCAAGGTTCTTCTTACATGGGCTTAACCCATGTCTTGTCACCATCAACCGACCGATCTACTGTCCATCCTCGCCTTTGTTAGGCAGTCCATACCTTGGCTAACTACGGATACTAACTAACAGCTTACATTGCGGGGAGAACGCCAAGCTTCAGGTACGGGCACTCTATACGGATACAGCACTCCAGAAGTCCTCCATATCCGTGCTTTACTTTGCACCATTATCCTACATAGCCATGTAGGTAGGGATCCATTACATTACATGGCATGGCATGGCGTTGGGCAGAAACCATCACACCGTCACTCTCAACACAATTGACATGTCATCGTCATGGTCAACTCCACCGGGGATCGCCAACTTTGCCGGTGGTAATAGTATAGTATAGTACAACCCAACACTTCTATGGCTTCTATGTCAAACATGCGCCCCTGGTATTTCCCATCTAACGTTAACTGGCAAGCCCGCGAGGTCTTCCAGGTCCGCTCCACTCTTTTCATACATAGTACAGCCTCTCAAGTTCAACTTTACCCAGTCCCAGACCGACCCAAATCCACGCACAAACAGAAACCCCATGACCAGCCCTTCTAACCCAAAGCAAGGCGGTGATAATAATACAGTGCTACCAAGTCTGTGTTGGAGCCTGATAAAAGAAAAGAAGGGATGAAAAAAACGACCAATCCGACCTGTCCATCCTATACCGTCCCGTCAAAAACCTGACTTCTGCACTGCATCTGTAGAAACTTGATGCGAGTCTGAACGCCTTGTCCCCAAATAAAAAAAAATCATTGACCACGCGCCCTTCCATGCCTATTCCACTTCCTATCCTCTTTGTCGTGACCAACCATGTATCCATTACCATAGCACAGAGTGGTAAACCGTACCCTCTTTTCCTGTGAACCCCGCCATGCAATCGTGATTGTAGTTACTATGCCTTGATGCATTACCAGTTAATACCAGCAGGACGCACGCCAGTAATGTCAAAGAAAATCGTAAACCAGCCCAATAGACCCCCATCCTTCAAAGGGAAGTGGTGGTAAGCATGATGCGCGCAAAAACAGTCGTATACCGAAATGTGAAAACAGAATAGCTGCGTAGTACAAGGCAACAAGCCCGCCACAAGATCAAGAAACCCAAGGGTTCTAATAGTCCTTGACTTACTTCTTGCGTGGAACCTTGTGCAGTCTGTTGAATAATGTTTATCGACTGCTGCTTCCACTGGCTTCTTCTGAGGCTTCATACAGATCCAGAATGTCCTCTAGAACTGTCAAACTGCGTTAGCACATTGTCCAATCCCAACAGTACAACTACGTATGCACATACCTGCTGTTATTTGATCTTCCCACACTCCATACTGGTAATCTACCAGACCGTGTCGTTCGATACCATCACATAACCGAATCAACTCATTGCCCATCTTCTTGATCATAGCTTTTGATACAAGGGTTTGTGGTCTCGAAAGCTGTTGAGAAGAGGACATAAGTTCTATCTGCTGTTGGCCTAGTCCTAGCCAGGCGTGGTTGAAGTCGTTCCATAGTTGAATACGATCAGCATGAAGGTTGGTATCGTCAAGGTTGAGACCTAAGTTAAATGATTAGTCCTGTTATTCCTTCCATCTTCCATCTTCGCCCTAGAGAGCCCGACGACAGTGTTGTACATACCTAGATCAGCGACTTGAGACAAAAGCCAACTGGTGACGCTAAGTAATGTCTCAGATGCGCTTTCGAGAGACCCATTAAATATATCCTGGAATATGCTCCCTAGTTGCCGCTGGTAGCTAACCCATTTCTCCTCAAGGGCGCCTTCTGCGTATTCGTGGTCTTCTGTCATGGAAACATCGGCGCTTGCTGTCGCTTGTGGCATTGCGCTCACACTAGACATGCTGTTGCTGGCGTAACTCATGGCATTGCTTTGCTGATAAACATTTGCGGATCCGCTTGAGCTCTGCGTTGATTGATGCAGGCTCGGTCCAGCTGCGTTTCCTGTTTCGGATCCAAAGTAGCTCGAGGCAACCTCTGGTGTCATCATCTGCAGAGCTGCAGGTTGCCGCGAACTGAAATGTTGCGCATCGTAAACGGGATTTTGCGGGTTCGGTTGAGCAACGTTATACATCATCGTGGCTGCAGTACCGTAGCCACCAAACCCTTGCTGCTGGCGAGAGTCGTGGCCATATCCAGACCCATATGCGATTGCTGTTCCGGGCATATTTGCTGTTGAGAAAGATGCACTGGGTTCCGAATAGTAGTTGCTGTAGTTGCCTTCAGCTCCCATACCACGCCCTGACGAAGAAGAGGTAGCAAGGGATGCAGGGCGATATCTATCGTTGGAGACTCCAGCAAGTGAACGGCGCTGCTGGGATGGATCGTGCAGTGAATATCTCTGGTTGGGGTTTGAATGAACCAATGGCTCATTCTGCCTCCTTAATCGGCTCGTGTCGTCCATGCCCCGAAGACCTTGAATGGCATACGACCCTGCCGTCGCTCCCAGTCGATGGGTGGTCGGTAGCACTGGGGACTGTAAGGCAGCCAGTTTCAATGATCCGAAGGGGTTAGAGGGTAGTAGAAGCTATATCGGTGTTGGGGATGGAAGCTTCTTTGTGCTGAACGTGAGGGTCTTAATGCAGGATAGGTAATGCACAGTTGAGCTGTTGATGATGCTGGAGGGGTCACCGCGGGGTCGTAGAATAGTTGAAGCCCACTCGGGGAGTCGTCGCGATGATCGATAGTCGGGGGTGTGTTGAGGCAGGGAATGGATGGCTAGTTAGACGGGATAGTAACCAAGTTGAAAGGACAAACGCTTTAAGAAACAGGGTGCCGCCGGCCTATTATTCGCAAACAAAGCTCTACTGGTTACTGATCAGGCAAGGGAGCTGATGGCTCAGCCGGGGACCTGGGTAGCAATGTAGTTTATCAAGTCGGATCCCAATCGTAAGCTAGAGCTTAGCGCGTTCATGCCCGGTAAAGGCTGTATGCCGAAAAAGATGACGAAGAGCAAGGCGTTAGGCCTAAGTAGCTTGGTCTGGGGCTTTGGGCCCAGGGCTGATTGCGGATGAGTTGTCAAACGGTCGTCTCGCCTGTCTACAAGGAGGATCCTAGTGAAAGCCCCATGTAAGAGACCTTGAGCATGAGAAGCTCGAGCCCACTGCGATCTGCTGGGACCAATACCACGCAACAGGGTCTCGACGAGGGAGCAGGCTGGTGCTCTTAGGAAAAAGCTTTTCACTAAGCCGGTACGGGCGTCAGAGTCCGCCGGGTCGTAGTTGTGACGACTTGTAGGTCACGCTGAGGAGTATGTAACTGACAATAACTACTAAAGGACAAGAGTGTAATGTCGAAGGGTCGACGGTGGGTCGCGGGAATAGATGTGAACCGAAGATGACGAAACTCATAAATGGTAAACAAAGGATAGCCAAGGGATCTATATAGCGTCTTTGTAGAAGAAGCATACACTCATTGAAGGTGCACTATGATATGCTTAGGGTCCACCATTAAAGACAGGGGGCATATGACTGATGAGACTGTGAACTGTGGAAGTGGGTTCAGAAGGGGTTTGTTATGAGAAAAGGGAGGGGTGTATGTGAAGGGCAGACAGGGCAAGATGAGGCGTATTGTTTTAGACTACCAGCTAGAGACGCCGTGTGAATGGCGTCAGGGCACCCGGCGTCCATCTTAGATGACCCTTGAAGAAGTCGGTATAAGGCGAGGATCGGAAATGCGTGTGTAACTGAGCAATTGGGCGTGGATAGAAGCATTTGCAGAAGATCAACCGGTTGAGAGATGTGAGGCAATGTCAGGAATGAGTCTGGGTGGCCGAAAAGATCGTGAGAGGAATCCAGAAAGCAAGCCTAGCAACAGTAGGTGGTGTAAGAGAACTGCCATCCATCAAGCAGAGGTCCTTACAATGGCTCTGGAGATTGTTGAAGGATCGGCGTTGTCCATCTCCATCCACCACGTAACAGACACCCCTGGCCCAGGACCTTGGTAAGAGGCGCGCCAGAAGATTAGAGGGGAATGGCAGTCGTCGACGTGGCTTGCCTGGGGGTAGAGCTAAGAGCTGTTGAGCGAGCGCGCCTCGGAACCTGGGGCGTCATGGGTGAGTGAGCAAGTCCCGGGCCACGATTGGATCTATGGGGTGTGTACGTAGTATACATCCTACTCTGTACTTCAGAAGCAATTGCTCGTGCTGGGCGCTGAACAGCGTCTTCTGGCTTTCTCCATTGGCGGCCGTTTGGATCATGCTCTGCTCTTTCCTTTTCTCCATTAATAGCTGGGTATCAATGCATGAGATAAGAAATTCGTCTGTTTCCAAACCATTCTGTTTTTCGTTGTGGTTGTTGTTTTTCTAATGATGAGCCTGAGCGAATGTCGTCAATTGCCACTTGGGATGCAATCTCTTGCTGGTTTGAGCAACAAGAGTGATGAGCCTCTGCTACAATTCTTTTATGACGAATATTGAAGGTGCGGTCAGGGTGTAGACATGCCTCCAGTTCGTGTTTTGGTGAAAAATGTTAAGTGGGCTACCGGCCAAAAAGGCGAGAAGGAAAAAACGACAGAGACCCGCCGTGCTCGACTGTAGCTAGTACATTATTGAGGAAGCACACGCCATGATCCATCAGTTTTATCCATAGCTTCATGAGTTGTAGGATCCATTTGTTCTTCAGATTTATTCTTTCAATATGCAGCATGCTCGGTGTGAAGCCAGGTGTAAGGCAGAAAACAACATGAGATGTAGAAGGCGGTAATTGTGTGTGTAAATATGTGCCTGTATACGTAGTGCAGAATAGAACCAGACTGATCAGGAGCTAAACTGTGTTCTGTTAGCTGGGGCAGGCGAATATTCCATAACCTTTCAGAGATCGTGTGAGAAATGACCAATGGTCAAACATAGCCAAGTTGTTTTAGACCAACCCGCTTGTCAAAAACGAGCCCTGCTCCCCAGTGCAATATGGGAAAGTTGCCACTGTCAATCAAGTTACAGTACTGTATCGATCGTAGTATTGAATGATACCGAAGATGATCGCACTGCAGGGAATAGTACGCAACAATTACCAGACGTAGGCAAAGACACCCATTGCAAATCATAATCTGACCATTATCAATTGTCATGGGACTTTGTTCAATTTCCGCCATCATGGTTCCCAATCGAGAGAAGCTAGTAAATGATGTCTTTGCGTTCAGTAGCAACCGTGGGCTAAGCCAGAGAGCCAGGGAGGGCTTCGAGGGTGACAAGAAAAGCAATGCTTCAAGACGGTCCAAGTCGCGAGAAAAGAAAGAATAGGAAAAGCAACACTGGACCATTAAGGCATAGTGCTGGTCCACAGCCCACATATGGAGGTGGTTCCGAATAAGCAAGCCGAAAATAATCGCTGGCCAATGGATGCGGAAAGGGCGATGGCAGCTAGCATCCTTGCTGGAGTTTTGATGCTCGTGCTTAGATTGAAGGGTACATAGATTGGCTCTCGTGTCAACCGGAGAGCGCGATATTAGTATGGGACGTGCCAGCAACAATGCTAAAGCTTAGCTTGCTCTTTTCACTCAATGATTCGGTTTGTTCAGCTGCCAGCGCAGGTACAGGACCCTCATGGTCGTATTGCTATTGGGGACAGGCGGTCAGTTCGATTGATTCTCGCAACGGAGCCAATGGCAGTTGATGGAATCTCATGGTGGCCGAGCGCAGCTTGTATGATAGGGAACAAGACAGGACGACGGGCTTAGGCCGGATATTCGATGGCACATGTCAGCGAGGAGTGCTAAGGGCCTTGATCCTGGCTGGCCTGCTTGCGTATCTCTCTGTACGTGCGTTAAGAGGAAGGGAAGAAGAGGAAGCAGCGATGTTGACAGCGAAAAACGATCGGTCAAGGCGGTTGTTCCCTAACGAGGTACCTACCTTAAGCAGAAATTCTGGGTCCAGACAGGAGCGCTACCGAACCCCTAGGGTAGGTGCTACCTAGGTAGTCAGGACAACAATCATTGAAGTTGATACAGCGGTCAAGAGACAAAAGCATTGGGATGGATTGGTGCTGGTGCATTAAAATCGGTACCAAAATAAGTGACTTGGCTAATTGCTAAGTTCCTAGCCAGAGTGACTTGATTGTCCGTGACACAAACGAGATTGAGGTGAGGCTTGTAGTCACATGCGATTGTATGTAGACGCGGTGATGGGATATCAGTAGATGCATGATATCAAAAAGTGCATCTCAACGCAGAAGGTAATACAAGCACATTAATGCCGGTTAAGATTGGGCTGGCCTCAGATCTATGAATGGCAGTAACGACCCTTAATTCCAGCATGCCCGTCGTACACCGCCGCCACTAAAATGCCAGTTGGGGTTACTTTCACCGCCACACTTGTCATCTCCAGGATTTAAATCTTCACAACAACATTCAAAAACTTGATCTTTAGCAACACCACGTCATGAACCACCAGGCACAAAGTTTCTCAAGAATCGCGACACTGAAACTCTGGCATAAACGAAATATCATTACATCGCTAAACAGTCTTGGGATGAGCTCCGGTCAGTGCTCAACAATTGCACTCTCGCCATCTAAGACAAACATCACTGGCTACCCTGAATCAACATCTTCAACAGCTGCAGGTGCTCTGGCTAAACTGTCACAGGATTGTCGGCAAGATCTCCCACCATCCAGCCCGGCCGTCCCCACAGCAAGTACCGGTACCTGAATAACAAGGGTTACTGCTGAAGCGCACTAGCTGACGCGCATATCGGATCATGTTTCACGCGTCTAGCACTGTAAAAGGCAACGCGCATTAGCTATGCAGGAGACGAGACGCTTCTGGTTGGGGCGCGACGATAGTGATATCCGATGGGAGGTGCCTAGGTGCTAAACAACAATGCCCAATCACGGATTTGCCCACAGTTGACCCATTGGCCAAAGAGAAGTCTTATGCCATGAATTGCGGTCCTGTTCGCCTTGCATAGCACAGCATCCAACGGAATAGCTTCAGGCGGAGCGTTCTAATGAATGTTGTGCATGAGCTGGTGCAATTCGGTAATGCTCGATCAACACGCATATGCACCCCATCCCGGCCCATCTTCATTACTAGATCGAGTCACCAAGAATGACGATCAAGACGATCTAAGCCTCGTCTAAAAACCGTTGGCCGTTGAATTCTACAGTAGTTTATCTGGCTCACTTACCTCGCTTTGGAAAAGAATGGAAAGATTCAAGCAAGATACACCGCATGTATCTAGTACCGGGTGCCGCAAACATCGATCCTTAGCCATTAGCAAGGATCTTTATCCACTCGAGGTTACGTCCGCCCTAAAAATTTCCGACCTCAAACCGCCGTCTGCCCATGCTTGACGCTCCACCTCAGCCACCGTGGAAGAGATGGATATTGGATATCTTTTACCAAAGCTGCAGCACAGTACCTGTACCTACCTACCTACCTAACCTAACTCTAGCTGGACCCGCGTTGGCACGGTCTAAAAATGACACTGACGGCCTCAATATTGAGTCCTTGGTACACAGCTAAGTACTTCAGCGGGTGATGTTAGTTAACATCATGGCCAACCAGAACGACAGCGTTGGTTCCCTCTCCCATCATCGTATTCAGGTGCTGCAGGTACCTTTTTTAACATGGACAGTCCCCATTACGCCACACCGTTGTGCCGCTGGATCTCGAATTTTAGACCAACCGCTTCTTTTCCTGAGCATGCTTGGGCTGAAACACTTTAAGCCACCCCACTGAAACTGTTCTAGAAACCTTCTTCATTCTACAACAACCTGAATCCACTCTACCGTTGATGAGAGCATGTGGCCATTATCGCGAGATGCTGCCAATGTCAATTTCGTCGGCCTTCCCGTCTGTTCATGCTGTTGAGCTACACGAAAACTAAAGGCTCACCTGAATCTTTTTGGGACATGAGGGGATTGACTGGACCGTGAATTCGTCATCGCCTAACGCGCGAACCCAACACCTTGCGCATCAGAGGGTACGTCGCTCGTCTCCACGAACGACGCTGCTACCATGAGCGCGGTAATGTAGCCGCAATTACAATCTACGACTGGATACGAAGCTCTTCACCGCTTGCTTTGCCAGAGCTCAGTGATCATAGAGCTGTTCCACCCTCCCCCGACGCGGCCGGATGTCGATGAATGCTGCGGCAGCCACGGTCTGGGGTTGATAACCAGGACGAGTCCTGTCAGCATCGGTGCAGTGACTCGCTCCATCGTCACCGAACGGCGCCATAACCAATTGCAGAATAAATCATGGGATGAAGGGTTGGCGGGAGCTACCAACTTGTTAGCGACTATTTAATTACCGCAAAGGAATACTGCCAGGGTTTTGATGGCCTGTTGCAAACGCATTACTGCAATCCGGTTCGGCCGTTGGGTGTTTAAGTTCTCTAGCACGTCGGAGGATGTCTTAGATGACAAGCGAGAGGCTGGCCCAAAAGCGGAGGTACCCTTGGCTTCCAAGGTGATACTTGATATGACTTGCTAAACTAACGAACTCCTGGTATTGTATGCCGTTATAGTTCCTCACATTGACCGAGGCGAACAAAGCGGAAAAGGCTTGACGTCCTTCTCAAGGGTCCCATGCTACCAACAGGAATTGCTTTCCGGACTCCGAAAGGACATGGAATTCAATGGATCGATCATGGATGGCTCTTAGTCAGTTGTGGTGGTTCATCAGCCAACAACTACAGATGGGTTGCTAATCAGTATCGCTGTGCTTTAACATTTGCAAAAGCGTCTTTCAGGACGATCACAAAGTTACAACGTCTGGCACCGACTTGGAATGCCATAAGCATTTCTAAAACTACAAGAAGTATTGTTTATACATGGATATCGGATAAGAATGCGAGCAGAGTCGCACTCGCCATCCTTCTCATCATCGTCATCATATCCGCCATTGCAGACCCAATCCAAAGCTTTGCGATGCCAGCCTCCTGAAAAGACTGCTTATCGCTTGACCCAGGCAGGCATCTTGCGTGCCTTGACGTGGCCGTGCTTCTTTCTCTCCACAGTCCTTGGGTCTCTTGTGATACAGCCAGCTGTGAACACGAGGTTAGTTATTGTTCAAGGGTTGATCCTAATCCTGATAATGAAACACGTACCTTTTCGAAGAGCAGTCTTGAGTGCTGGCTCGTGAACGATCAGAGCTTTGGCAACCGCCAACGTAAGTGCTTCGGCCTGACCGGTTGTTCCACCGCCCTCCACCAATGCCCAGACATTATACTTGTCTAGTCGCTCAGTGGCCTGGAGAGCCCAAACTGCGCTTTCACGATCATGAACACGACCAAAAGCCTGGCTTAGAGTCTTGCCATTGATCAAAACCTCTCCTGTACCCTCCACAACCCAAGCACGAGCAGTAGATTCCTTTCGCTTGCCAACACCAACAGCTCGACCATACTTGTCGATTGTTATCTCGTGAGGGACATTCATGAAAGGGTTGATATCACGCTTAAACTCCTCGAGAGCAGCTCGAACTTCCGCAGGGAAAAGCGAGGGCTCAATTTGGTTCAGACGCTTGGCGACCCGGATCACCTTGGCGTAGTGGGAAGCCTTGATCGGCTCACCAAGCTTTGATCGCATTTCCTGGAGCTTGACCCAAGCTGTTGGAGGAGCATGACTTGGTGGTAGTGTTGGTAGTGTGTGATATTTGGTGAGTAGGCGAGCGATACGGAGATACATCTCGTTGAATTGAGGCTCTCGTGAGAAGTACGAGGCCGAAAGTGGAACGGCACGAGCATGTTCAACTCCCTTGAACGGTATCGTGAATTTGGAGCTGGGATCTGTCGATACGGCGAAATCGTCGGGTTTAGGCTCAACAATTGGCGTTGATGTCTCGGTAGCGATGCTTCGGATGGCGAGGGGAAAAGAGGGACGTTGCCAGGCTGACTGAGGCCATGGTGCTCGGAAAGCCTTGCCTTGGCATCGCAGCTGCCGTAGGCTTTGTGTAAATGTCGACATGATGGCCAATTCGGAGGAGAGCCCCGGCGGTATCGCGAATCGGACGAGGTTCACTGTCTACCCAGAAAAACTTCACCGGATTTCGAGATCCATCATCGGCTAGCTTCTGGAGAGGGTCACGTGAAGATACAGTCCGATTAGACTTATCAGCACCACAGATCTCATCACCAGCCACTCTGCTACTCTGCAAGTCCTGCTGTACCCAGCCACCGCTCCCACCGTCCGCGTTGCTCGGGCAGTAAGGCAGGACCCCACTAGCGCGGGGCAGCAATTTGGCACAATTATCTCACCTTTAAAAAAAATTTCCCCTCCTTCTTTTTCTCTCCTCATCTTCACTCTTTGTCTGTCAACCTAGCAAAGCATTCAAGATGGCTTTCGGAACTCTCTTCACCCGCGAGGTACATACTCTCGAGCCCTGAATCTGAATATGCTGCATTTGCGTTTGCATTTGCATTTGCGAAGCTTTATGAGCGTCGTTACTGACTGGTCCGTTCTTTCAGAACAACTGCCGCTCTACTGCCATCAAGGCTGTGGCCAAGGCAAACGACATCGAGCTCAACATCGTCGAGGCCGCCAAGGGCAACGCTACCGCTGAGCACCTCAAGGCCAACGGTCTCGGCAAGATCCCCGCCTTCGTTGGTGAGGATGGCTTCGCTCTCTCCGAGTGCATTGCCATTGCTATCTACAGTAAGTGAAGCTGCGTGATGTCTCAGATGGCATCACTTTTTCTGCCTGTTTCCCCTCCCTTGCGAATGATGATCTAGCTCTTTTTCATACAGTTATCCCTGTCTGAAATGTCTCTAAGAGACAATTTGTTGATAACGTCTAACTTCTGACCTTGCAACTCATCTTATCATTTTTGTCTTGCCACTTTGACGGGAGCTTCGCTAACCCGCTGCAGTCACTTCCCAGAACGAGAAGACCACTCTTCTTGGCAAGACCAAGCAGGACTATGCTTCCATCCTGAAGTGGATGTCCTTCTTCAACTCTGAGGTCCTCCCCACCCTCATTGCTTGGTTCGCTCCCCTCAAGGGTGAGTCTCCCTACAACAAGAAGAACGTCGACGATGCCATCAAGGCTACCGAGAAGAACTTCGCCGTTGTCGAGCAGTACCTCCTCCACAACACCTTCCTCGTCAGCGAGCGCATCACCCTCGCCGATCTTTTCGCTGCTGCCATTGCCATCCGTGGCTTCCAGTACTTCTTTGACAAGCAGTGGCGCGAGGAGCACCCTGCTACCACCCGATGGTTCGAGACTGTCCGCAGCCAGCCCATCTTCTCTGATGTCGCTGAGAAGGTTGAGCTCCTTGAGACCGTTGCTCTGACCAACACTCCCCCCAAGAAGCCCGAGCAGCCCAAGAAGGAGGCCGCCCCCGCTGCCGCCCCTGCTGCTGCTGCCGCTCCCGCTTCCGAGGAGGCCCCCGCTGCCCCCAAGCCCAAGCACCCCCTTGAGGCTCTCGGCCGCCCCTCTTTCCCTCTTGACGAGTGGAAGCGCCAGTACTCCAACATCAAGGACCACAACGAGGCCATGAAGTACTTCTGGGAGAACTTCAACTTCGAGGAGTGGTCTATCTGGAAGGTTGACTACAAGTACAATGAGGAGCTTACCCTCACCTTCATGTCCAACAACCTCATTGGTGGCTTCAACAACCGTCTTGAGGGCTCCCGCAAGTACATCTTCGGATGTGCTGCCGTCTACGGCGAGAACAACGACTCCGTCATCCAGGGTGCTTTCGTCATCCGAGGACAGGAGCACGTTCCCGCTTTCGACGTCGCCCCTGACTGGGAGAGCTACGAGTTCGTTAAGCTCGACCCCTCCAAGCCCGAGGACCGACAGTTCGTCGAGGATGCCTGGGGCTGGGAGAAGGGCATCACCGTCAACGGCAAGGAGTACAAGCTTGCTGACGGTAAGGTCTTCAAGTAAACAAAACAAAACAAAAAAGGAAAAGAAAATAAAGAGCGATGATGATAATGGCTTTACGGTTAAATGGTTGGGAGGGTAAATGAGTTTATGATATCTTTATGCCTCATGAAGGCCCTGCCGGCTGGCAGAATCCTTATGTAGTCCCAGAAGAGAACAAAAGGTGTCCGTTTTTTTTTTGCAAATACAGTTTCTGTGTATGACAACGTTTATTGATATCGCATGTGAAATGTCCTTGTACTGTTTTCGTTTGTCGTATTATGTGTTGTTTGAACATTATATCACCATTAACTGAATTGTTATGCTACTAAGCGATCTGCCCCGCGATTTGTGAGAAAGATCGATTTAAATTTTGGAATAAAGTTGACTAGGAAACTTTGAAACTGAACTGAGCTGAGCTGACAAAAATAGAACCCGTTTAAATCCTCGATAGGGTGACTGAATTATTCTGGTCTCTGTGCGCATCCTATCTAGTTTAGGTGGTCGTCGCAGATCGCATTGACTTTTCCCCTAGTCTTCACTTTTTTATCTTCATGTTGCGCAGATTCCTCCTATGTTTGCCAAAACCTTTCTCTTCCGGGAAAGCACATATTGATTTCTTCACTCCTTCAATACGTTTTAGGCCGACAGCTTTGCAAACATCTGACTCAACATCAACGACAGCACCTTCCTCTCCGCAACATGCCCCTTTGCTTCTATCACCTGAAGCAATGACAGGATCTAGATCCAACGTGCCCACGGCACCCAAAGCGATGAATATACCTGGCCTCACTTTGGCGCAACCAGGCGCCGCGCCCGAGAATGCACCCAAGGGCCCAAAGAAGAACAAAGCCGCTCCCCAGGCGCAAAAGTACGTCCTGCAATGAATACCCATCCCCTTCATTTGTACTGACAATGTGTAAAGAGGACACAAGGGTTCTAAGAATATCAAGAAGCCGCCTCCTCATCAAGTGCGAGCAGCAGCAGCAGCAGCTCGCGCGCCACGCTCTCAATCCCCTCCGAAAACTCCCAGTAAAGCCTCTGGAGGTGTCCCAGAGCCTACACCCCAGTACCTCGCCCAAGCGGACCTTGCCCCAGAGCGTCTGCCTCGACCACGCCGCATACTTGTCGTTATCGATTTAAATGGCACACTTCTCTACCGCCCGAACAAGAAGCGTCCATTCAACTTTGTCGAACGACCCCATGCGAAAACCTTCTTGACATACTGTATCGAGACTTTCCATGTCGCTATCTGGTCCTCAGCCCGTCCCGAGAACGTTGATAAGATGGTGGAGAAGCTACTCACGCCCGAACAGCGCGCGCAATGCCTTGTTGTCTGGGGACGGGACTCTTTTGCTCTATCGGCAGATGATTACAACACCAAAGTTCAAGTGTATAAACGCCTTACTACGATCTGGACCAACCCAAGAGTGATGGAGGCTCACCCTCGTGCCTCCAAGGGAGGCTTATGGGACCAAACCAACACAATTCTTGTCGATGACTCGTTCGAAAAGGGTCGCAGTGAGCCTTTCAATATACTCACACTTCCAGAGTTCAGCGGATTGGCTCAAGAAATCCCGAACGTCTTGCCTCAGGTACATGACTACCTAAATGAGCTATCATATCAAGCAGACATCAGTCGCTATGTCCGACGAACACCCTTTCAGTTAGATCCGGGATATGTCCTGTCAGATGGACCGGAGGAGTCATGAGTTTGACAAACTTATAACAGTTGTCAACGCTATGGAGAGTTTATGTTGTACTTTATAATTTACAGGGCCACAAGGGCTGGCTAGACGTGTTACAGCGGGTGTAATCGCAGCCTCCAAGGGCTGAGCGTGATTCTACAGCGAATGCAGCACTTAGAACTAGAAGATTCGCTTCTTAGATACCCAATTATACATACGTCCTTGACTTAAAGAATACAATTCGTTGTTACTTCTCTTTCACATTCTGATGTTCCGATCGCGGGAAGATCACTGAGGTTATTCGCTTATCGGGGCTCTAAGATAAGAGCATATCGTGGGGCTTATCGAAGCTGGATTAAAAAAAAGTTCCGTCGCATCGCAGTGTCGCATAACAAAATTCATTGAAGTTTTACGTTGTTTTGCGCAACATCACAATATGGCCTTAAAGCGAAAACAGTCGTCCTCGTTAGGACTTGAAAGAAGAGTGCGACCGAGAAAGGAAGACGAATGGGAGGAGGAGCCTGAGAGCCAGAACTCCTCAAGTGAGGAGGACGAAGATGATGATGAGGTTGAGGAACAGGGTATTCGAGGCGAATATTCTGATGACGAAGAGGATGAGGATGTCGAAGACCAAGGATCCGAAGATGGCTCAGAAGATGAGTCTGAGGTAAGTCTGCAGTGTTCTGTTTGACAGCCAGTTCTAACCAGACACAGCCCGAAGAAGATGCACCAAAGATAGACCTCTCATCCGTTTCATTTGGTGCCCTCGCAAAAGCACAAGAATCAATGCCCTCAGGACGCAAATCAAAATCAAAGCAATCCGCAGGCGACGAGACTACAAAGACAGAAACACCAGCACCTCGCAAGCCCACACGATCAAAAGACGACCCCAAACCAAAGCGCTCATCCAAACACGCCCCCCAAGAACAAACCTCCAAGAAACCCGTATCTCGTCGTCGCGAGATCATCCCTGAAAACAAGCGCCAATTTCGCGATCCACGCTTCGATCCTCTAGTCGGCCGCGTCAACGAAGAAAAGGCCAGCAAAGCCTACGCCTTCCTGGACGAGTACCGCGACAAGGAGATGGCCGACCTGCGCGCACAGATCAAGAAGACCAAGAACTTTAACGAAAAGGAGAATCTCAAGCGTCAGCTACAGTCCATGGAATCTCGCAAGAAGGCCAACCTGCGCAGACAGGAGGAGGAGAAGCTGCTAAAGGAGCACCGCCAGAAGGAGAAGGAGCTTGTGGCGCAGGGCAAGACGCCTTTCTACCTGAAGAAGAGTGAGCAGAAGAAGCAACTCCTTGTGAACAGGTATGAGGGTATGAGTAAGGGACAGGTTGATAGAGCGATTGAGAGGAAGAGGAAGAAGGTTGCGGGTAAGGAGAAGAAGGAAATGGACTTTTTACAACGCCGAGGAGCAAGGGGTTGAAGTTGTTCATGTAGAAGTTACGCAGCGAATAGACCTTGATTTGACAGCGGTTGAAGTTGAGTCGTTTATGGATTGTGGTTTATAATGCTGATGATAGGAGGAGTTCGTTCAAAATGAGAAACTATCTGATTCCTTTATGGTAGGTAGCTTAGACCAACACTTAGGCTACTTTATTCTGATGCACTAAACCTTAGAGCATGATTCTTCTTTTGCCCACCTGCCTTTCATTCAACATTCTTCCAAGCCTATCGTAACTACAAAGCAATACCAAGATGCCCACCCAGCAAAAAGACAAAAAACATACAACAGCGAGGATTCGCTGGTCGTCACCGACCCAACTACTAGTTCACCCCTTATCAGCTTATCTATGGGAGAGCGGACGGGATCCCGAGTTCTCTGATAGGTATGGTCGTATGTATTTGTGAGGGTTCCAGATACGACTTAATAACCCTTCGTCAGCCTTCTTACGAATTCTTCCTGTCGTAGCTGCCGGGCAGAGATTGGATCCATGACCTCTGACAAACCTAAGTGGTAGATGGCATCACCGGTTCCTTTGACGGCTGCTTGTAGCTGCTCGTGTTCGATTCGGAGGAAGAAACCTGGGTCGACATTCTTCCAGGATTCTACCACTTCGTTATTCAGCTCAAAATGCCATGTTCCGCGTCTCATCAGAGTAGCTTGCTGGGTTGACCTGTCTCTTTGATAGATGACCGCACACGCCTCTCCTGGCTTACTGTTCCAAAGGATTAGTTTTTCGAGCTGCTTCATCCTTTACGGGAACGAGCTCGCGTTGCTTAAAAAAGAAGCAATTTCCCAACTTTGGGAATCTCTTTTGAGGACGGACGCCGTGAGTGTGAGCGATCGTAATTTGTGGCGGCAATCAGTTGACTGCAAACAGTCCAAAAATTGTCGGGCATCGACCATGAAGGAGATTGAGAGATGTTTGAGGTCACAACTCCTCAAGACCAGGGCTCTGACTAGCCCGGCACCTGCCATCATATTATCATCGATCAATTGCAAGAACACTCGATCGCGGCGCATTGCCGACAAAAGCTCAGAATTGGGATCCTCAAAGATCGTGAGCGTTTCGACGTTACTCGATAGAATGTATTGGATCTTGGATGTAAAATCTGCAAATTATGATTAGGTCGTCAGTCAAACAGTTGGAACTTCAACATACCGTTATCGCACGCAATCTTCCAGCCGCGACGGCAATAGCGCCATGGCTCATAAGTCATATTTTGTAGCCGAGGAAGTTTCTGTACCAATTGCCTCAGAGTTGACGATAGAATCTGCCGCTGACACTCTCGGCGTATGACAAGCCGTGTCACTGCGTAGACCTCTGGAATACTCTCCGGGAAACGACAGCACATCGGGGCGAAGAGACGTTCCATAGCCCCTGCAGGAGGGCCCTCCACCTGCCGGCCATCAATCCAGCCGTGCCTTGGGTCATGCCATCTAGCGAGAGTCTCTTGCTGCTGTTGCTGCTGCTCAGATTCTTCATAGATCTGGGCGTCTAGTGCTTTGAACCAGTGCTCCGAGTCGCTAGGTGAGAAGGCGTTGAGCTCTAACACCAAGCGGCCTCTCGGTTTCCAAGCACTTAAGACACTAAGCAGTTTCAGTATTGCAGCTTCGAAGATGGAATCATGCTGCGACCTGCGCGACACCGATTCATAATACCGACATGAGCGACATGAGTATCGTGGCAGCTCAATATTCAGCCGAATTTGACGCACAAGACTCGCAGTTCGAGTGGTCATATGGCCAAGTTCTTCTAGGCATGGTGCCCGTAATTCTAGTCGATAGAAATGCAGCGGCTCAAAGAAAGCCTTCCATTCTGAGCAGACAGCCGCGCAGGAGCCGTGACGCCCCTGGCGTAAGACTTCCTCGAGTATTAGTAGCCGAATCTCTGGCGGCAACAAAGCCCAAGAATAGCTTGACATGTTTGTTAGCCTTCCAACCTTTATGATCTGCTCTGGTGTTTGAGGCAGAGAGGAGGTTACGTGCCTTAAAAAAAAAAGAAACAGATTTCATAAAGGTGACTTTATGATAAAGTTCGGTTGTTGCAGTATTGGCAGCCAGGCAGCCAAACAATAAATACTGCCCATATGGGCTTGAATCATCGATCGTGGAGCATACCATCATCACGATGTGTTAATGAATGGAAGATAAGTGTAGTAGATGGAGGGATTACAGTCCGTTTAACAAAAATCGATATGAAGGGCAAAAAACATACAACAGCGGGGATTCGCTGGTCGTCACCGACCCAACTACTAATCCGCCGGTTAGTGGCTTGACTATGGGAGAGCGGACGGGATCCCGTATTTTCCACTACCTTTGGTCGTATGTGCTAGAAAGAGATGTTGTTTTGAATTATATAGACAAAGAGTCTTCTCAGCTTCGGTCTCTATTAACAACTCAGGGACAGCTGCCACTGAGAATTATTGACCCCATGCAAGGTTCAACCACAGCTGAGGATTTGTCTTGGAGACTATCTACAGTATTATGACTTATATTAGTCTCTTTAATATATTAATCGGTTCCAGTGGAATAAGGCGCTCAAGTCAACTCACTATATGCGGATTATCACCAGGACTTACACGGAGTGTAGTGATGTATCATGATTGTATAATCAGGACCTTTAAGGTTGTACCTAAAATATGCTATTCTTTTCCCTAACCATATTTTCCGCCTTGTAACATCATTAGAAAGCTGAATTGCCGTCTGCTGCGGCCTTGGTACTCGTGATAATATTCAACAGGCATATAACAGAAGTTTCCACCTCACCACTCACATCCATACTCTCAAAAACCAACCGCACATCCCCATCTCCATTGCTACTCGGCTCAAGAAGTGTGTGCTTCTCCAATATATCCCGTAGAACATCCACATCAGTCAGCTTTGTTTTGCTACCCTGTTGACGCTCAGGCGTAGAAACTCGTTGTTCTAACACATTGCGGTGGCAGTGTACGTTGATCCAATAAAGCGGAACTCCTGCTTTGCTTGCGATATCGACATGTTCTCGAAAAACAGCTTCGTCTCGTGGAGAGTCTGCTGCTAGGCATGCTGTCATGAGGATGGTGTGGTCCTGTTTAGCCTGGTGTGCCAGCTCTTCAAAGATAGGGGCTCGGACTGAGCGACGTAGTTCATGATGTCTGTCGCTCCGGTCGGGAATGACTGCGACCACGGGGTCAATAAGGAGATGGTTGTCCAGAAGACATGTTGTTTCAGCAGGGAGGTACTTCTGAAGATGCTTCAGAACGGTGAGCTTTCCTGTCCCTGGGAAGCCATTCAGGACGACAATTTTGCCAGATGAAGAACCGGACATTTGTTGAGATTGTTCGGGATTTGTTGCTTTGCTTTTGCCGGATGCCTCAGGTGAGCGTTTTACGAGTGTTTGGAATACCATGATCAAAGTTTGTGGTTTGGTCAGTCAGAGTTGAGGAGATAAAGTTGTTGTACATGTTTGTGTAAGAGAGACGTCACGTGTAGTTTTCATCTCCTGCTGTGACTCACTGTGAAGAGTGCAAACGTTATTTCTTATCGTAGTCCCACGACCACCTTTATAAATCGGATTGTCTTTGTAGTGTTTGACGAAGAGTGGTACAGTGGGATACTCCCTAGATCCTACAAACCTTCTCAAACTACGAACCTAAAAACCCGTTCTCCCCACTGCACTACTCTCTGTTTTTGCTGGAGTCACAGGTTCGAACTGACGGTGGTGACTTTCCTTTTCTTTTTACTCCGGCTACCGTTGGAAAGTGTATAAGACACGACCCTGGATGGCAGGCCGGTACAATCAACCAACAATAGATCAGAACTCAAGAGGGGCTTCCACTACTTTCCTTCCATGTTCAAAGCAATTATACCCCTTTTCCGTTTGCTTGTCGCTGTTTTCGTAATTTAAACATCCTGATAGTCCAGCTTTGATGTTCCCAAGGTACAAAATAGATCCAGCAGATACCCAAACGACCCCCTTTCAAATACTCTTTGCCACAGTGACAATGGCCCGATCAGTCGCTCGTCAAATCTATAACCTCAGGAGTATTATCAGCTGCACGCTTCTCTCCAGCCGCTGGCGACTGTGAAATAGCTGTCTGGGCTGGTCTCGGACCCAGTCGTTCAATTTTGGCATAGTCCGAACCAAGCAGTGTTTTGAGATCTTCGGCTTCAAACTTAGCAAACCTTGCGGCACATTGATCCCTTCGGTTCCGCCAATCTTGTAGTTTGACCTCTTCAGGGCGACTTGTCTTGGTTACGACCATCGTATTTGGGGTTGTGTTCCGCTCTGTTACGTGGGTGCAGGCAACGCGAGCGGCCTGGATCTCTTGGTGAAAATGGAAGCGGCGTTGTTTGCTTACTGGGTACCTCGCAGAGACTTTTGTTGGGTGAGCAAGAAAGGTGTTCAAGTGTTCGCAATCTTCGCACCAACAATCAACACCCGCCATCGACCAATTAACAGATCCTTGGGGCTCAGAACCAAGGTAGCCTTTGAGCATTGCCAGAATGAGAGTTGAGTAGAACTTCTGGTATAACGGAGTTGTCAAAGGTATGTTCTTGTGCTTCAAAATCTCAATACTGGATTGTAAAAAGGGTATCCACATCGAGAAGAGCTCAACTGCTGGGAGTTTGTCAGCTTGCTTGATGACCTTGGTTATAAACTGGTCTTTCAGATCATCCATCCCCCCGCCCGATTTGTGAAGAAACAGGAAGAACCTTCTCAGGGCCTCCCATGTAATTTCATTTTGTAAGTCGTGGCGAACTTGGCGAAGTCGGCTCAGATCTCTATCCTCATCCATCGTCCATGGCTCACTTCTCCTTTTCAATTCTTGCGCGCTGATAACTTTTGCATCGCGCAGCAAAGTAAAATCTTGTGAGACAATCAGCAAACGGGCCATGATCTGGGAGAGTTCCACAGCTTCCTTTGAAGGAAGAGTTTTGTCAGTTATCAAGGTCGTTAACCGAGATAAAATCTTGAAGCGGAACGAAGGAGCGGCTGTCTGTTTCTCGAATATAGGCAATACGCTTCAACATAAATAAGTTAGCTTAGTAAATGAGTTATAAGAGATAGACGATGTAGGAGCAAGAGAAGCACATGCGATTCTGTCATAAAAAGAACGGGGTCCTCGAAGTATAGTGACATGTTAACGATGGACAGCCCGTCCGAGATTGTAGCTTGCTTAGCATTATAGCCATCAAGGAACTTGCGAATTTTCTGTTGAGCCCAGTCTTTTATAGATTTAGGAGTAGGGATAGCATCAGGAGGTAAATCCTTGGGAAGAGGAACTAGGTGAGCAATAGCGTCAAACTTGTGGTATAATTTATCGTCCGATGACATAGCAAGCGATAGTCTGGAGTCCATTAGTTAGGAACATACCGGTTTATGATATCTTACCCTCTCCTGACTTTGTCGAATCGTTCCAAGGCTTGCGCTTCACCATCATTCTTGATAAGCCACTCCCTCAGCCAGCCATACCACTCAGACGGTATAGTACTGCTAAGCTTCGAAAGGACGGTCTCAGCTAGCATATAGTTTCTGTGTTTCAGAGAAGCTTTGAGAACTTTTGGCATGACGGATCTGTCTGTGAGTAAATAATTTCGCCTTTCTATATGAGGCGCTGCACGCTCAACAAGATCGGCCATTGCAGTGATCAAGTAGCCCTGAGCATCCGGTTGATAACAGAGCTGGGCAAGATACTTTATTTGCGCCTGGGGGAACCTTTTCTGATGATAAACTGGAGTCACTTTGAGACTGGTGCAAGAAATCACCGATTGAGTCGTGAGGAACAACAATGACACCCTGTTGGATGTTAACATACCACAACAATGAGAAGCAATAAAGTATGATACTTACACCAAGAAAATACCAGTGGGTTGCTTGAGCGCCCTGCAGATTAAAGTTAGTCAGATTCAAGTCCCCAGAGACATCTGTAAGAAAGATCAATACGAACAGCGTTGCCCGTATGCCCTTCGTAGTCTTCTTTATCAGGATCTAAACTGTCAAAGGTAAATGGTTCAAGAAGGTGATCTTCTTTAATGAACATTTTGCCCGGGATGACTTGGCCATTCAGGTCTTGGAGAAATTTGACAGCGAGTGATGATTCAAGGACTTCTTCGATACAATGACCCCCTTCATCTGATTCCTCATCGGATTCGTTATACCAACCGAATGGATTGGCCATAACACTGCCTCTCTCCATCTTTTCAACCAACGCAAGGAAAATCGTGACCGGCAGTCCCTTGCATGCTTCACGAAGAGCTGTAACGCGGACTAAATCTCGTGCTTTGAGTGTCTTGTAGGATATGTTGGCTTCGGTGTACTCATATTCCAGCATGTGATATACATATGGACTCTGACGAGACTTTCTATCTTGTGCAAGCCATCGTCTGATACAATGTCGAAGTGGGCGTAACTCGCACCGCTTAGGACCGGCAGATGGGGCCGGTAAAGATTTGTCAATGGCAAGATTGTAAGTGAGAACCCAACGATAACCTGAAGTAACCGGAAGGACTTCATGGGATACATCCGAGTACCAAGCGGCAATGGAAGTGTGGTGGTCGGATGACTTGTAAATCATTTCCTCGCCGCAATGCTTCATGACAACCTCACCACCAGTGTGCTTGGATGGGAGGCTGATGACAAGAGTACCGAACATGCCAGGAATCTTTTCAGTACTAAGCGCAGCATTAATTGACTATTATAGTAAGATATATGCAAACTGCTCACTCGGTATGTGGTTTGAACATGGCGCCCTCCTCGTACAGGAGCATCTTGTAACGTTTGGCACGGACAGGCGTGTTTATACCCATCTGCTCTCTCGCCGTCCGACATGCATTCAGGAGATAATTACGCCACATGGCTGAGATTATCGTGAACTGAGAAGGATCAAGTTCCCAGGTATTTCGCACAGAAGTATCGACAAAAGTCTCAGTTCCCTTACCGTAGGGGGCCTGGCGTGCTTTGGCGATGATTTGACGAGCTTGAGATTCAGCAAGTGGCGTAGCAATATTGCCAACTCCTTCTATAGAGATGCTGAGATCAGAAGGAGCTCTGTATTTTGTACAGAAAGCAAATTCCCCGGTAGAGTTGATGTTCTGAATTGCTTTTAAGAGATCATCGTGGAAGTTCTTTTTGAAGTCGAGTGTGTTCAAGTCACTGGCAACGCTTGAATTGTCATCAATGTCGCCTGGAACTGAGCCTGAGGCTGGAGCACTCGCACTAGTGGATGCCATGTTTAATGAAGCTATCACGACCTTTGTTGAAGTAGGAAAGTAGCTTGACTGTAGAGAGGTAGGCGTGACGCGTAGAGAGCTTCAATAGTGGACCCAGGGGTGAGCTATAGGCCAATGATGTAAGAGGATCTTCGTGTAAGTGCAGGTGCAAGTCAACTCCTCAACTTGCCTCCTTTTGTTTTTTCGAGCCTACCAATAACACAAGATGTAACTTATCGACTCAAAGAGTTGATCTTGAATGGAATTTAGATCGTTACATTCTCGTTCATCAGGGTCTCGCATCCCCCTTTTATCTTCGACCTGCCCAATGTCCCACGCGGGGTCGTTGAAAGTTTAAGTGCGCCACGATTTGAGAGAGTGAATGGATATTTGGAAGGAGCGAAGAGACGAAGTATTCAAGTCGGGAATAAGCACAGTGATAGTATAGAAACTCCCACATTGTCTAGCCTAGTCATCACGAAAGCCTCAATACAAGATCATAAGCTATCGACAAGCGAATTCATATCATAGATTAATATTTGAAGAAAATTGAGTTTAATATCATCAGCATCCTCCTCCTCCGCCGTCTCCTCCACCTCCTCCACCACCACAATCTCCTCCTCCTCCCCCATCACCACTGCTGCACCCTCCACTCATATCACCACTACTACACCCTCCACTATCATCATGTCCATTACTTTCACTATATTCTGCTCCCGCCCATCCTCCAAAACCTCCATCAAGGTCAGTAACATAGTGACGTCCAGCCCCCATAACATAATGATGCCCTGCTCCCAGTATCTTTTCGAACGTGGGGTCACTCTGACCCTCATCGACAGGTTCGGGACTTGGAGATCTGCGTAAATTCATACGCCGACTTGCATATCGTTCCAAGATGTCTGGTGTTTTGTTTGCAGTGGAGTTGGCGGGCTCTTGTGCTGGTGTTGGTTTGAACTCGTCGGTTTCTTCTTGTTTTTTCTTCTTGTTGAATTTTAAGTGTTTTGTAAGAAAGGTTTTAGATGGCATTTTGTAAGTTGTTGAGTAAAGATGCCGTAACTTCTGAGAGCGAGACAATGCTGTATATATATCTATATGTATTATGACCCTGGTTAAGCACGAGACTAACTAGAACCGTATCTATCGTGCGATCGAGTCTTTCAGCCTTATTAGCCGGGCGTCTGCGCCTCAGCTGACTCGGTCGAAGCCGAACAATCCAAGTCTCGAAGATAATCGCCGGAAAGAGACAGATATCCAGTTATTTCAATGACCCCAAGATGCCAATGGCCCCCATGCTTCTATAGTTAGGACTTGGGGTGGTTCAGAACTATGGGCTTTCATTCGCTAGTCAGGGCCTGTTGTCTAAGTCAGACGACATGATTCTTAACTCGTAATTCAGGTAAACAATGCATACTTGGAAATCCAATCGGGGATTAATCGTACCTTGTCTAGATGTCTTACCCTCTGGTGGTAAGCTGTACTGCCTCGCCTCGTATTAACAAGTACCGCATGACCTCACACGAGGCAGATTTTGCAAACTGCAACTTAGCAAGATAACAACAAAGGAGACCTTATTATAATATAGCAACTGAGGAAAGTTTCAGAGGCAGTACGAACCTCAATTGCCCAATACCAGATATCCTCATTGAAAATCAACGGCCAGCAATCTACAGCAACGCCATGACAATGGGGATAGAACACAAGCATACATCAACAAGATCAGGCCGCGTGGCCTAATGGCTAAGGCGCTAGATTTCGGTTCACCAAAATCAAATCCTCTAGAGATTGCAGGTTCGACTCCTGCCGCGGTCGATTGACACAGCTGATTATCTTTTTGTCTTTCTTGCATTTTGTCACAACCTTGTGTAGAATTAAGAAACTAGTGTTGTATTTCCTCTTTTGAGCATGACAGGCAGGGGGTGCGCTGCATAATGCAGGGTCTGGCTTAGACCACCTCTGTTATAGAACAGTCTAGTAGGCAGAGAACTGTGTCTTGTCTGTCTAAAAAACGACTTTAAAGTACTTCTTTTATCTTTTTACTTATGAATGCAGTGTAGCTTATTCCAATTACTCTGGATGAACTAACTAGACATGCAGGGCGAGAAGAACAACACTATACGCGGTCAAGTTGTCAGACTGACTGGGCACCTTGCATAGGTATAGTAATAGTACTGACATTAACACCAGTCAAACCAGTATAGAAATAACATAAGTTTATCATTGTGCCCATAAGTAAACGCCGCATCGCCCAAGACCTCAGAGTACCCAATAACCTCCTTCTTCATAATACAGAGGCCCCCCCTAGAACGCGTCTCTGAGACTCTCGTCGGACTCCTCCATGTCAACGTCAAGAACGGTAGGGTCAAGGTCAACTTCAACTTCAACACCAACACCAATTTCAACTTCAACGTCCAGCTGCATATCAATTCCCTGAAACGTGGCGGCATAACCTGAAGGATCATGATTTCCACCGCCATTAGCCAAACCTCGCCCCATATCAGATGGCACACCTCCCCTTCCTTCTTCCGAATACAGAGGCCCCCTCTAGAACGAGTCTTCAATGTTCCAGTCGAAGTTATCAATGTCCTGCGTATCAAACCCCTCAAACATGGCATCACCTGAAGAATCAAGGTTTCCGCCGCCGTTAGCTGAACCAAGCCCCATATCAGACGGCACACCTCCCATACTAACGTCGAGAGCGAGGTTATCAACCGACATGTTATCGCCCTGAACTCCCGAGGCTGCAGCAGCCATGGCATCTCCAAGAGCAGCAGTGTCATCGGCGAGGTTGAGTGACATATCCGCCGTTTGAAGCATTCCTTGCGGCTGAGGGATAATCATCTGGCTTTCGACACGACGATGGAGACGCACCACATGCTCAGCGAGCACAGGGTCTTCCTTCTGGAGCTTTCTGCAGCCTTCAACTTCCACCTTAAGAAGATCGCGGAGGGTTCGCTGGCGCTGGATCGGTGCGAGCATGTTGCCATTGGCATCGATCATGCTCGTTGCAGGAGCGTCTTTCACAGCGTCAGGGGCGCAGATCAATGAGGTAGCTACATCGTAGACAATATTCGCGCTCCCGGCCGCTGTATGTTGTCGTACTTCCTCCAGAATCACGTGCAATAGTCGTCTAGGGCCCAAGAGCTTCAGTCCAGCTAGTATTTGCCGATGGGTATATGAGGTTGGCATACTGTTCATAGCAGGATGGATACTCCAATGAACGAGGCCTTGGATGGTGAGTTTGACAGCGCTGGGAAGACCACTTGGAGGCGTGGCGGTCCACGATTCAAGCTCATTGAGATCTGTACCACCGGTTCGGCGAGATAGAGGGATGCTCTCTTTAAGAGTTCGCAGAAGAGGCTCAATGTCTTGGTTTTTAGGATCACGGCGCTGATATGTCCGTAGAGCATGCTCCAAGGGTTTGGCGATAAGATTCTTTACGGATGAGAGCATTGTGCTAGCCTCCCCAGAGATGGAGCTTGGGAGGAGAATAAGTTGCAGAATTTTGATGATGGACTTTTGTTCCTTTTGGTCGATCCAGAGGTAATCTGCCAGGAATCGGATTGCTGGGACAAGAGACGGCAGCAAGAATGTGTCCACAAGATCTGTCTGAGTTAACACATGAATGATTGACGGGCGTCGGGATACTTACATTCTATGCCTCCCTTGAGGCTTTCATCATTCAGGTAGCCATAGGTATAAGCAACCACAATGCTCTGGAAAAGAGGTGCGACCACTAGATAGAACTCCTGCGGTGGGCAGGAAGACATCAACTCATCACCAAGACCACCGGCCTCTGTATCAAAGAGACCGTGAACCCAGCCATTGATATGCTCTTCCTCCCGTGATGTAAGCTCATCTCCTTGTCGTCCAATATGTCCCCGGGCAATAATTTTAGCTACCCACGAGTCCGGAGTGGTGATGCCAATATCTACTGCGTTCAGGTTGTATCGATAAGTAAATGCGAATACAAGAAGAAGAACCGCCCCGAACTCCTCATACACAGGCTGATACTCTCCCTGGTCTTCTTCATATCGCCAGCTGTCGAGTAGCTGACATAGGGGCTCGAGTATGTTTGGCAGCTTCTCGAACAGCAGGATTATATCCAATGACTGAGGCTTTGCCGCTAGCTGGCTACAGAGCAGCTTTAGGGACATGGTCTCCTTATTGTGGCATGATTGCCGTAGCACCTACATCTTGTTAGAATTGGTAATATTATGAATCGGCATTACTTACCTCGACGAGCGCTTGGCAAACAGCGCCAACGTTTCCATCCATCTTATCGAGCTCCCGAACCAAACCCTGAATTTTATCTGTATCAGACAAACAGTCTTGTACCAGCTTGTCCTTGGAGTGCTTCTGCAAAGACGGCTCGTATGAGAGCGAAATCTCACCAAGTATCCTCTCGACATGCTCCCTTTGCACAAGTCCATGGAGGACACAAGCGGCACAGAATTCCTCTCTGATACTTTCAGTATAGGGGTTGTTGTTCCTGGACTCATCAAACATGAGCGAAGCAGTGGGAAACAAACTAGTGTCCACATGGCTCAGCGCTTCAGTGATGCAAAACTCGGCTGATGTGCCTGAGAAACCCGGAGGCAGAAGCTGGTATAGAAGTAGTGGGAGTTTGTTGATCAGGAATGAACGCAGAAGGTGAGCGTCCTTCTGCCCTTCATTGCGGAATACAGCATTGGCTAGAATATCAAATGATGCCAAGATCAGATCAATTGCACTTGACTGAATATCAGCTCCATACTTGTTGCTCATGTAAGAGAATAGGGCGTGGTCATCCAAGATAGGACGTCCAATGAGCTTGGCCAATTAGTATATAATGAATGAAGTCCCGAATTTTGGCACACTTACAGCAGCATTGAGATAAATGTATAGTCCTGCTCTAGTATTGCTGACAGAAATCGGTGTTACCACGAAATTCTCCAAGCCAACAGTAGAATCAAGAAGCTCATCCATGGCAGCATTGGCAACCTGCTTCTTCTTGTCTACAGGGTCAGAACTGGCCAGAATCTCGGTGCGGAATAATTCTAGCTTATCAGCAATTTCCGGTACGAGTTGCAATGCCGGCAAAAAGCTTGCCAGGCTTGTAGATAGCGCTTTTCGAACATCTATAACTAGTTAGCACAATTGGTCGCCTGAGATGAGTGTGTAAATCCCATACTTTTGGCAAACGGCTTGCTTATAGCGCTGACAAGAATGGGATTCTCGCACAGGCGCAGTAGTAATGCGACTAGGGCTGCTCGCGATGATTCCATATCGTCCCTCAGCTGACCACTTGGGAACTGCTGCTTAAGCATATCAGCAGCAAAGGCGGTTGCGGGCAATGCGTTGGTGAATAGCTCCATGAACTTTGAGATTATCATAGCCACCTCCAGAGCCGATCTGGAATCTTGTATCGCCCTGCCCTCTACTACAGACTTGGTAAGTCTATAGAAGAGGACCTCTTCAGCCCAGTAAGAGCTCTTCCACCGTGTGATGGTCTTCTTGGGTTGCGTATCTTCCTTGTCCTTATCCTTGTCCTTTTCGTTTTCGCCCTCTTTCTCTTTATCTTTCCCCGTCTCAGTGTTTGATGATTGTAGCTGTTGTTTTTGCGCTTCGGCGTGCGCATGGGACGAAGAGTACTTGTACAAGGCCTTTAGTATTGACGGTGTATCGACATAGCCCAGTTTTGTAAGGACTTGGAGATATGGCGGTATTCTAGGATCGAGGCTGCTGTCGTCTGATGGCTGAGGGCGGAGAAAGAAGTCGGCGACTAGGACGGGTGGTAAAGGATGTTGATCGTGGACGATCTTAACGTAGTCTTCGAATTTGTCTGTTTCGAGTCGTTGCGAGACGCAGCGTGCGACAAACTGGCACCAGTATTCAATTGCTGCGCGCAAAGCGTCTCCGGCAGCTGCAGGGTTTTCCATGGTGAAGAGGAACCTGTATCGGTCGTCTCGAGGTAGAGGATATTCGACGGTGTCGCGAGATGGGTTAAAGATGGACAAAGGAGTTCTGAATCGCGTCCATGGAGCGAGGCCCTTCAAGGAGGCTTTAATTGTATAGATTTATCTGTCGGTATCCAAGAACGCCAAAAAGATACCAAAAGTCAATTATAAAAGCATATAGTCGTTATTGTAGCCTGAGCGCATAACTTATGCAGGTGTCAAGCTTGAGCTATCGGGAATGGGTGGGTGTTGGTGGAAGGTCTAAAACTGGTGGAACCTTTAAATGGAGTGCGGATTAATTCCGCAGTGAGGCACTCTCACTTATACCGAGAGAATATCCATCACCCAGATATCACAGGTCAATACACTATTTAGGACTAATATTAGTTATCTTCTTGTTATGCCTCGGTTCAAAGGGCATTGTTGTTTCTTCTCAAGCAGTCTGGGTCATACAACTATACTATAGCTCACCTCGAAATTGCTTCAAAATACCAGTCGCACTCCAAAACATAGAAATCATCGCTACCACAACAGTCATAGGTACAGATGCACTCTGTATATCGCCAGGATGTTTGGCCATCCAAACCCCCCATAGCGCGAAAGGAGGTATCAGAATAAGAACATGATACAAGATAACATGGAAACAAGAAATGCAGTATCGCGCCTCCAGTCCCCAGATAGCAACATCACTTTCTCCAGAGCTAATTGGTGTCTTCTTCTTGGGGATGCGTGGTACATAAATAGTCTCCTCAAATTCATAACACTCGTGAGGGGGGAAGAGACGTCGACAGCTGCCGCCAGCACAGCTATTGAATGCAGCTTCAAATACATGCGGGTGAATAGGCGGTAGCGATGCTGGTTTTGGTGAGAAGTCATAGTCAATGTCGTTGGCTTCTGGCAGACTCTGGCCGCAAGCAACAACAACGTTGCGAGCAATACTCTCAAACTGTTGTATTGGTTAGTATGTGGTTGACATGGAGTGAACTTGTATCAAGAAGCTGAACAAATGTCTACCTTGACAAAATTGCAGTGACTAAGCTGCCAAAACGAGAACCATGCTCTGATTCTGCCACGTATTCTCTTGTGCTCTTTCTGCATCTGTGGGAAGACTTCACTGTTGGGTTGCTGTGTCACTAGGATGGGAGTTAGATGAAGCGTCCTGGGCCCTGTGGGCACCCCAAACAGGATTCTCAAGTCACAGGCAGTATTCGGCAGCTTATTGCCCTCCCCAGCAATAGCAGTGATTTCTTGTGCCTGGTCACTACTTCCTATGCCGGATGAGGGCAAGTGATTGTTCTGAGACGCGGGTGTCGAAGTGGGCAGAAGCGCTTCAGATCTCCATCCGAACCAACCTGCAATGCTTTGACCAACGCTTTGCCTACTGTGGGTGTATTCCTTGTTCTCAACGAAAGAGTTTAAGTTGTTGATAATCCTTTCTATTATGCGAGCCTGAGAAGGGGTGATGTCAACCGAGCAAGGCTTGCCACAATGCTAGGTATTGTTAATACCGCAGGTCAACTGATACTGCCAACTTACTGATGACTTACACATTTCCAGTTCATTCGCACATGGCCTCTTCTTAGTGGTATCTTCGGCGGTGCCATAGGCCACCAATTCCAAGGGCTGCCAGTTAGATCCTCCACCGAGGACTTGATTCGATCAGAGGCTGGAATTTTGAACGCCGCGTCAATAAGCTCAATGTCGCCCCAAGAAGCCAATTTCATAATTTGCCTAAGAGGAACAGGCAATAGTGAAAGAGTAAGTTCCGTCAAAAAGGCTCGAAAAGCGGTGCCGTTTACGAGGAAACCTTCCGCAACCTGAACCGCTTGATATGGTTCCGAGACGTTCGACCCTGAGTCTGGGCTGGAATCACTCCCATCGTGAGTTTCTTTCAATAAGTGTAAGTCTTGTGGCTTTTCGTCTATTTGTTCAGTACACTGCTGGCTTGTCAACCATCTATCCACGTCTGCTCGATCTTTGTGAAATGTCGGCCGCTCAGCATCTTCTTCGGAACCAGGATTCGTGACCAGGCCTGCCATGCCTTCTTTGACGGTTTGTCGAGATATTCTTGTTCGCGAGTTACGTCCTTTGAACATTCGAGTTGCAAGCACCTGGACGTTGCTTTGTGTCTCTTCTCGAAGGCGTAAGTACAGAAGCTTCAGAGACCTCCGAATATTGCGCTTGAGTCTATCTCTGGGCATGATGTCAATCGATTCTTCAAGGACAAAGCTGACACCTGGATGGCCAGCAAGTAGTGCACCGATCTGACGTTCAGCAGCGATAACATGAGGCGTTCTTGCGTAGCTACTGTAACTCGACTGAATATCATCGTCGAAAGACTGGATCGAAGCAACATCGTTCATGTTCTCAGCAAAATTGTCCTGCTCCTCCTCGCTATGATCGGTTCTATTGCCCTTATCGGCCTCAAATTCAACGGATTCTCCTGGATGTCTAATCGAAGTGTCTGTTGTAGCTACCTGGTGGTTGCTGCTCGTCGGGTTCTCTCCTGAGGTGAATATGTCATCAGGGGCGAGGCTTATTGTTGTCGAGTCACCGCCAGAAGCAAATGTCGGGGCAGTGTCTGCAAGTTTACCTAAATTGGGAGATAGTAGAGGTTCCAGCAACTCCCCAGGCATGGATACGCCCAGTGAAGAACTGGACTCTGATGGTGACGGCAAAGACTGTTGATCAGATGACGGTATTGATGGCCAAGGAGGCGTGCTAGGAGGCCGAGTTTCTGAGCAGAATGTCGTGTATAGGATATAGACTTTCTCGCGTTTGGGCTTTACCGCATTGTAAGCACATAGAGGCTCAGCCAGATGGTCCTGCATCTCCCTCTTGTTGAATGTATACCAACAACGAAGGCAAAGAACGATGCCATAGTGCGCAGAATCCATGAAATCCTCGTCGTTCCATTTATCTATCGAGCTGCATTTTTCGCAGACTCCTTTTGCTTTTATGAGTGGATTTTTGGTCTGACAGCTTGCCAGGTACCTGCGAGCGGCGGTTCGAGGGTCCTTCCCACGAATAAGCCCATGGTGATCAACGCTATGTGTGATGAGATGGGATATCTCCTCCTTGAGACTACTGCATGCTTGCCTTTCGATTGATGAGAATTGATCCGGAGAAAACAACCAGAAGATACAAAATTCGCAGGCATCTTCGAAATCCTCAGGTGAGAGTCTTCCGCTTGCAAGAGTATTTACAACCTCATATGTTCCATCGGCAGAAGATTCCAGTGAGAGAACTGTAGCTGGCTGAGCCGAATTCGCAGATTTAGAGGATGTTGGCGATATATGACTCAAAACAGCTGACGGTTTGCTTTTCGCACCAGGTTCAGTGTCAACGTGTTCAAGAGCATCATCGCCGCGACGTGTCTGTGAAGAAGACGACTGCGTATTGATAAAGGTGTCTCGTGAGGGTTGATGGGAGGCTCGTTGCTGGAGCCATTGTCTTTCACTAGAGGTTCTGTCTATGAGTGTATGTCCCTCAAGTAGACTCTGGCTGCCAATAAATGGTGCCGATGGGTGTCGGTCCTCCAGAGGTCCCTCCTGATCTGCTAAGGACCGGATTTGAGAGCCAACAGATTGGCTAATTTTGAGGCATCGACCTATCATTTCCCACTCTTCATTGAGTTCGATATTCCTTACCGAAGCACTAGTGTTTTGGCTTTCTCGAGTATCGATGTCCATCTTCTCGTCAACTCGTTGTAGGTTCATGTAGAGGGTGTAAACCACTCCGTGAATTCTCTCCTCGAATTCCTCAAGCGCCTTGTGGGGGAGTTTGGCCACCTGCCTATAATAGAAGATGTCAAGGTCAGTACTTAGGACTCAAGCTGGCGGGTGGTTTTGGGCTAACTTAGTCACATAGTCTAGGCAAACCGAGATTGTTGCTTGGTATCCGGTCAATATGTCAATAAACTCATTTATATCGCATGTCGTGAACTCCATCTCGGACCAATCTCTCAAGCCCGTCGTAGGCTTCATTTCAAATTCCTGCATAGCCTTCTCAAATTCTTGACATAGGATATTGCATCGACGAATAGGTCCTCCTAGAATCATCATCGCCGATGCTTCCAAGATGGTACTTCGTTCTAGTGCTTTCAGATTGTCGTATAGGTTTTCAAGCACATTGTATACACTAGCCAGAACCTTGTCACGGTCTTTGTGATGAGCAACTCTGTTTCTCAGAGCCAGAGTTGACGGAGCCGCAAGTGCGGCTAATTGATTGATGCCGATATCAGATGCAACTGATTCCATTATAACGATTGAAGCGAATATCGTGGTACAATATATTCATAGCACGGTCAATTCAAAGACACGTCCATATGAGCGAGATGTCTGATACTTGGTTGATGTGCTCTGAATAATCCGAGGCAGGTGCGTTGGGGTTAGGCAACTTCTTTCAGCCGCAACCTGCGTGGGTGCCTGGTTGCCTGCATCAGCCTGAAGAGGTGGTAGGTAAAGATTGGTGTGAGTAACTTGCCAAACCATGCAATTAACTACTAAGGTATATGTATTGAAAGAGAGGGAGAGGGAGAGGGACCGATTCATGGTTTTGTCTCGCTAAATGTTATCCGTTACTCCAGGCTCAATCTCCTCGAGCAACTCCAACAGCTCCTCCCACACCCGCTTATTCAACTTATCACCCTCAATTCCCTGCATGCACTTTGGAAACTCACGTTCCTCGCCATTAAACAGAAACTTTCCGTGCATCTCTTCTCCCGCAAAGACTCCAGACAGCAATACTCGAGATCCTGTCTCCGCAGTCCGACCCAACAATGCTACAAGGCCATAGAAGAATAGAGTGAAGGGGAAAGCTACGTTTTTGAATAGCTGTGTACCACAGAAACCTGGGTGTACCGCATTGACGATGATGTGCCCTTTCCCAGAAGCGTCGGCAGCTTGAGAGAGTTGCAGCATGAACATGGTTTGTATGAGCTTGGTTTTGCCGTAGTGTTCAAGGACACTGGGTTGGGCATCGAGAGCCTCAAAGATATTTGCCTCTGTTGTAGGAAGACGGCCCTGATTCTGTCAGTCTCAACTCTGAGAGCGTATACAAGAAACTTACATCAAATGATGCGTCAGATGACACGATGGTAATACGAGGGACAATATTATACCTCGCCATCGTCTGTCTCAAAGTAGGCAAAACGAGGAGCGTAAGGAGAGCCATAGATATGACATTAACCGTCAACGTTGATTCGTGGCCTTCCACCATCTCACGATTAAATGTTAGAAGACCTGCATTGTTGATCAAGGCATCGACTCGCTCTAGTCCTCTCACGCGCGCAGCGAATTCCTTGACGCTATCATACGAAGCGAGATCCAATTGCCAGACTTCAACGACGTTGTGTTTCTCTGTCGTCTCCTCGATATCCTTCTTGGCCTGCTCGCCTCTCTCGATACTTCGGCATGCCAGAATCACCTTGTTAGCATTAAGTTCTGTAAGACGGCGGGCTGTTTCCAAGCCAATACCTAATAATACGATGTCAGTTTGGGAACGTAGTGGATTGTCAAGATTTCAATTACCGCTGTTGGCACCTGTGATGATGAAAGTTTTGCCTGTGCAATCTTTATTTTGAGGCGGTACTGTGACAAACTTGTCACGGATCATATTTGTGAAGAACGACATGGCAGTTTATTTGCTCCTAGTAGGAGGCTGGACGCAAGATTCAATGGGGCGGTTGAGAGTCAAAGGTTGGGGTTTTTGAGAGCTGGCAATTGAGTCAGTCTTTATAGGCGGCAGTCTGTGGTGCACGACTTTGTTGAAGGATCCCATGTGTTAGTTTGCGTTGTATTGTGTAAGTAAGGTTGTTTATCGCGGCGAAGGATTGGCCCCATTCATTGCTTAGTTGCAAGGAGCACTAACCCTGTCCCATGCTGTACTGCGTCGTATCCGGTCTAACCAGCTTGAACGATACAACAAACGGTGTTGAACTGTAACAAACTTTTAACATTGCATGGCCGGAACCCGAATGGTACTGGAAGACATGGGTAGTAGAGGACTTTGAGAATATGCTAATAGCAGTCTTCAAGTCAAATAGGTTCAACACCGACTTATTCTTTGGCAACTATTTTGAAACGATTTTATTCAAAAGGAATTAATTAGTAATTAATGAAATCTATAGTCTATAATATTCGTAAAACATAGGAGACCCTTAATGCCGCCAGATTAATCCACCCCAAACCAAACATCCAATGGTATCTCACAAACGAAAACCCGCGCCATATACCTTACTTCTCAAAGGTATGCATGATAGTTCTCTTTCCAGCTGCCCACCCTTCAGACTTATCAGTGCCCATAGCTCGGCCCTTGGCGAACCAGATCATGATACTGGGCAACTTCCATGTACCAAACTGGCCCGTCGCTCTGCTTCGACCCAGCGTCACGCCGAACATGGTCTTGGCTGCAGGAACGTACTCTGCAACTTCTCCGCCGTCGAGATAGGTAGGAAGGGCCTTGAAGACGTGTATCGACTGGTTCTCCGCCATTCCAAGCTGTGAGGCCTCGAGGTTGCCAGCATCACCGGCAACAAAGATGTTTTTGTGACCTTCAACCTGCAGACGAGTGGTCTGCTTGATAAATCCATCCTTGTCCAAGAGCGCCTTGGGAACGAATTCGGTATTGGGAACGATGCCCGTTGCGGGGAGGTAAGCCTGCGCGGTGATCTGCTTGGTTGTGCCATCAGAAGAGCGGACTTCAAGGACAATATCTGACGATCCTGGCTTGGGTGTTGCGCTGATGACCTTTGTGTTGGGCATGTTCTTGACTTTGAGGTTCTCGAGTTCCCTGACGACAGACTTGCGGACTGTTTCTGTGGCTGGGGGAGAAAGGGGCAGGTCACCTGAGTAGATGAAGATAACCTCCTTCTTTCCATGCCGAGAATACTCGAAGCCCAATTCACCAGCTGTCTCAGAGCCAGTCATACCACCGCCAGAGACAACAATAGTCTTGGCCTTGCTAATCTGGTTCTGCACATCATGCAACTTGGCCCTGGCCTCTTCTGTTGAGCCGGTGCCCTTCCAGACCATACCGTCCTTGGTTCTTGATCCAGTAGCGATGACAAGAGTGTGGTAGTTGACCTCGCGAACAGCAGAAGTGTCGTTCATCTCAACGCTGACAAGGTTGGAATTGGTGTCAAGAGCAATGGCCTTGCCCTGAATCCACTCGAATTTATCAGAAGGATAGTCGGCAAAGGTAGGAGCAAGAGGGACGAGGGCCTTTTCATCAGGAACTTGGCCGGGAACAACAACTCGAGGCATTGCGACGGGCCAGTGGAAGTGAGTGTTGGGAGAGACGACGACCATCTTGAGATCGTTGCGCTTGAGGACCTGGTTGATCATTGTTTGGCGGATGATGGGCATGGCAGCTGGGCCAGCGCCTAGCACCACGATGGTTTTGATGTCAGCCATTGTAGTTTATTGCTGTTGAGATAGCTGAAGATGGATGTAATTGAATGTTCAGTTGATTGCTGGTTGTATTGTATTGTATTGTGAGATGAGATGAGATGGTATGAGAGATTGATCCAGAGCAGGATCCAACAAGCTCTATATACAAAATTCCAATGCTTCTCTGCAACTGCTTCATCAGCATATTACAAACCCCCTCAATCCCGTCCCATACCGCGCGCCCTACATAGCAAAGTGAGACTCTGCAATAGAATTCCTCATTTCCATGCATCCATATTTGCTGACAAGAGTCGGTGTTTCACCGCGCGCGGCATAATTAGCGGCATTCTACAGTATACGGCTGATAAAGTTGACCAATTAGATTGCTTGACGCTCACTAAAGTCTCCGTCGCGCGGGCTTCGGATATTTTGCTTAGGGGACTGTCCGACGCTCCGCCGTAAATGAGGTGGCTTACATCCAATAGCAAGGGACTTGCTTTGTCCGCAACTCGACTGAATATTAGAAATGCCGGCACTTGATCAATCGTGGCACATTTTCGCAATGTCCATTACCGATAAATCTCCAGGCTGTTTCAAATTGAAATGCCGTGTAACTGCTATTTGGTGGTGATCCCACCTAAGCTAGTCGGCTAATATGGATGTTAGGCTGGCAGATAACCAAAGTCCGCAATTGCATTCATATTCACATGCAGCAATTCGCAGCCAAGGCCTGCAATGTCACCCTCACACTAATTGATCCCGACTGCAGAGACTCGGATCTAGAACTTGTCTTGTTAGTTCTCTCTCAGGAACTGACAAAGAGACAACTTCCAAACGTAGGTTAGCTGCGCAAAAAGGAAGCAGACCGTATAATCGCAAACATGAGTACTTACAGCAGCTCGCCTTGTGTTATCAGCTGCTGCGTTTATACGAAAATAAAGATTCATCAAGAAGTTCAACCAATTAATGAATTGAGGCGGGCAGAGTCAACACCAAGTGTGGTAACGCTGGCTGACCAGGGGCCCACCTCAAGTCAAACCAACGACCTTAATTCAACATACCAATTCAGCAACTGCAATACTCGTTCTTAGGTAGATGTTGAACGAGAACGACATTACTCTTTAGTCATTGCAATAGAATTCATATTATTTTATGTTGTTGGAAATCTCATTTTCTTGCCCTCTGAGCCTCAAACTTTGGAGTTTTCGGTTGTGCTGTAGGTTAAGCAGCGCGACACCATCTCCATTCATGGTGCAACCATATGGACTATCTATGTAGGACGAGCTATATTCGAGGAGATTGATAGTATTAGTATATCAGACACATATCCAGTAGATAGTTGTGTATCAGATCAATATCATGTGATCTTGTTTCTTCAACAATATGACGTTTCTTATTGGCCACTCAGACCAACGTCACTATCCCAAGATCCTCATCGAGTGATCTCATAAGAAGATGCATCCAAGACTATGACATCGAACTATTCTGTTGCCAAGCCAGGAATAACTCTACATTCATCCGAACAAGGTATCCAGAGTAAAGCTGTCATGAGCGAATGTGCGATATCATCATAACATCTCGGATCATAAATTTCAATCGTCATGTCTCCATGCTTGGCTTGACGACAGCAGTTCAAAGCTACACCCCATCTCCATGACAGTTATTATGGACTATGATGAATGGTGATACAATAACGTTCAGGATCTCTTCAGTAATTTGTCATCGAGATTCTTTCCGTTATTATCACACCTACAGTATGGTAGTCCGTTTTGATACGTTTATGTACGTCAATCTCGATCCGGAACCGTTACCTATCATACCCTGCAGCATCATCAAAACGGTAACTACATCATGGTATCTCGATCAAGAAACAGAGCGAGAATCTCAAATGAGGAAATCGTTATCGAGATCAAGAAGAATAAAGATGGGGAAGGTGATGATGGATGGCTCCTGGGTTGCTGGCCGGGTTAGAGGATTATCTCGATGAGACAAGATGTACCCCGGTTTTATCTCAGTTGGTCCAGACAACTCGTCAGGGTGTCAAAAGGATTGGCTTCCGAAAGTCTGAGAGACGAAATAATCTAACCACCTTGAGCCAGCTTGGACCAGCCTTTAGAGTACAGTATTTTGGTACCCAAAGCCTAGGACAATCTTTTTGTTACCCAGCTGCAACCCGCAACGTAATGCCGGTAGACATCACGTCAAGAATAATGGCCGAGTCTAGACCACCACGAACTCAATCATAGTGACAGGTCAAGCCCGGCATCCATCTGCCGTCATGAGTAGAGAAAGAAGGAGGCTGCAAGGCTGTCGAATACGGAGGCCCATGTGGTGGTGGTGCGGCTCAAACGTCATATCCCCGAGAGGTGCAGTAATATGATGCAAATTTCGCCGCAAGGCAACCCTCCACCGTCGCCTATTACGGTCAGCAAAACCTGAGGCCCCGGGGGTGAGAAGAATGTTTGACAGATAATCAACATTGAATCATCGCTATTGTACATAATTGCGTAGGTGCAGGGGGAGAAGCGAACAAGCTTTTTGGAGGAGCGGAGCCCTGGTTAGAGAACCTTATGTCATCTTTCTCAAACGGCGTCAAAACAAACATCAGAACCAAGGATAGAGTTGACGAAATGGGGCTTCAAACGGAGAGTTTTTGCAGTAGGGGGGCCCTGTCAAGCAAAGGGAAAGCCATGGCAGGGGGGATGGAAAACGAGAGAAACACCACGGATGGGGCAGACAGAGAGAGGGTCTGGAACGATTAACCAGACTCAGAAGGTGAGTTTATTGTTGCTGGTGGTGGCATTGGTGATTTTCGCATAGACAAACCGAGTTGGAAACAGCAGTGTCGTCATCACGTGTCACGACGGTTGATCTGGGAGGCGAGGTGGTGATGCTTCACTTCCACGTCAAAGACTAGAGAGTGCGGATGCATCATGCCTCTTTGAGTATCAGCTCTCGCCTGCTGCAAGGGACCTTTCTCTTCAGAAGGGCTGAGATGAGGAGAATGCCGGCCAGACTTCGAGATCACGGGCCTCTGTTTGGTCGAGACCTTGAGACTAGGAACCGTTTTGGACCACCAGCAGAGAAGCCCAGGACAAGACAAGCTTGTGGGGCGCGGAATGAGGCTCTAAGTGAGTTTGACGCCTGTCACCGGTGACAGCTGAAGATAAGAGTCAGTACAAACAAAATCTTGAAGTCCGAGAGTCGATACAAGACAGGATTTGTGTTAGCCTCCCCCGTCTGAGCGAGCTGAGGTTTGCCTGTTTGACCAATACAATGACGCAGATGGAATGCCTGTATCCGTAGCCTTGTGGATTCAGGATGTGCAAGAGGCCTACTCATGACGATTCCCCCTCCCCTTCTCCTTTCTATTTCCCCTTTAACGTGCATAAAAAAACGGTGGTGAGCGTGCGAGTGTGAGTGTGAACTGTGAGGCGAGGCGAGATATGACGGTGTACGGTAGCATCCCGTCTTTGTGTCTGCCTGACGGGAGTCTCTAGAGTCAGAGCCAGAGCCAGCCTCCGTTTCCCCCAGCAGTGACAGCACTGTAAAACCCCCCCTGAAAAAACAATGACATCAGTAAATCGAACAGTGGAGATCTGCTCTTAGCGTGGCGGATGAAGTGACCTCATTGGCGCTCCCGCACCTCAACAGAGATCCATGAATGCCGTCATTGGCCCACTTGAGTCCCGACTACTCTTTCCCAATCCTTACTCGCTGAGCGGCACAGCAACTTTGCCTGCCACACAATGAATAATTGGACACTGTGGGTGAGATGACATGGGAGCTCGACGTAATTGCCATTGACCATTTTGTTGCTCTCCGTTTTTACTGTAGGTAGTTCCGTTTTCGTGGCGTTTGTTTTGTTATTGTTTCTGACATATCTTCTGTACAAGGGGGGTAATGCTCTCCGAGGAGTTTGCAGCTTTCGACGTCAGGGATGAGTTCATTCTGGGTCGCATCTGTTGCCATCCTTGAATATTCAGGGTCCTTTTCGATAGACAATCATGTCTCAATAGATTCGGTGTAGCACTCACCGAGAGTATGGATATGGGGAAAGTGGGAATAGCCTCGCTACTCAAACTCTGTTTTTCCCAGTGCAGTTCACCTCAGATCAATGCATGGACGAGACAGTAAGCGTGAACCCTGGAAACTCTGCCAAGGATGGGAAATTAGTTGCCAAGATTGGAATTTAGGTTCAAGATCATGGGAATCCTGCAAAAATTCCATGTCGTGCCGAAATCCCCTCATCTGGGTCGGGTTGGGTTTAGGCTGGGACTGGACCACCTGGGCTCACCGTGGGATGGGTCCCATTGATGTGCGCCCCTACCGAGAAGCATATCGGTATCGGACGGAATCCATCCCCACGCAGATGCGACATTTTGATCTTGAGCCGCAAAAAGAAAATATCAATACGAATTCCAATGAAATCTGAAACTTGTGGTTCTCGATATACGCCAACGTTTGTCGACCTCGAGATCTCAGTAAAGATTCTTTACTCTAAAAGGTCGAATTCTGGAGCACTCGTCAATTTGCAGTAATTCTCCTCTCTGATCTTTGGGCTAAATGGCTTAAACCCGCAGATGCCAAATGGCCCTAAACGATTCAAAAGGACCGGAAGAATGCCAGCCCGAAGGATGCAGCGATGATCCCTCTTCATATCGAAATGTCTCGGACAATCCCTGTCCCCTCTTTTCGTAAAGTCTCTCAGGCCGCGTCTTAGCCTTGCTGTAGTCTTGGCCAAAAGGTCCCAAAAGGTCCAGAACCTCTACGAACCGTTGTACCTTTCGAAGCAACCGCGTGACCCGCCCATAACTAAGAGGCAAAGCTCCTCGTGGTTCCCTACGGGTCTCATGGCCTCGGGAGCTGAAAAAGTTATTAATCATACAATCGACTTTTGAAACCTCTAGCGGGCGTCGACAGGCAGCTGCGGTAAACTCTGTAATTCATTCATTCATTCAGTCTTCCTTCGTATATGAAAAGCCTTCCACTTTTGGATACTGTCGTAAGAGGATATGTTCTCCTCAGGCCACCGCATGATAATGAAGACATTGCTTGAACCGCATGCATCATTGCCCCGTTGTTTGACTCGAGCTTCAAGTCCTGAGTTCCAATCGCCCACCTCCAAAGCAAAGAAATGATGCACGAGATGACTTCAATGCCGGGCCCGGATCAGCAGGGTCTTTCTTTGTTTGTCCAGAGCCCCCATTCCACTGCAGTTAAGCTATTGCGTGCAGGGTTCAATTGATCAACAAGAGAAAAACCACCAATACAGTAAACGGTTGGACTGTAATTATCTCATTGTCAGCGTAGCCTTGCCTCTCACAGGCTGTATTGCTTCACACAGCATAAAAAGTGGTGGCGATGGAGCAGGACCCTGAAGGACCGGGGCTGCTTTGGCCACAACGAATGAGAAACAGTAGCGTCAGAGCGCAGGGATATACCGACGATCTCTCCGAAGCTTACAGGATACGTACCGGCTGCGTAACAGTCTCGACTCGTCAAGCTACGCCATTTGCAGGCGCTAGACGACGACAATCTCTGCCGATCAGCAGCTCATGATGGCATAACATTGGTCTGAACGGGCTGTTGAGCCCCGGTTTTTTCCTCTTATTCCTCTTGTTCTCTGTAAAGGTAAAGAGAAAAAAGAGGGGAAATGTGTCGTTTGTCTCGTGCTTCCTGGTAGCATCACGGGTATGACAACCGTCTAGAAAGTGAGGTGAGGTGAAAAAAAGAAGGGTCCATCCACGACGATGATGTGCTACGGAACCACACACACCTCTGGATGGACTCTCACACCCCATTACATACACAACAACTCCACTCTGACTGCATTTTCAAGGGACCTGGGGGTGGAGGCTAATCCCAAGGTTTGGAGCCTGTACCTTGCCCGCTCCGCTCCTCTCCTCTAGGCTTACCTCTACGCTGTTTTGGACCCGACAGTTTCTGGTATAATAAGACCCTGAGATCCCCCTCGAATTCAATTCTCATCATCCAACAATCAATCAACCATCATAACAACAACTACTACAACTCTTCAACCTCTTTTCAAGCCTTTTACATCTTCAAGCCGGCGTTTTAGCATAAGCCTATCTATCTATCTATCCATCAATTCATCTCTTCGACTCATTCACATAAGTCGATTCAACAAACCAACCACTCAAATACGCAAAACAAACTTCATAAACAACACAACACCTTCATCATGCCCGCTCGATCTGACTACGGCTCCGTCTCCATGTCCATGTCTCCTCCTCCTCCCACAAACCTCTCCAGCTACTCTCGCTTCATGCACGACCACACCAAGCGACAGATGGAGGCTTCTGGCGCTAGCCCCCCTCCCACCAACGCTACTGCCCAGCGCGCTCGTTCATCTATGACCAACGGTCACTCGAGCCCCAACTACTCATAGGATCTCACAACATGGCAATGAGACACTCAAATAACGACATTACCTCATTAGAGGCTTCATCATGATGACTTCTTTTTTCCTGTCGTCGTTCTGCCTTGGCTGTCGGGGCTTGGAGATGGGATGACATCAAATACGACGTCAATGGTGGCGAAGCTCACCAACCCAGCCTCCTCTCACACTCAGCCAGGGCACTCATGAGTAACAACAACATTCACGGAGTACTGGTGCCTAAAAAGTTCATTTTCATATGACAACATGGGCTCTTTTTTACAATGTTCAATTTCCTTACAAACACGACATGCAAGGCGTTTCTGGTTCTGGGGTTTTAAAGCTTGCGAGAGCAGCTGTTGTACTATACAATTGAGAGCAGGGATACACACATAAGCATCAGAGGAGGAAACATAGCTTAGCTATTACTGCGATTAGCGGAATGATAAATGACAAATAACTTCAAATCAACTCATGTTCTTTTCATACATGTGAATGTTTATTCATAGTTTTTTTTATTTATATTTACGTATGAAGTACTTTAAAACCCATAGTTCTTTATTTCATATGTGCTTCATGCACCGATTAAAATACACCCTAACTGAAATCTCATAAAGGACATCTTATTCCAGTTAACCTGGTGAACCATCGTGAGCAAATAAAGACAAACCCATTTGCGCCAAGCCTCCGTAGTTGTTTACCATAAATTATCGTCATACGACTCTGAGAGCGGTCACCTCGTTGCTCCCCGTACTGCTCGATGATCAAGCCTTCTTCTTTAGCCCAAGAGCTGCAGAGTGGTCTTTCTTCTTCTTGACGACCCTCTTGAAACTAGGAGCAGGAGCCGAGGCCACAGGCTCTACCACAGCCGGTGCTTTCTCCTCAGGTATAGTGTCCATCTGCATCTGAGCTCGTGCCGCTGCGAAAGCTTTCTTAGCAGCTTCGTCGTCTTCCCTCTCCTGCTTCTCTCTTTCTTCGTCTTCTGTTCGTACTATTGTGTCCGCAAAGTCGACGCCTTCTTTCTCAGATCGGTTGATTCGCGCGTTTCGGTGTCGAATCTCGTCTAGAGCATCGGCGGCGGCCATTTCTCTCTGTGCATCCAGGTTCTTGGCTTCGAGTTCCTCCATGGCGTTTCTTTCTTCCTCGCCCGCAGCTTCGGCCTCCTCGCGTTCCAATCGGTTCAGTCGTTGCTCATCATCTTCGTCCTCGGCATCGCGGTCGCGCCATGGCTCGTTGTTTCGCACAGCCCCCTTCTCGACCATATAATCATTGTTCTTGGGGTCGGTCTTGATGATGATCTCTCCAGAGCAACCCGTGCAACGGATCGACAATTTGACAACGGCGATTCCTAGGTATTTTTCGTCGGAAACAGACTTCAAGGAATTAAATTTTCTTCCTTTATACTGCGTTCTTGTTAGCTAATGCGCTTGAAATTGAGTATGAGGAGTCCTCGAGGGGCAGAAAACAAAGTCTATGATCCCATACATTGTATGTCTGAGCCGACCTTGCTTCCTGTCCCCCGTTAGGTGACTTACAATGAATGTTCCACAGAGTACACAGCGCATGCTCCAAGGGGCCATGATCCTCACTTTCTGTGTCCGAGGTCCAGCATCCTTGTTGCCCTTTCGTCGGGTGAGAGCCGACGGATCGAAGTCCGGAGGGTAGTACTTCTGTAGAACTTTGCGTTCACTCATTTTGGGCTAGTTTCGGGCTAGTTTCGTTAAGAAATGCGTCCAGGGCGTTGTGTTGAAGGAAGTTGAGTCGTGTCGTGATACTGGTTTGGTGTTGAGGCAGTTGGTGTAAGCGCGGAAAAATGCCGGCAGAGTAGGCGGTGAGAAATGGATGGCAGAAAATGGCTTGGCACGTGCGTCTCCACCAAAATTACCTACCTAGGTACCTACTTGGGCAATAGCCAGATTTATGCTTGCGCTTTGTACAGAGGTAGTGTAGGTGATGAGGTGAAGTGATCATAGTTGGGGAGAAACATGCCCTTTTATCTCATTGCCATATTGACTTCATGACTCACGATATGAACTTTCTTGCAGTCCCCACAGTATCAGGCTCCCAACTCGTGGCTTCAGGTTGTTTTGCTATGTGCATTTAAGTTGAAAATAGAAACCTTAAAGGAGCTTGCATCTTGCGCTTGTAACTTGAGATTCTGGCGTTAAGAGGAAGAAATGAAATTTATACACAGGAAAGTGCCAAATAAGAAACACCAGCCTAATTATCAAAGCTTGTTCTTTCAAATCTCAACCTTCATCATACATCGCGTGCAAACCGCCTCTCAATCAAGTTTCCTTGCTCCGCGAGTCCGCTGCCTACTGCTGCAGCCAGCCCCACCCTGTGAAATCTAGCGGCTCGCGTTCAATGTTGAACTTAGCCAACTCAAACAATTCAACTACAACCACAACACCATGGGTAAAGCTGAAGTCGGATCCACAAAATTTGTCGCCAACCGCATGAAGGCCAAGGGTCTTCAGCGGTTGAGATGGTACTGTCAGCCATGCGAGAAACAATGCCGAGACGCCAACGGATTCAAGCAACATACAATGAGCGAAAGCCATGTGCGACAAATGCTTCTCGTGGGCGAAGACCCCAAGAAATATATCAACGACTACACCAAACAGTTCTTAAGCGACTTCCTTCTGCTTCTAAGGACTGGCCACGGAGAGAAACAGGTTCATATCAATCGTTTCTATCAAGAATACATTGCCAATAAGGTAAGCCCTCCGCAAGGTCTTCCTGTCTCTGCCAACTTACTAATACAAAACAGGAGCATATTCATATGAACAGTACCAAATTCAGTTCGCTCACCGATCTCGCGAAGCACCTGGGCCGCGAGGGTATTTGTCGAGTAGAAGAGACCGAGAAGGGCATACATATATCTTGGATCGATAAGTCACCAGAGGCCCTGCGACGACAAGACGCATTAAGGCGCAAGGAGGCGCAAGATCAGGGCAACGAAGAGTTGGAACAGCGCATGATCCGAGAGCAAATCAAACGAGCACAAGCCGCCGCTGGCACAAATGACGAAGAAAAAGAAGAAGATCCCGAAGCCCGCGAGCTAAAACGCCGAGAGGGCGAGAAGATCACGCTCTCATTTGGAGCGAAGCCAGCCGCCCCCGAAACGAAGGCATCAGAGAGTCCTGCGCCCGACACGTCTACCCAAGAAGCAGAGTCCTCGAAGACGATAGACTCGACTACTGAAAAGGGAAAAGAGCCTGAAATAGCACCAGCGAAGCCAAGCGGATTTGGGGGTATCTCGATGAAGCTTGGTGGAAAGCCGCAAACCAAGAACGTGTTCGCTCAGGCCAAGAAGAACGCGCTCTCTTCAGGACCCAAGAAAGTTGCCAAGATCGAACCACCCAAAAAGATGAGCGAGGCCGAACGTATTATGAAGGAGGAAATGGAAAAGAAGCGGTCCAGGGGGTCTGCCGGCTTTAGCTTTGGCATGGGCTCTAATAAGAAGCAGAAGAGTAACTAAACTGCTGCGATTATATTCCGTGGCATGGCGAGACTGGAATTATCGTCAGAAGACAAGGATACAATGCATATATCACAGGACATGGCTGGGGCGTTATTGGTTTGATTATCCATCATAGATACCACTACAATATATTAAAATGACGATTCTTGGTTTTCCGTTATCTCTGCATAAACACTGCTATTCCATCCCTTCAACGCCAGTTTCGCCAGAAACAGTTTGTCTAATTATTGCACGCATCAACCGATCGCCGTATTTAAGCATCGTTCTCTGCGTCTGTTCCGTCGCGCCTACAAATCCACGATGTTAGCCCCATTCAATGCCACTGTAACTAGAAGTTTGACTTACGGAATGTACTGTATTCTATACTCGTCCTCCAAAGTTGATCGAACATCGTCAGGAAGCTGTCCTAAGACTTTGATAGCATACATGCCGGGCACGTAGCTGTCGAGACGCTGGTACTTTGCGATCCACGACTCGCTCGGGTTTGCGAGTGTGATAACACCCTCGAAGACGGTAGATGTACAGCTCTCGATCTGATCCTGGGAATGCTGGAGGTGCAGGAATTCTTCGCAGTTGGGGCAACCTTCGTTTTGGAAGCGCTAGATGTTGATAAACGTTAGTTTATTGGATTCGTGCTGGGGAGATTTCGTGATGGTTGGACTAACAGTGCTGGTCATGATGATCGAGCAGATCATGCACGCTCGCAGGTTACGCGCAGTACTGGATGGAATGGTCGACATGTTTGGTGTTTTGTAGTGAAGATCGTTATGGCGTTTGCGTAGAAAAGGAAATGCGGTCGTGAAGAGTTGTTCAGCGCAGACCAGTTCGCGACAACAAAGGCGGCGATTAAGAATCGTGATGCATATAAGCGGGGTATGCACTAACTGCGATATCCACCTTGACTTCAATCTCTAATTGAAGATGGATCTAACACCCAACCTTCAGAAAACCTTCACATGCTTTCAATTCAAAATGACACAAAATCCAAGCCAGTCGAGCCAAAAGAATATCTTTCAACAGAAAGATCTTGAGAAGTCTCATGATATTCTCACCTGCACAATCAAGGAACCGCCCTTCTCATACGCCCACCTTGAACTTGTGACGGATGTTCCTAGCAGTTCTTCATCTGTCGCCCTGGACGATCTTTCCATGAAAAGCTACTGCACAACTGCTCTTCGACAGTTCTTAGGAATTACGGGTGTTGCTATTTCTATCGATATTCTTAAAGTGGAAAACAACCATGCATGGGTTCGCATTCCAAGACCAGACCTTGGTTCTTTCGCTGCAGCCATCACAGCTTGGAGAGGCACAAGCGACAATGGCGAGCAAGTGAGCCTTCAACTGCGACAATGTTCGGACTGGCTAGGCGCTATGGTTGGGGCTGACGGACAAAATCGACTTTGGAACGCTTGAAGAGTGGCATTTGTTATATTCATCATCGTTGAACTGGAACTTCATCTGATCATCTAGATGGGGTATAAATGTATGAAAGTACATCGCCCATCAGCCTACCTTGCAAATGCACCGTTTCCAGACGCCCGGGACCCGAATACACCCTGAAACCGCCGCCAATTTCTCTTTCTACGAGCTCTCCGCCATTTCTACATCAGAGAGGACATGAGAGAGCTTTGCGCATATGCCTGGCATTGTGTTAGCGTTGAGAAACGTATCTAGACACGGCGAATCAACTTACCATGGGCTTAATGTCGGGATGGGGCACGGCGTCGAATTGCTCATACTGAAGCTTGTAATCGGGGCCAATGTTGATGTAAGCGCCCCTGTTTTCTGTCGAGTCACAGTATCGAGGGGCAGAGAAGACTAATGGAAATGTTAGCGACAAAGTCGTAAATAGATAGCCGGGTCAACTCACCGGTAATACAGCGGCCGTCGTGCTGCACCTCATAACCATCCATGCGAACCTCGTGACTTCGAATAACAGCCTCAAGACCGTTCTTCTCACAGAACTTCTTGGTAATATCGGGACCGAATTGCATGCCGACACCACGCTTACTGGGACCCCGGCCGTTCTCCTCCTGGGGATCGGTCCAAAGCATCTCCATCATCAAGCCAGCCTGTCCGGGTTGTCGCTGGCCGTGTCGGTTCAGTTTTCGGATATCGTCAAGAGTGACACTGTCATCTGAGAAGAGACCTCCATGAAGAACAAGGTACTTCTTGCCAATGAGTGTAGCCAGAGCCAAAGCAGAGAAACTCTCGGAGAACAGCTTGAAGACTCGCTCGTTGTACTTGGCCTTGCATTCGCCCTCGAAACCATAGACCCGGTTCATGTCGTCTGTCTCGTGGTTTCCACGGTTCAGGAAGAACTGCTTAGGTCGTAGCCACTTGTAAGCATACAGAAGTAGGGCGATCTCAGTTGACCAAGAACCTCGGTCCACAAAGTCACCGTTAAACAGATACCAGTGCTTCTCGTCAGGAGTGCCGTTACGACGGAATAGCTCCATAAGATCGAAGTATTGACCTGTAAGGATTAGTTAGCTGGACAAGACATTGGCAGGCACATTTCTTACCGTGAGTGTCACCACAGACAGTAAGCTTGACATCGCTAGGAATTTCCACCTCAACCATTGTAGGTTCATCGTAGACGATCTTCTTAACGGCGAGAAGAATTTGGTAGACGTATTTTCGGTGAATCTTCTTGCCGTTCTTGAAACGCTCGATCATGTCGTCGATGAATTCTTGTGTCATCTCCTCGCCTAGTCGCACGCCATCGTATCCTGGCTCAACAACCATTGAGTCCAGATCGAGACCCTCGGCTGCTGAAGGCTCATCGCCAACCTCGATAGCAGCAAAGAAAGCCAGCTGCCTGACAATTTTCTTGCACTCTTCCAGCTTGAGCCTGGCATCTTTGTTGTTGGGATCGAGAGTAACACATGTCTTGAAGTCGTCGATAGCCTCCTTGGGTCGTAGGATCGCAGTCTTAGCTAGACCTCGTCGGTAAAACGCCTACCAAGGTCAGAATTCGAACTTGTATACTTCAATGGTTCGTGGCGAACCTTGACGAGCTTTGGGTTAAGCTCAATAGCTTTTGTGGCGTCAGCGACGGCATATCCATAAGCTTCAGTTTTGATGTATGCCTGGTTCCTGAAGTTAATACAACGTCCAATTTCACGGTCGTAAGTCCTGTGTATGACTTCGCACCTGGGCTCGGTTGGTGAAGAAAGTAGGCTCCTTGTCGTTCTTTTCGATAGCCTGAGTGTAAAAGTCGACTGCGCTAGGGTAGTCTCCAGACTGGAAGGCTTTATTGCCCTGGTTTTTGAGCTCTACAGCATCCATTTTGTGAAAAGTCCAAGGTCGTCGAGTAGGCGTCAGAGAAAGAGATGGAAGATGAGAGGAGGGGGAGGGGTAGTTGTTTGGTGGTTTTGCGCCGAGCGCAGTATCGACCACTCAAATCAGTCGCAAAAAGAGAGGGACTCGAATTTGAAGTGTGCAGGTTAAGAATAAGCTCGTGGAATGTTGCAGAAGCGAGGCGGACTGCGAATAATGGTCGGTTCCACAATGCGAGGAAGTGCAAAGAAGTTTTGGAGGTTGATGGCGGGCGGCTTTTGGTGGAGTTAACTTGCCCCCGCTGGCGGCGCGTCATGAACCAAACCTGACGGCTCCATCGGCGGCTTAACGGGCGAGGTTTCAGGGCTCTCAGCCAATATGATAGGTCTAGGGCCCCTGTAAGCACAGGTTGCCTACCTGGGTGCAAATCGTCCGGGCATTGTCTCTGGAATGCCTAGCGTCTGAACAGGCGTCAAAAGACGGCGGGGGAATCTTTTATCAATCGCCACCCTGGACTGCATCAAGCATGCCGTCAGGTCTTGTGCCTGAAAATCGGTTAGTTGCATATCTCGGAATCGCCCCACTAAACCGTTCTAATCTCACAACTCGACTCACAGCTACTTACCTACTCGTTATCAACCCCGGATTACAGTCACTCACATCATGGAGTCAGGATCAGGGACATCAAATGCGCTGGTGCGCAAGCGGTCCAATACCGCTTTGATGCCCCCTCCTCCTCCTGCTAAAAAGATAAAAAGGCCAAAGAAAGTCCTCGACGAGGATACCTACACAGAAACCTTGTCTCAGATCATAGCTCGAGACTTCTTCCCTGGGTTGCTACAAACAGAGACCCAGCAGGAATATCTCGACGCATTAGAGTCAAAAGATTCCGCCTGGATCTCGAGTGCAGGACGAAGACTTCAACATGTTATGACTCCAGGACGCCAAAGCACACCTCTTCCTCCAAAGGCAACAAACTCTTTCGCTCCTGGAGACCAGACACCCTCAGCATATGGAGGTGATACGCCAGCTTCTGTTTCTTCACATTTACCGGAATCTCGACCACGCCTAACGTCCAACATGAGTTTGTCCAAATTTCAGGAGACTTATACAAGCGAGGACAATGAGAGCTTTTACAAGCTTATTGACAAGCAGAATCAGAAAAAGGCTGAAAAGTATGCTTGGCTTTGGCGCGGTAACAAACTACCCTCAAAGCAAATGATTAAACAGAAGGAGGTTGAAGATCGAATCGGGCAAACGCGGAGCCTCATAGATGACGGCTCTAAACGCGATCGTCTTGCTATCAAAGACAAAGACGACCGTCCGGCACGTCCAGATACCTGGAATGCCGATCCTAAGAACAATTTGATGTTTAGACCCGATGGAGTTGAAGACGGAGTTGTTACTGTTTCTCAGAAAGCCGAGGAATCTTCAAAGATGGCGCCCAAATCGATTGTATACGCAAACACCAGAATGCCTGAGCCACGCGTCATACAACGACCACCATCGCCCACCATGTCTGCAGTGCGAGACGCTATCGCAGGCAGGCCCAGGAAGAGTGACCAAGATTCAAGTGTCACAGGAGGGGAGACGCCAAGAGTGAATGGTTACGCTTTTGTCGACGACGAGGATGACGAAGATGAGCCGATACTTCCTGCGCCCATCATCAACTTGGGCCCAGGAGATGCAACGCCAAACCCTTTTCGCTTGCAGGAGCAACGCGACAGAGAGAGTCTACATGAACGTATGGTGGACCGGATATCGCAATCGAAAAAGGAATCTACAAGGAATGGACTCACAGGGAGGGTCGACAAAACACCAGTCCCCAAATTCCCAAGTAGCCCTCGAGTATCTGCTGGAGGCCTGACACCAGCAGCACAGAGGCTGTGGAGCAAAATTGGCACACCTGGACGCGGATCAAGCGGGAGTTCATTTGGGCAGTCTAATAAGCCCATGACTCCGAGAGGGTCTCTTTTAAGATCAGTTAAGAGACCTGGCTCAACATCGGGATCAAAGTAAGGACGTTGAATTTGATATGTATTTGATAGCATGGCGTCGGCGTTATTGGTTACTGCAGCTTGACGAAAGTGCAGTTTTTTTTCTACAGGGCGATTTCACAAAGCGGGATACTTCAATAACCATAGAGAGAAGGAGTTTTATCAATAGGAGCCAGGTTCAATCGTTCTTGGTTTTTCATGTACAGTCTACAAGCCGCCATAAAGATAAGAGGCCGTGATCGATTTATCTAAGCTTTGTCTAGCTTTATGCTCGGTCCATGCTCAGATTATTGGGACGTTCTTTTGTTAGTTCGTAATTCGTATGTAAATATTGAAGCTGTACTATTATTCATGTCTACTTGTACCTGGATTTGGATATTATTCTATGTCAATACATCTTCGGCAGTTGATGTGGCTAGCCCCCTTAGTTGCATGACCCATCAATTAAGTCATGGACTTTTTTCCGCCGAACCTTGGAACCAGCAACCCACCTTGTTAAGCTGGCAGCCAAAGCCAGCACGCCAGATACCATTATTTACTTCTATTCAATGCGCTTCTGGACCTTTGAGGCCTTATCGACCCGATGAGGTTCGTCGACTTCGCTATCGACCTCGCAGCCGTGCTCAATGCCTCCCGAGGCGTCGCCGCCAAGCATATCGCTCTTCGAGGTCGCCAGATCGACACTTATAGCCGAACATCGAGCGTCGCTGCGGCATTGAGAAAGCGAAATGCTCAGAAAAGCCCACCAACGGCAGATGCGACACACAATGCTACGAGGCCAAATGATGATGTGACTTACGGGCAGACTGCACGAGAGGCGGATCCTATAATTGAGACGGCGAAAGATAGACAAAATGTCCAGCCGGAACCTATGAGTACCGAACGAGCTCCATTTAGTAGTCCGATACCCAATCTTAGGCCGAGTCCACAGCAACAAGCTACATCCGAACCGGCCAAGGAGGATGATCTTGATCTACCACCCGGAGTCGACATCAATGTCTTCCATACGGCACGAGGTTCCAAGGTCCTCGATTCCCTACGAAAGCAAGGCAGACCTGGTGCACCACCTGCAAGACCTGGAGCTGGAGGTCCCGTGAAGGAGCATCCCATGAGAAATTGGCCTCCTCCCCCACCCCGGCCAGAGCATATCTTCGATGCGGAGCCCGAGAAGCCCCAAGAACCCATCACAAAATATGTGGAACCTACGGAACCTGCGAGGTCTGTAGAGCAGAAGCCTGCGCCCGTGCAGGAAAAGATTGCGAAAACAAAGCCTGTGGAGGAGACACCTGTGCCTGAACCTGAGAAGGTCGCTCCGGTTGTCCCTGAAGCTGATAAGAAGATCGATGAAGACGTCATTCAGGCCGCAAAAGAAATTGCTGGAGATGCAGTAGCACCCTCAGAAACCCCATATGCTCTGAGAGAGTCCAGTGTCCCCTCGTCACGCATCAGCCGAATTTGGAACTATGGTGGCCTTGCTGCTGGCATGTTGGGAGGTGCTATGACTGAAGGCTTCAGCCGAGCTTTTGGTGGCGGTGGTCAAGGATCCGTCCTCTTGAGTGAGAGCAACATGGAGCGCCTGGTTGCCAAACTCTCGCGGATGCGTGGTGCTGCCCTGAAGCTTGGTCAGATGATGAGTTTCCAAGACACCAAGATGCTTCCCGCTCCTATCCAACAGGTCCTTCAACGCGTTCAGGATCGTGCTGATTACATGCCCGCATGGCAGCGTGATCGTGTGCTCGTCGCCAATCTCGGTCCTGAGTGGAGAGAACTATTTAGCGAGTTTGAAGAAAAGCCCATTGCTGCGGCTTCAATCGGACAAGTTCATAAGGCAGTTTTGAAGAATGGCAAGCGAGTAGCCGTCAAGATTCAGTTCCCTGGTGTTGCCGACTCAATCAACTCGGATCTCGACAATCTCAGCATTCTCCTTACAGCAACTAAGCTCCTCCCCAGAGGTCTATATCTCAACAAAACAATTGACAATGCACGACTGGAGCTTGGATGGGAGTGCGACTACGAGCGCGAGCTTCAGTGCGCTCAGCGCTACAAGGAGCTTCTTGGATCGTCTGAGAAGGATATTTTCACGGTGCCGAATGTCTACCCTGAAGCATCCGGCAAGCAAGTCCTCACTATGGACTTTATGGATGGCATTGGTGTAACCCGTATCACATCCTTTACTCAGGAGCAGCGCGACTGGATCGGTACACAGATTCTTCGACTCTGCCTCCGTGAGATCACTGAGTTCCGTTTCATGCAGACGGACCCTAACTGGACAAACTTCCTCTACAACGCGGACCTCAATATGCTTGAGTTGCTCGACTTCGGAGCTTCCCGCGAGTATCCCGATGAGTTTGTTACCCAGTACGTACAGCTCCTTGCTGCGGCTTCTCGGTCCGACAAGGCCGCTGTCAAGGAGTTGTCTGAGAGTCTCGGCTACCTGACAGGCCATGAAAGTCGCACTATGGTCGAGGCACACACAAAGTCTGTTCTTACACTCGCCGAACCTTTCCTTGCGAACGCACCCGATGTCTACGACTTCAAGGACCAGACCATCACAGAGCGTGTGAAAGCACTAATCCCTGTGATGCTTCAAGAGAGACTTGCGCCCCCTCCCGAGGAGACATACAGTCTACACCGCAAGCTCAGTGGTGCCTTCCTCCTGTGTGCTAAGCTGGGTAGCAAGGTTCCTTGTAAGGTGATGTTTGAGGAGGCTCTCGCTAAAGGAGGGTACAGTAAGTGAGAGGACGGAGAGGTAATGCAAACCATGTATTATGTATCATATAATCCCATGTAAAACTATCTAGAGTATAAAACGGGTGATGGATGTAGAATAGAAAATATGAAGTCTATGAAGATAACGCCTCTTAAGTTTAAACCCTATGAAAACGGTTAGTGTAGTGAGTTGAGGTCCTCGGACAATCGGTATTCGGTGGTTTGAGACAAGATCTAGTGGGGCATCGGTAGTAGTCATTATGATATTTGCATCATAAATATTATTTGAGTAGTATAGAATACGTAGTCAGTTAATAAGAAGAGGATATTGAAGGCAAAGAGAATATAATAAGTGTATTCCTAGAATTGATAGTTCAAAGTTCGTCTACCAAGTCAAGTTGGAATGCTTGACGCAGATTATAGGGCGTATGGTATGCCGCTATCGCACCTACCCAAACTTGCCCTGTACCCCGCGCGAATACATAACCTAATCAAAGGCCCACCTGCCTCTCTTAATGGGTAGTTACAGTCACCAACCTACCTAAACCTTCACCAAAGGGCTTTTCTATCGACGGCATCTTCAGTTCAAGATGGCGGATTTAATCACTTTGGCGACATGTTCCCTCAATCAATGGGTGTTGGATTGGGCAGGCAACCTCAAGAGAATCCGCAAGAGTATCATCTTGGCCAAGGAAGCTGGAGCTACTCTGAGAACGGGTCCTGAGCTTGAGATCACAGGCTATGGATGGTAAGTTCTTTGACCCATGTTAGTACAGTAAAGATATTCTGACATTGATTGATAGTTTGGACCATTTCCTTGAGGCTGACGTCTATGATCACTCCCTGGAATCACTCCTCGCAATCTTGACTGATACCGAACTCCATGGTATCCTTATTGATGTTGGTCTTCCTCTTATGCACAGGGGTTGTCGATACAACTGTCGTGCCATCATCCTCGACGGAAAGCTGCTGTGCCTTCGACCCAAGATCTATCTCGCCAATGATGGGTGTGTAGTAATTACCCCAGGAGGGATACTCATATACTGACTCTATGTAGAAACTTCAGAGAGAACCGCTTCTTTACTCCTTGGAACAGACCGAGATATGTTGAGCAGTACAACCTCCCCCCTGCTCTACAGAAGCATCAAGGTGTTCGACAAGTTCCTATTGGTGATGTTGTTCTGTCTCTCAACGACACAACTGTCGCTGCTGAGACGTGCGAGGAACTCTTCACTCCTCAGGCACCTCACATCAACATGTATGTTCCAGTGAAACCTCGGCCCCTCCTGGAAGAGATAAAACAAATGTGTAAGATAACTGACTATATCATTTAGGGCCCTCAATGGTGTCGAAATCTTCACCAACTCATCCGGCTCTCATCACACATTAAGAAAGCTCGATGAGCGTATCGCCTTGATCTCCGAAGCAACCCGTAAGAGCGGTGGTGTTTATCTATACGCTAACCAGTCCGGTAATTTGATGCCAAACCTTACACACATCTTATTTAATCTCATACTCTCTTAGGTTCTGATGGAGACAGGCTTCTCTACGATGGTTCATCCCTCATCATGGTTAACGGCAACATTGTGGCCCAAGGTGCTCAGTTCAGCTTGGACGACGTTGAAGTGGTTACCGCGACCGTAGATCTCGAAGAAGTTCGTGCTTATCGATTTGCCCCATCTCGCAACTTCCAGGCTGTCCAAGCACCTGTGTATGAAAGAATTGAGGTCGACTTTAGCCTGAGCGCGGAGGACCTTGACATTGACCTTCTACGAGCTCCAACACCCCCCAGACCGGCCAGGTATCATGTCCCCGAGGAAGAAATTGTAAGTATCTACAGAACCCCTTCTTCGTGTTTCTCCTGTGGCAATGACGAATCTCTTTACGAGGCCCCATGCTGATCTTTTACGCAATCTAGGCCCTCGGTCCCGCTTGCTGGCTCTGGGATTACTGTGAGTTCCTTTTATCGATACTTGGCCGGGCTATCAATAGGCTAATCGGAAAACAGTACGACGAAGCAAGGCCTCTGGTTACCTTGTACCCCTTTCTGGAGGTATCGATTCGTGTGCGACCGCCACTATCGTCTTCAGCATGTGTCGACTTGTTGTTGCGGCCATCAAGGCAGGTAACGAAGAGGTCATTGAGGACGTCAAGCGAATCGCTGTGTACTCTGATAAGCTGCCCGAAACTGCTGAGGAATTCTGTAACCAGATCTTTCACACTGTCTACATGGGCATGGAGAAGCAGAGCAGCAAGGAGACTCGCCAGCGTGCCAAGGATCTGTCCGAGCGCATTGGAAGCTACCACACTGACATGAACATCGACGATACTTTCAACGCCACAAAGAACCTGCTCACTCAAGGCACTGGATTTGAGCCCAAATTCAAGGTCCATGGAGGATCAGCGACTGAGAACTGTATGTTGATCCACCCTTTCCCAGTCATGCCATGATCTTCATTTGGTCGATGTACTAATTTCTACAGTGGCTCTACAAAACATCCAGGCCCGTAGCCGCATGGTCATCGCCTATTACTATGCTCAAATGCTGCCAACAGTACGACAGCGACCCGGAGGAGGCAGTCTACTTGTTCTTGGATCCAGCAACGTCGATGAGTGCCTACGAGGATGTGAGTAATCTATCTAGGAGATATCATAGCATTGGCTGACAGCGTACCCCAGATCTTACCAAGTACGATTGCTCTTCGGCCGATGTGAACCCCATCGGCAGCGTTAGTAAGACGGACTTGAAGAGGTTCATCGCCTGGTCTGCCAAGAGCTTTGATATGCCTATCCTGGAGGAGTTTATCCACGCTATTCGTACGTCAAGCCCTCAAAATCGCATCGTTATGATTCTAACACGATGCAGCTACGGCCGAGCTTGAACCTATTACCGCAGACTATGTTCAGAGTGACGAAGGTGAGTCATGTTCGTTTGTTTGATAGCAATTTGCTAACACAATCTCAGCTGATATGGGTATGACATATGACGAGCTCTCTCGTTTTGGTGTAAGTCAAAACAGTTCCCAGACTGACCGATAATCAAACTCACAAATGCAACAGCGTCTACGCAAAGAAAGCAAACTCGGCCCATACGGCATGTTCCTCCGACTTCTCGAGGAATGGGGCGGTGAGGGCAAATTAACCCCTCGAGAAGTCGCTACCAAAGTTAAGAGATTCCACGGGTTCCACGTATGTCTCCTTTTTAGCATTTAGGTTCATCTTTTAAACTAACATTTCTTTCTTTTAGTACATCAACAGACACAAACAAGCGGTAGCAACACCTGCTGTCCATGTTGAGAACTACTCTCCAGATGACCACAGATTCGATCTTCGACCTCTGGTCTACCCCTCGCCGTGGAACAGCTGGTCTTTTGAGAAGATAGATAAGAGAGTCGAGGCTATGGAGAAGGCTTTGGAGAAGAAGAAGGCTGCATCTTCAAAGTAAATAAAGTACGAGGATCAAGAATGAAATAGATAACTCCAGTTGACTTCCCGGTGTCTGCAGTTGGCCCCTCAGCTAATCAATGGCCCGATCTGAAAGCTGACAATTTTACCTCTCCATAACGGGAAGAACCACAGTCATGGTGTGTATGCTTTCATTGTTGAACATGTTTAACGGGACGGCCGGTCTGCAACTAGGTACCTATAAGAACGAGAGTGTCCAGTTTATTCTGTATAACCTCGACTCAGGAGGTAGTGACTTTTGAGGCAGCACCTTAAATATCTAGGTTTTCACAATGACACTTTAGATCTGTAGATACTCGCAAAGGTGTATTCGACAAAGTTGCACTTTTGGTCACACATATGCTGATTTCGAACCTTGTGCAGTATTAACACAAGCTCGATGAGGCATCTTCGAACTGTATGTAAAATTATAATATGCACTGTAACTTTACGCATGTATAAATTGCATCTGTGATCTCTCCACTTCTCTCTTTCTCTTTCCTTATCAATCTGAAACAGATGTAGAATCGAGGGTTTGACCTATGATGAGCACTTGGCATCAGAGAGCAACTACGGCTTCTACACTTGAAAATGATGCATCCGTGAACTGACGTCCTAAAATTCTGGGTCTTTTCAGGCGAGTTGGCAAGTGCCAATGAATCCCTGGTTTTGGTATCGTCAAGTGCCCATGGGAGTCACAGATCTAAGCTAGACAAGAAGAACAATACATAATAGTGATATTAGTGCTTAGGGTCCAGGCAAGTCGTCTATAGATACCTTAGAGAAATATGATTGACGGTTAGGACGGCAACAGAATCATCAACCCAAATGTGTTGATCTGCAGCGCTGGGAATAAGCTCGATAGCAACTAGGGAAGGGCAAATGCATATCATTTAATCAAAACAGAATGAAACTCTACTGCACAGCATTACAATTAATCCAAGGCTATGCAAATGTCTACAGTAGCATTGGATGGACCCTCGATGGCGCAGTAGGTTCAGGCAACTTCCCTGAAGCTAGAAATTGATGGTCCTCATATTTCCCTTTTCCGTAACCACGATCGATAGTGCAGGGCTCTGGTTGGACCCTGGATGGGGGAAATCGACCAGCCTTACAGGGCGCCTTAGGTCTTACCCACGTCATAATATGCCGCCAACACCGACAGATATCGAGCTAAGACTGCGGCTGTGTCTCAGCGGCGCTGGAAACTCGAAGGATTCGCTGATCTTTTCCCAAAACAGTATTGATGCAGCGCTCGCTCTTTCTCACCATTTACCTATTCTATCGTAGCTGAGTATCCGTCTCTCGAATATATAAGTTGAAGGCTTCGCCAGTTTTGACAAGACATCATCAAACAAACAATCTCTCAATCGAGACAATCATTCAATCCTAACCATCACTCACTCATTCACTTACAAACAACTCCTACCTACCTTATCACATCTACCTACACAATGGGCAACTCAGACTCAAAACTCTCTCCCTACCAACTCTCAGATGAAGAGCTCCAAGCAATCCCTACCATCATCCGCATGACATACCAAAGCTCATGGAGGAAATATGCCTGCTGCTTCACAAGCAGAAACATCAGTCTTGGCCCACCCGACGCTGAGCCCATGTATACCCTTAGCTTCCCCAAGGGCTTATACGGCGATATCATAATTCACAAGGGCCCCGACGCCGACTCGGCTCCCGTCGCAACATCTTCAAGAATCAAGCAATACAAAGACGATTATCTCATCACCCTACCCTCCCCTACAGGCCATGGTGTCCATGAAGAGACTCTGCGCCGACCCCAGGGATTGAAGGGCCGTTTCTGGTTCGGCTGTCTAGTCGGCAACGGTCCAGAGCAGCGCGTCGAACGTTTTGAATGGCGTCGCTCGCGCGGTGCTGAAGTAAAGAGTGTCGGACAGTCACGCTGGGGTGGCTACAAGCTCGTCCGTCTCGGAAGCACCGACACCAAGGAGGATTACTCGTCCAGCGAGGATGATCTTGCTGATGAGAAGAGCAACAGCGGCGAAGGTTATACTAGTGACGGCAAGGAGATCGTGGCAGTCTGGGGAAATGCCAGCTGCTGGAAGACCATGTCAGGTGTTGGAGAGCTTCAGTTCCGAGGAAGCGGCGCGACAGGCGAGTTGGGCAATATGTGGGCTCTCATGACTGTCATGAGTTGCATGTCTATCTGGCAAAAGGTCCAGAGGGATAACGCTACAGCTGGTGCGTCGGCTTCTTCAGCTTCTGCTAGTTCAGCTGCCGTTGCCGCGGCCGCATCCTAAGTGGTTTGGTGTATTGTGGTGTATAAGATTAGCGGGTTTTTCATTCATGATATCCATGTTGCAGATAGAGTACCTATAGATTTTCAATTCTCAAAGACGATTCACTTGATCAATGATATTTGGCAGCTTTGTGTATTAGTCTTGGTTACACCACCACTCCTCCAACTTTCAAGATACTTAGTAAACACTGCTACAGCCCAGCGTTAAGACACACCCACGTACATATGACATCTAAGCATTGCAGAAAGGTAATTGCTGTTTATTGAAGACCTTTCTAGATATAGAGGTAAAAAGACAAAAACAAAACATACAACAGCGGGGATTCGCTGGTCGTCACCGACCCAACTACTAATCCGCCCCTTACCAGCTTGACTATGGGAGAGCGGACGGGATCCCGTATTTTCTGGTAGGTATGGTCGTATGTGCTAGATATAGCTGTTACTTTTGTATATTTCCTTGCATTGAGCAAAAGCGTCAAGTATACAGCTGAACTAAACTGGTAAACCAATCTACCTCTCAGATCGCCCAAGACAAGTCATGCCCAACCTCGACTGTGTAAACCATTGAGATCGCACAAAAACACGCCTGCATCGCTATTTAGCAGCTAGTTTTCAATTTCACCATCTCTGTGCTTTAATACGCCTTATCAGGAGGAGCGAGGATGTTGTCGATCTGCATAGATCGGGCCTGTTCACGTTGCTATGTTGGGTACCAGTCGAAATAATAAATTACAAATGAACTTCGAATTCGGCCGAAATTTTTTGGTAATACTAAAACCCCGATTCGATAAACGAATGTCTTAATATGTTTATCTAGCATGTGAAAGATGTAGATACCAAGACTTTGTAATCAATGCCATCCCGCTAATTGATACCGATTCTCCATAATGGGTAGGCAAGAAGATGGAGAGACTCCATTATACACTTCAACGTTAACTAGCGACCGATAACGTTGGAGGCTCTTTGCTTATATGCATGAGCCATGCAGATCCGACTTGGCAAAGAAAGCCCTGTTTCAGGAGTGCTTACCAATACGAAACAGACTTCTCAACAACATTTCACCGACGGCAGAGCAAATTATGATGACTCTTGTGGGGTGAGCACCCACAGTAAATATGCAACCTGCTGAGTGAGTGGCAATAGCAATGGCAATCGCAAATAATACTGTATCGCCTTTACTGCAGTACAGAATCTCAGGAACCCGGCGTTTAGGCGTATTGAGAATTTAGAGCTGTACGACACTACAATTATTCTTCATTTAGCAAGTTTTCAATTGGTGGTGAAAAGTCTCGAGGACGCTAAAACCCGATTGATTACGCTGTATGTCCGAAAGATCGGCAGCCATTGGGCTGTGACTGTAAGATAGGAGTTGCTTGAGTCCGGTAAAGTGAAAAGTATGGGGCGTTATCTCGGATTTTGAGTCAGATCCAGCCACTCCAGAAACTCCATAACGTTACATAGCACTAGTTTTACCGACTCCGATTAGCCAAGGGGTTCAGGTGTAGGTCTGAGAGATGAGATTCGGAAACAAGAGCTAAACTCCATTTCTCAGCAATTTGGAAACGCAATGAGGGTCCACGGATGAGTGCATAGAACCCACTCGCTAACTAAGCTTCCGGAGAAGCGACAGAAAAGAATTGGTGAATAATAGAGCAATAGTGAGGCAGTTATTTTGGACCGCTCTCGTCTAAATCCCTTCCCATCTCCCCTAGCGTATATCAGACGCAGACGCAGACACCCTTTACGTCACCATGGATTGCGCAAGAAAAAAATATGCATCTCCAGAGTAAACTAAAGTAGAGGTCATTATAAATACATTTCCCTCAAGGTTGTTGTGGTTGGGTTGCTGCATCCTTAACCAAAGTAGTCAGTCAGGTCAGTGCTACTGCGACGCTCCTGCCTGCCCTGCGACCTTGATGAAGCTTATCTTCACCGGTCTTTCCTCTTTCATTTTCTGTTGAGAGGATATCTTTAGCGATAACTATTTATCTTACATATATCAAGGCATTGGCCTTTGAAAAGCGCTCTTCTTTCTCTGCATCTATCACCCCCTCTTTGCCACTTCCTTTCGTATCATCGCCGTCAACATGTTGGGAAACACAGTAGACGGCGATGCTCTTCGCCGCACCCAATCATCGATGCACCACCAGCAACAACCTATATCACAACAGACTGTCGAAGGCGGACAACAAACCACTTCAAGCAGCAACTCCTCCGATACAGGTGTCGTGCAAGAAGGAAAATGGGGCGAACGCGGACAAGAAGATGTCACTTCGCAAGAGGCGATGCAAGAATTCGAATCTCTACGGCACAATTTGATGAGCTTGCACAAGACAAGAACTACAGAAACTCACGCGAGTAGAGCAAACGCGAGTAGAAGGGCAAGCAATGCTGCTCGAGTTGCTTCATCAAAGCATCATGTTGATGATGACGAGTCGAAAACCGACGTTGAAGCAGGCCCCGAAGAGAGTGAAGGATTCGAGCTGGGCCAATTTATGCGAGAGGGTCACTTCGAAAAGCGATCTGAGGAAGAAGGATCCTTGAAACGAGTTGGAGTTGTCTACGAGAACTTGACTGTCAAAGGTGTTGGCAGTACAACATCTTTCGTTCGAACTGTCCCTGACGCCATTCTTGGCACGTTTGGCCCCGACCTCTACAAGATAATCTCTCGATACTTTCCATCGCTCCGTTTCGGAAAATCACCGACCCGAACACTCATCCACGACTTCACCGGTTGTGTTCGAGATGGTGAGATGATGCTTGTCCTCGGACGACCTGGCGCTGGCTGCAGTACGTTTCTCAAGGCTATCAGCAACAACCGCGAGTCTTATGCTGCCGTCGAAGGAGAGGTATCCTACAGTGGCATTTCTGCAGCTGACCAGAAGAAGCACTATCGCGGCGAGGTCAACTACAACGGCGAAGACGATATCCATTTTGCTTCTCTAAGTGTATGGAAGACTCTTGCTTTTGCCCTCCAGAACAAGACCAAGGTCAAGGAGAAGGCCGATATCCCCGTCATCGTGGATGCCCTCATGAAAATGTTCGGTATCAGTCACACAAGAGGTACCGTTGTCGGCGATGAATACACCCGAGGTGTTTCTGGAGGTGAACGAAAGCGAGTCTCCATTGCAGAGACATTGGCATCCAAGTCTACTGTTATTGCATGGGACAACTCTACCCGAGGATTAGATGCATCGACCGCTCTCGACTACGCGCGATCGCTTCGCATTATGACCGACATCAGCAACCGAACCACTCTCGTCACTTTGTATCAGGCCGGCGAAGGCATCTACGAGCTGATGGACAAGGTTTTGGTAATTGACCAGGGCCGTCAGATCTTCTCTGGTCCTGCCAATAAGGCTAAGCAATACTTTATCGACCTTGGCTTCGAATGCCCCGAGCGACAGACAACCGCCGACTTCCTAACCGCCATTACCGACCCGACCGAGCGCCGCTTTAGACCTGGTTTTGAGCACCGCGCTCCTCGAACACCCGAAGAGCTAGAATCAGCATTCAGAAACTCACCAAACTATCAGGAGCTCCTGGCTGATGTCGCAGCCTACAAGGAATCTCTGCATCAGTCCGATTATCAAGATGCGAAGAGGTTCCAGGGTGCTGTTCAGGAGGCCAAGTCAAAGCATGTCTCAAACAAGTCTCCCTACACAATCTCGTTCCCCCGACAAGTTCTTGCATGCACCAAACGAGAGGCCCGGCTGCTGTTTGGTGACACCACGACTCTCTGGACCAAGCTCTTCATTATTATCTCAAACGGTCTTATCGTCGGATCTCTTTTCTATGGACAATCTGAAGATACTGCAAGTACTTTCAGCCGTGGCGGTACCATCTTCTTCTCAATTCTTTTCCTTGGTTGGCTTCAGCTCTCTGAGCTGATGAAGGCTGTTTCTGGGCGTGCCGTTGTTGCTCGCCACCATGACTATGCCTTCTATCGTCCGTCAGCCGTTTCTCTCGCTCGAGTCCTACTTGACTTCCCTGTTGTCGGTGTCCAAGTTTGCATCTTTGGTCTCACCATGTACTTCATGACAGGACTCGATGTCGATGTTTCGAAGTTCTGGATCTATTTGTTGTTTGTCTACACCACGACTATGATGATCACGGCACTGTACCGCATGTTTGCCAGCTTATCCCCTGAAATTGACACCGCTGTCCGATTCTCTGGCATTTCATTGAATCTTCTCGTCATTTACACTGGATACGTCATTCCCAAAACTCAGCTTTTGAAAGATTACATCTGGTTTGGTTGGATATACTGGATTAACCCCATCAGCTACAGTTTTGAGGCTGTCTTGACCAATGAACTGTCTGACAGGCAAATGGAATGCGCACCATCTCAAATTGTTCCTCAAGGCCCAGGGGCTCAGTCCGGATATCAAGGTTGTGCTGTCAGCGGTGCATCTGTCAACGCACAGTCAGTCTCTGGCAGCGATTATCTTCAAGCAGCATACAACTACAGCCGCTCGCATCTCTGGCGAAACTTTGGCGTCGTCATTGCTTTCGCCGTTCTCTACATCATCGTTACGGTCGTGGCCACGGAGTTAGTCAGCTTTACCGAAGGTGGCAGTGGTGCCCTGATCTTCAAAAAGAGTCGTAGGGCCAAGGAGCAAGCTCGCGAAGCTGAGGCACCTGTTGATGACGAAAAAACCGTTGGAAATGGCGCCAGTAACTCTTCCAGTGTTGTGTCTGATCCCAATCCAGGCAGCGAGGAAGAAGCTTTGGAGCAAATCACTGACAGCGAGTCTATTTTCACATGGCGAGATATCGAGTACACTGTTCCTTATCTTGGCGGCGAGAAAAAACTCCTGAACAAGGTCAGTGGTTATGCTAAGCCAGGTATCATGGTTGCCCTAATGGGAGCGTCGGGTGCTGGCAAGACAACACTTCTCAACATTCTCTCGCAACGTACCAAGGTTGGAGTTGTCACGGGAGAGATGCTTGTGGATGGACGATCTCTTAGTACAGACTTCCAGAGGAATACTGGCTTCTGTCTTCAAGGCGATCTCCACGATACAACCCAAACTGTCCGAGAAGCCATCGAGTTTTCTGCTATTCTGCGACAAGACGCATCAGTCAGTCGTGCCGATAAGCTTGCGTACGTGGACAAGGTCATTGACCTTCTTGAGCTTAACGACTTGCAAGACGCTGTCATTATGTGCCTTGGAGTCGAGCAGCGCAAGAGATTGACGATTGGTGTCGAATTGGCAGCCAAGCCATCACTTCTTCTCTTCCTTGACGAGCCTACCTCTGGTCTTGACTCCCAGTCTGCCTATTCTATTGTCCGTTTCCTCCGAAAGCTGAGCCGAGCTGGCCAGGCAATCATCTGCACTATTCATCAGCCAAGTTCCGTTCTGATTCAGCAGTTCGATATGGTCCTTGCTCTGAACCCTGGTGGTAATACATTCTACTTTGGACCTATGGGAGAGAACGGACAAGATGTTGTCAAGTATTTCTCCGATCGTGGTGCTGTCTGTCCTCCTAACAAGAATGTTGCTGAGTTCATTCTGGAGACTGCCGCTCGGCCTCATAGGCGACCGGATGGTACCAAGGTCGACTGGAACCAGGAATGGGCCGAAAGCGAGGAAGCTCAACAGGTTCTCGAAGAGATCGACGGTCTCAAGCGAGTTCGAAGCACTGCAACAGAAGGAGCAACATCCGACAACAAGGAGCACTCCGAATTTGCTGCGTCAGCTTGGTTGCAGACAGTCGAGTTGACAAAGCGGATGTTCAGACAACACTGGCGCGACCCTTCCTACATCTATGGCAAGCTCTTCACAGCAGTCATCATGGGAATTTTCAACGGCTTTACTTTCTGGAAACTCGGCTACACGATGCAGGACATGCAAAACCGCATGTTCACCTGTTTCCTGATTGTGACAGTCCCCCCCACCGTCGTCAACGGTGTTGTGCCCAAGTTCTTTACCAACATGGCTCTTTGGCAAGCCCGAGAGTACCCCTCTCGTATCTATGGCTGGGTTGCTTTCTGCACAGCAAACATTGTTTCTGACATTCCTGCCGCTGTGATCTCAGCAGTCCTTTACTTTGTGCTGTGGTACTGGCCCACTGGACTGCCAACCGAGAGCTCTGTCTCTGGTTATGTGTTCTTGATGACTCTCCTTATGTTCCTCTTCATGACAAGCTGGGGTCAATGGATTTGTGCATTTGCCCCTAGCTTTACTGTCATCTCTAACGTACGTTCCTTCCCTTCATATACTTGATTTGAGAGTACTAACATATATCAGGTCTTGCCGTTCTTCTTCGTCATGTTCGGTTTGTTCAACGGAGTCGTCCGCCCTTATGCCTCACTCCCAGTCTTTTGGAAATACTGGATGTACTATGCAAACCCTTCGACATACTGGATTGGAGGTATCCTTGCAGCAACTCTGGATGGTGCTCCCGTAGAATGCTCATCTGAGGAGACTGCCAAGTTCGATGCTCCCTCTGGCCAAACCTGCCAAGAATACGCGGGATCTTTTGTAAGCTCCGCGGGCGGTTACCTCATCAATCCAAGCGCTACGAGCTCTTGCGAATACTGTCCTATCTCTTCTGGTAATGATTATCTTGCCTCGCTCAACATCAGCGCGAGCGACAAGTGGAGAGGTAAGTCGTGACGCCCCAACCCGATTTGTGACCATACTAATATAGTTTCCAGACTTTGGCATCTTCCTTGCATTTTGTGTATCTAATTGGATGCTCGTATACTTCTTCATCTACACAGTCCGTGTCAAGGGCTGGAGCTTCGGTTTTGGCAAGCTGTTTGGCGCCTTGGGCAAGTTGGTTGACTTGATTAAGAAGCCATTTCAGCGAAACAAGGAAGAATAAGATATCAGCAGTTTAGCATTTGGAGTTTTTCAGGAATTTAAAAGTATCAGCGATATTTTGGGGCCAGATTACATAGAAACAAATAATAATCTAAGAATCATCTTTTCAAAAGCACGAAACATGTGCCTGCAGAACCATGTAAGTCATATCGTGTTACAGTCCCAGTAAAATACACGTTCACATGAAGTTGGTGGCTCAAATACAAAGGTTAAAAATAAAGACTTATGCCGTGATCATCCACTATCTTGTTTGACTCATGCTGCCTTTCGCCTATCTTTCCGCCCATCCTCCCGTGACTGGGCAAAAGCCAACCCAAACTTGGACATTTATGCAATGCATCCCTGCGTTTGTTCTCTAACCATGCACTCGCCGGTTGAATGACAACGCCAATCCTGGGACTGCGAATGTACGGTTCTCTTGCCAGCCCAGCACCAAGTGGGCAAATGTCTTGTTTGCTCCGTGTCTACCATTGTTGGCGACACACATTGCCTTTAAACCTGACATGTTTTGGATAACATATTCAAGTTCCTCTTCTGACATCTTTTATCGAAGGAATAGGTCCCCAACGCCATTCCTCAGTGTCCTTGTTCTATCTACATGATCAAGGCCGAGGTAGTCATCTTCCCCTTGTACCAAAGTTGACAGGACATCGTCTAGCAATCGTTAGTTACTTCGCAAACCAGAACGTGAAAGGTGCCACATACCATCATTAAGATATTGCGGCTTCGAGTAATTAGATCGTCGCACAACAGCAATCTTAATCTTTTCGAAGCTCTTGCCTTTAATACCAGTTCGCTTTTCCAATCGCTTCTTGGTATCCGCAAAGTTCTCACCCTGTATATTTGTTAGCGTCTCACCACATCTTATGCTGTGGCGACACAACTCACCTCAATAACCAAGAACTTGAAAGGTACACCGTGGACGCGGCTAACGTCGTTCTGGTAGTGGAAAACATGGACAAACTGGCTTTCGTCGGCGTTAACTTCCTCTTCAGGAACCCGCTCTGCGTAAATTGTCGCGTATTCGTTCAGGTTAATGACGGGGTGTTCGCGAAGAGGCTCGCGATAGAAACGGTTTGAACTTGTCTCATAGATACGAATTCTTCCCCCTTCTGCTTCACCCGAAATCTGGGCCTTCTTTATCAAAGCTTCAACCAAATCGTCGATAGTTCCGGTCTTGGGGACGAGCAAGTCATACGTGTCCTGTCGTGTGTTAGCCAAAGTATCCGCTTCACTCCCCGAGAGTATACATACTTCCTTGGTAATTCCTTCACTCAACAATGTAACCTTAATACTCTTCTTGGTATCGAGCTCCGTTAGACTCATCTCAAGCACCTCAAAGTAGAAAGCGTCATTTCTTTGGGTAGAGTTGAGGGCAGTTGAGCCCATGGGGCTAAGAATCTGTCGGAGTGTTGGGTTGGCTCCCCTTCTCACGGGTGTCTTGGGATTCTGTGTCGAGGCGTTTACAGTCCAAAACCGGATGTGTGTGGGCTGCACATCAAGGTACGCCCCGACACGCTCCGCCAAAACGTCGTAGGAAATCTTCGAGTTGAGTACCAATTCGAAGGGAGGGTACTGAGTCTGGTCACAGCGGGTAGGGTGAGGGTGGAATTTGACTGTCCTCCTGTGCTCTAGGAAGTCGTAGTATTCGCGCGCGTCCTCAAAGTGATCAGAAGTGTTACTTATATTGCAATGTTAGTGATGGCTCTCCTTGAATTGTTATTACTATAACGCACGTTTCTTGTGAGATCTTGTCCCCGGCACGCTTCTCTGCACTGGCTTTTGTTCGTTGGAAGCAGATGATGTCGCCGTCTTGAAGCTCCGCTACCTTCAGGGATTGCTTGGGCTTCAGGGGCTCGATCATCGTAGGCTTGATCTCCTGTTACGAGTTAGCTCTGCAAAATGTTCCAATGTAATCGATTTCCTTACCTCCCAAAGCAGTAGCTTCTCCTCGGCGGGCAGCTTCTCACCCCAACCCATCTTCTTAAGGATCATAGGGAGCAGTTCCTCAACCTTCTTCTCCTTCGAGATGTAGACGTGGCCAACACCGCGCAGGGTTTGAGCGTCAATGTCGAAATGCTTCAGAAGGAGTAGGATGGTGTCGTTCTTGACAATTACACCATTGGGCTGGCTCTGGTAAGATGGCCAGATAGGCTCACCATCAGCATTGACTTCCTCCGCAACTTCGGCCCACACTCGCAAGCTAGTATCCCTATGTGCTGCGGAGCGAGTGAAAGTCTCGTCAACTGTAGGTCGTAGATCCATGATTGGCTGGTCGGGACGAATTGTCTTGTTTTGTCGGTTGACCATCAGCCAAAGTCGCACCCTTCGTGGGTCTTCATTCATATCGGCCGCAACTTGCGCGACGAAGTCTTCCATAGTCATCGTGCGAAGGACTCGGTAGAATTTGGGCGCGGCGGGATCGGATTCAGGGTTTGCATCGAATTGGCACAAATCCGTTCCACCAAATTGTTGGAATGAGTAGTCAGTGATTACCTTTGCCCACATATAGAGATGCGCTTCTCGTTGCTCCTTCTTACGTGCCTCCCGTTGGACTGTTTCCTCCTCGAATTTTTGTCCTGTGACAATCAGCAAATAGATTCATCAGATTGATTGGGGCAGCTTACTGAGATGCAAGGGGATGTGGTCCTTAGTAACAGGGCAGAGGATGTCGTCTAGTTTCGTTTGACGGATGTAGACCAACATGTAGGCGCTGTTCTGACGCATGATAGGGGCTTTCTTTTGCACGGGTGCACGGGGATAACCATTGGCAGTTTGGTACTCTCCGCCAAAGTTCTCTTCCATGACCTCGCGTACTGTTGCCTTAGTAACCTTATCATCGTCGTACTTGTAGAACCAGCCGTCCTTTTCGGGCTTCAAGAAAGCATAGTAATGCCCGGCATTCAAATCACCACTGTGAACCAAAACACTGTGAAGTTGATATGTCCAAGGGACAGACTTATCGGCGTCCTCGGACAGGTATGGGGCGGCATCGAAGGTTTCGGGGAACTCGTATCGGTCATTGATTTTCATCATGGTGTCGCGTTGGATGTCGTACTCGAAGCGCTTTAGTTGAAGGTGTAGCACATCGGGGAAACTGTTGAAAATAACACCCTTGTTGGCGTCTTGAAGCTTGTACTGGTCACCCGCAAAGTACTGGTTCTCTCCGTCCATTTTCTCAACCTGAACATAATCCTCAAAACTTTCAAGGAGGGTCTTGTTTCCACTGACGTTCAGCTGGATGTCCCAGAAATCCTCGATTCGGCTAGATTCGTAGTCAACATTGATACACGAGATGTATGTTTTAATCTTGCCACTGAACATTTCTGGTAGGACGTTCTGAGCGGGAGTTCCCTTCATCTTATCCTCCATTCTCTCCATGAGCTTGCGTGAAAACTCCTGGACATCCTGCTGTTCGAAAATGTGACGTGTATCCCATCCGAAAGATTTTGTAAGTTCAGTGGTTCCGACTGCCTGATCCGAGGTCTGGAGTTGATAGAAAAGTCGTTGCAAAGTATAAGCACTGTTGTGCATGCTTGGGTCGGACTCAGTGGGGATTTCGTAGATAGCCTACGTGAGTTAGTAAAAGATGACCGATGTACATTCAACGATCGAAATTACCTTTCGGAACTTGTTTGTGAAATAAAGCGATTGCATGAGTGAGTTCAAATAGCATGTTGCACCCTGGTTCTTTAACCCAACGTATCCTGTCTCCTTTTTGGAATCATAGTTGGTAAAGTTGTGCCACAGTACGCCTGTCTCATCTTCGACAAGGCGCACGTAAGCAGTAATGTTGGCAGTGTCGTTCTCGCATAGGGGTCGGCTGCCCCCTTCCCAAGGCACGTTGAACATGCGACGATGCTCAACGAAACGAGTGAAACCCCAATCGCCTTCTTCTTTGGTGAATCGATGATGAGCAGTGTGGTGGATATATAGGCTGGGGTCGTTCGGGTTCCAAAGGACGAGCGCAAACTGAACACAGCAGCTCCAGTTGTCAGGAACCTCATCAGCTTCGAAGCCATGTTCAAGATAAATGGAGCATTGGTCGATATTGTTACCGTGTGGGAAGAGCAAAATGCGCCTGTAAAAGAAAAGAAAAGTCAGCAAGACAGTGAACGGCAGCGTCGGGACGGATCCAGACTGACCAAGGAAATCCACCTGCTTGGAAGATTGGACCGTGTTCCTTCTTGTTCAAACTGCGCCAGTTGTCGACAGTCCATGTGTAATCGTAGTCTCCAAGGATCTTTGGTTCGTCGATAAGAGGAGGGAGGCAAATCTCTTTCATAGCTTCGTCTAAAGCACAGCACAGTTAGCCTGGAGAGCTCGATCATAACGAACACCTGACTGGGTGCATCTCATGATAAGGATGCGCCAATTGCAGGAAGCCAAGGGGAATATAGAATACGCACGGTCGTTGGCCAAGGGCAGGTCTTGCAACTGGTCGACTTCGCTTTGTTCGAGGTTATCGGGGTTGATGATAGCAACCTTCTCAGGCTCGTCGGCCACGCCAATATAATCGTCCGTGTCCATGACCATGTCATTAGGAGAGTTGATATCGTTAGTCTGTTCGGCATCGCGCTTGTCAGTGGACTTCTTTGTGTGTAGAGGCAACTGATTTTGAGGCAAAGTCATCATGATGTCGGTATTCGGGAGGACTGGGGTTAGTGCGGGTGGTGAGGGGCAGAGATGATATGCTGCTGGAGGTGATGATGATTTCGATGTTCTAGGTAAGAAGAATGGCGCAATGGTTCTACGGCAGACAGATGCAATAATGTCGCTTGGGATTTGTATAGTAGACGAGGTGCTAGATAGACCATGGCCAGAAGTAAAGGTGAAGGTGAAGGCGAAGGATGACGCAGCTCAGCGTACGAGAGCATTTACCAATTCACGGCGAGCTGCATGGGCAGGAAGGGACGAGGTAAAACGGGAAGGGGCGGAAACAAGCAGGAGCGTACCATTGTGAGGAAGTTGCTACCGATAGAGACGGCAGACTCGGCAAGATCTTATGCAAAAAACGAAGTGGGCAGGCAACAGATCTCACGATACAAAATGCGCGAGCGTGGGTGCAGCCGCAGCAGAGCAAACAATGAATGCAGTGCTTTAGGCAGAGCTCGACAGTGTCGAGTCGCGCGAACAAACGGGTGGCAGGGAAAGAAGCCAGGGGTCTGTTGTAATGATGAGTACCTAGGTCAGTAGGTAGGTAAACAAAAAGAAAGATACTCCAAATTAGAATATCCTGGAGCGCAACGCAAACGCAAACCAAGCAGTGAATGCGATGCAATCAGATGCTAGATAAGTAGGTAGGTAGGTATGGCTTGCTTGCTTGCTAGTTAGAGGTATGACGACTAGGCGGAAGAAAAAAAGAGAGCAGAGCGGTCGGTTATGTCAGTAAAAGGCCGATGGACAGTGGTTGAAACCCACAACTCAGGTCCTTAAAATACCTACGTTACGCCCCTCGACTTTTTTCGAATCCCTGATTTGGTTTTTTGCTTTAAAGTCTAATTGAACCAGATACGATACAGCTTCGTGCCTTTGATCCGGATTAGATTCATAAAGCCGAAAGCTTGGAGTGTAATATGAGGTGAGGTGAGTGATCCAATGCCTTGCATCAATCAACAGGCAGACAGCTAGAGAAGAGCCAGTAGCAATCAATCATATAGCGGGAACAAGAGTTGTGTGAGACTCAACACGGATGAGACTCCTTGATGAGGCGATAGCTAACAGGTGTTATCGAGGTACTTAGAGTGCGCCAATAGTTTGGTTGAATCTAGAGTACTGCCTTAGCCGACAACAGCCACACCAGGCGTCATCAGGTCACCCCGCCAATGACGTTGTAAGTATCTCATGCATGTTAAAGTTTTGTCAAACAGTTTTATGCTTCAGTTTTCACGGATCAAATCGCTTTATTATTATTTACCTAAGTTAGGATCAAATGTGGAGAGAACCTCTACTAAACCATGCAAGGCGATCTGGCACAAAAGGCAGTATTGCTCCGTGACACATATCAATACCAAACAAGACAGAATTATGACTACCTAGAACTCTATCAAACAAAACAATGGACCCGGGTTTGGGTCATGACAAGCTAAGTGCCACACAGCTAAGGAAGCAAACGCCACAAAAAGTCATGAAGCTACCCTATGTACACATGATAAAAAGCTAGGAGCAGTAATCTTATCATGAATAATACTCATGATAACCCGTGCTACACCAAAAACAGCCCTATCTACAGCTTCGGTGAGCATCGCAGATCCTTAGAGCCAACCATAATTGGAATAATCGTAGCGGATGTCTTTCCTCCTTCCTGCAACCCACCATTTTGGGTCGGCCGGTATCGCCAGAAGATGTGGGGTAAACTCCAATTCCGTCCCTGCGCAGTACGCAGTAAGTGGGCATGGAGTCACTCAAAGCTGCTTCCTTCCCACCGAGGCGGCACATGCAGACTGGCTTAACTTTCTTTCCCTCTGCCTACCTACCTTGATCTCTTCATTCAGCTATCACCATCTTTTACAGAATCATCACACGGACTGAGGATTTTATACACGCAACCAAACCGCATTGAGTCGATACGGCAGCCAACAACGTTTTAAAAAGTACATTTTCGCATGCGCCTGTGACGACATGCCGTCAATCGCCCTGCGACAGAGCAGACGATGTAGTTTGATAGATACGCGCGCTTACTTGACGAATACTCCCCGATTTTCGTATACGAACATACAATGCCGTGCTGCGACGAACGCATCATGGCGTCCCGTTTCCATTCTTGATGAGTACGTCATTCTAGACTTTTTTCCTCTACTTCTTAAAAGACCCTTGGAAATGAAAAAGCTAACACATGGTGCTTCAGTTGGGTCGCAAAAGAAGCTCGTCCCATCAGCCTTCGCCAGCTCATGGTCTTTGGTCGATCTCTTACAGAATCGCGCCTCATCAGCTCTGCTAATTATGTCCGCACCGAATTACCTACACGGTAAGTCCAGAGCAGCATTCACAAAGAAACAAAACCTTACCATATGTCTCCAGGATTGCGCATCGCATTCGGGATATGCAACGCCTACCATACGTCGTTACCACCAACAAACATATAAAAGAAGTCTACGATCTGTATTACCACGCCTTCGATACGTTCCGCAAAATAAAAGAGGTCAAGACTCTGGAAGATAACGATAAGTTGTGTGAACTCATTAGCCACAACCTCAAAGGTCACTTGACTGTGATACCACAACTTGCAATGGGAATTTTGGAATGTGGTGGGTTGATGAGCCCCAGCGACCTCGACAAGTTCATGAACACTATCCTGAGATCGGTCAGTTGCTCATTTTCGATGCCTCTAAAATTATGCTAATCGAAACAGCGTATCTCCAGGCGAGTCATTGCCGAGCAACATCTCTCTTTGACGGAAACTTACAACTCGCCCAATTTCTCTCCCGGTGCCAAACTTTCCGAGTCTGACTTCATTGGCGAAGTCTTTATTAAATGCTACGCCAAAGACGTCGTCGAGCGTTGCTCGAAGGCCATTACCGCTCTTGCACGCACGACTAACGGCCCGGATGTCCAAATCCCCGACATTACCGTGGATGGCCATCTCGACGCCTCATTCCCTTACATCCTGAGCCACCTCGAGTACATCATTGGCGAGCTCTTACGGAATTCTGTGCAGGCTGTCATTGACCGACATCAGGCAACTCACCCGGATCCAAACAATGTGAAGCCTCACCCCGTTGAGATCACTGTCTGCGAGAACCAACAGCACGTTATTATTCGAATATGCGATCGAGGCGGTGGTATTCCCCGTGCTGAGCTGCCTCATCTCTGGTCTTTCAGCAAAGGGCCACAAAGCCAGAGACGTCTTGAGAATCTTGCTCAAGTCCCCAAAATGGCAGCAACGATGCAAGAACTCCACGTAGAAGAAGAGTTGGGACGCGCAGACTTGAAAGCGCCTCCGTATCAGAGCTCTCTATCTTCTCTGACGAGCCGACCACCTAATCTGAGGCTCGGAATGGGTTTGCCCCTAAGCCGTGTTTACGCTGAGTACTGGGCTGGGAATCTTGACCTACACAGTCTCGAAGGTTACGGGACGGATGTGTTTCTACAAATCTCGCGACTTGGAAACAAGAACGAGCAGCTGACAACTCGAGCGAGCATGGATGCCTTATAGCATGTGGGGTCAGGGGTAATGTCCTAGTTGGAAAGACTGAAGTCATTCTGGACGTTTTTTGAAGTCCGGAATCACAAGTCAATGGACAGGGCTTTTTCTTTGAATACGAATCAGTCAACTGGCAGCATGGAGTTTGGTAATTATTTCCCCGGATTCACATTTGAACAAGCAGCGGGAACAGTCTTAGTAAATATTCATAGGGCATCGGTTGTCTATTATCAAGGTACTACTAGCGGGAAACAATCGCGACACATCAGGATTCAAACTGGTATCATAAAATATTGTGATTGAAATTACATCGGAACTAAAATGTGCCTAGCTGAGAGAAAGGGCTCTAGTAAAAGGTTGTAATAAAAAAAAGGGCAAGACGATCAAGGCTTTCTCCATATGTCTTGTTCGCTTCAAGGGCGTGTCGCACTTGTAGATGTGACCTGTCGGGTACAGCTACTAAGAACAAACACAAAATCATGGGGAGGGAATCATAACTCCTACACAGCATGCCATGGCCATGATAACAAGTCCTGCCAAAGGCAACTTCCCTCGCGACCTTGGCAGGTAAAGCGAGCAGGAATACCCGGGGACTCTTTGTCCACCAACTGTCCTCATCTTGTGGTATATCGCGGACCTTTCATTTTTCAACTCCAAACCCCAAAATGGAGTTCCAGGTAAAAGAAATTTGAAATGACTCTCCAACTGCAGCCATGCATGCACACGCAACGGTCCACTGGGTATCGCTTAGCGGCGGCCGTGACTGCGGACAGCGCTGCCCTGCATTTGCTCCAGCTCTTGCTCGAGCTGCTTGATCTGGGCGTGAGTTTGCTCGAGATCCTTGTTAAGGCGGTCGCGCTCGGAAATGAGCTTCTGCTCCCATTGTCGGAAGCGCTGCTCCTCGATCTTGACCTGCTCGGTGAAGCGCTTTCGGAGAGCCTCTTCCTCCTCCTTGAACTTGGGGTTGTCGAGCTTGCGGGGACGGGCCTCGCCAAACTTGCGGGTCTCCATCTGCTGAGCACGGTAAGCCTCGTAGTGCAGCTCCTCGGTGGTGTGGATAAGGTCGAGCATGTGTGTTCGGATCAGGATGGAGCGGAGCTTCTTGAAGTCGCAGTGGTCCTCGTTCTCAACCTCGGCAACACCCCAAGAGTACTGGCGACCCTTGACGATACGGCCATCGCCGGTCTTGACGTCCTTCTCGGAACCAATAACGGCAAAAGGCATGGCGTTCATGAGGCTGCGGGCGTGCTGGGCAGCGGCCTCATCGTCTTCCTCGACCGGGGGCTGGTAGATCTTGATGTTCTGAGCCTCAATGACGGAGACAATCTGAATGTATTAGCGCATGCAACTATCGAAGCAATCTCCCTTTACTCACTCGCTGCTTGAACTTGGCCAGGTCGGCAGGGCTGAGGGTATCGGCCTTGGCGATAACGGGGATCAAGTTAACACGCGAACAGAGGCGCTTCATGACCTCAATATCGAGAGGCTTAAGGGTGTGGCCGGTAGGGCGGATGAAGTACAGGCAGGCATGGACACGGAGGTCAATCTTGTCCTGACGGCGGGGCTGTTGCTCCTGAAGCATGTAAGACTCGTGCTGGTCGTCGAGGAATTCGATGATGGGCATCCAGGAGTCGCGGTTGTTGACATAGTCGCCGAATCCGGGAGTGTCGATAACGGTGAGTCGGACTGAAATGGTATGTTAGCGAGGGGTTGGATGTTGAGATTGTTGAGAGCTATACCCTTGAAGAACTTCTCCTCAAGCTCGGCCTTGGTGATCTCAATCTCAACGGTCTTGTCAACCTGCTTCTGGTGGCGACGCTTGTGGTCGGCGTAGTTCTTAATGGTGGTGGAGAAAAGAGTGTTGATGAAGGTAGTCTTGCCCAGGCCAGACTCGCCAGCAACCTAGAGACGATGCGGTCAGCGTGAATCCAGAGAGATGCTCGTAGGATAGCTTATTAAGGTAAACCGAGCAGTGTAAGCAATATGAGTTGCGCAGGAGACGTACCATAATAGTGAAGCCGGCACCACGCTTCGCGACAATCTTGTGTCGCTGGTTGGGCAGATTGGCAATACCAATCGGTGAAGCGTTCTCGGCAGCTGCAGAAGCCATCTTGTCGGTCGATTACTCGAGTACAACGGTAAAAAGGCAAAGTGAATGGGTATTAAAGGTGATAAACACGACGTTAAAACAGACAATTAATGCAAGTCAACAACCAACTGCAATGCAATATCGCGATGAAGGTCGAACGAGTGCAAAGGTTAAGGTGGAGAGGGAGGTTTGACTTGGGGTCAGGACAGCTCGTGCTTCACTTCAGGGGAACGAATTTCCTGCCCTTTTCCCCCTAAAGCAATTCCCAGGGACGCTTGCTTCTGATAGGCTAGCGTTGACACGGTCCGTGGGTGGACAGTGGCTAGTGGACACGGGGCAGCAAGGGAAACTGCCAAACAAAACGGGTCTTGCAGCGCCAAGGGGTCGAATAAACAGCCACTGGCTGGTCCCTTGAGCTTTGGCCAGCAACAGCCACAGTTACTACAGTTGCTACAGCCACAGGTAAATTTCCCTAGCGGCAGATGTCAATCAATGCATAGGCAAGTCGGAGTAACCTTTTACCGGGCGATCGCAAAATTCATCTCTTATCGATAAGGCGCAACGATGATTTTTTGGTTGGCTTTGCGACTTGATGTTTAGAAGCATCATGAGTAGCATTTACCGACAATAATGAAGACCGATTTCAAGGTAAGGATGATTCTGCGATGCAATGCGCCGATAATGACAATTTCTAACATCGAATTGTAGTTCTCAAACTTGCTGGGCACAGTTTACTGCCAGGGCAATCTGCTCTACAGCCCAGATGGCACCCATCTTTTTTCGCCAGTCGGCAACAGAGTAACTGTGTTCAATCTGGTAGAGTATGTACTCTTACAAAGTCTCTAATTAATATCTCATGGTTCGTGGCTGACAATTCGCTCAGGAATAAATCTTACACTCTCCCCTTCGCTCATCGCAAGAACATTGCTCGTATCGGCCTTACACCCCGCGGCAACCTCCTCCTGTCCGTCGACGAAGATGGCCACGCGATCTTGACCAATGTCCCTCGAAGGATATCCATCTACCACTTCTCTTTCCGATCTTCTGTCACAGCGCTCTCATTTTCTCCTTCTGGCCGGCATTTCGCCGTAGGACTTGGTCGCAAGATCGAGGTCTGGCATGTTCCTTCGACTCCCGATGCATCTGCCGAGGGCGAGCTCGAATTCGCTCCTTTCGTTCGATATCACACCCATAATACAGGTCACTTTGACACCGTTAGCCATATCGAATGGTCAAGCGACTCGCGATTCTTCCTCTCAGCGTCCAAGGATCTCACGGCGCGGATATGGAGCTTGAACCCCGAAGAGGGCTTCACCCCAACAGTCCTTTCAGGCCATAAGCAAGCGGTTATCGGCGCTTGGTTCTCTGAGAATCAGGAGACCATCTATACTGTTAGCAAGGACGGCGCGGTCTTCGATTGGCAGTATGTTAAGCCTATTAACCATGTCGAAGATGAGGATAAGATGGAAGACGACGACGACGACTCAGATATGCGATGGCGCATTGTTCAAAGGCACTACTTCATGCAGGGAAGCTCTCATGTGCGATGTGCTGATTTCCACCCGGAGACGAACCTTTTGGTTGCTGGTTTCTCCAATGGTCTCTTTGGCTTGTACGAGATGCCAGACTTCAACATGATTCACAAGCTGAGCATTTCCCAAAACGATATCGACTTCGTGACTATCAACAAGAGTGGCGAGTGGTTAGCATTTGGTGCCTCAAAACTTGGTCAACTGCTCGTGTGGGAATGGCAGTCTGAGTCTTATATCCTCAAGCAGCAAGGTCATTTCGATGCGATGAACTCCCTTGTCTACTCTCCTGACGGCCAGCGCATCATCACTTGCGCCGATGACGGCAAAATCAAGGTCTGGGATATTCAGTCTGGATTCTGCATTGTCACCTTTACCGAGCATACGAGTGGTGTGACAGCCTGTGAGTTTGCGAAGAAGGGCAACGTGCTCTTTACAAGCAGTTTGGACGGATCTATTCGTGCTTGGGATCTGATCAGATACCGAAACTTCCGCACATTTACAGCACCTACAAGATTGTCCTTCTCCTGCATGGCAGTCGATCCCAGTGGTGAGGTTGTCGCTGCTGGCTCGCTCGATTCCTTCGACGTTCACATCTGGTCCGTCCAGACAGGTCAACTTCTTGACCAGCTGTCCGGCCATGAAGGCCCTGTCTCTTCCTTAGCATTCACACCCAACGGTGACTCTCTTGTCAGTGGTTCTTGGGATCGCACAGCCCGTATCTGGTCTATCTTCAACCGAACACAAACGAGTGAACCCCTCCAGCTTCAGGCCGATGTTCTTGACATTGCTGTCCGACCTGACTCACTTCAATTAGCTATTTCGACACTGGACGGACAATTGACCTTCTGGTCAGTAACAGACGCTGAGCAAACGTCTGGAGTTGATGGCCGAAGAGATGTCTCTGGTGGACGAAAGCTCACAGATCGTCGAACCGCCGCAAACATGGCTGGCACGAAGAGCTTCAACAGTATCCGATATAGCACTGACGGCAGTTGCCTGTTGGCCGGTGGTAACAGCAAGTACATCTGCCTGTACTCGGTTACCACCATGGTGCTCTTGAAGAAGTTCACTGTCAGTGTGAACCTTTCTCTTTCTGGTACCCAGGAATTCCTGAACAGCAAGCTCTTGACCGAAGCTGGCCCAGCTGGCGACCTTGATGACCAAGAGGCGTCGGATCGTGAAGATCGCGTGGACACATCCCTGCCAGGATCAAAACGCGGAGATCCTTCAGCGAGGAAGAAGGCACCTGAGGTGCGTGTGACTGGAATTGGTTTCTCACCCGCTGGTACTGCGTTCTGTGCTGCCTCTACAGAAGGTCTTCTGATCTACAGTCTCGATCAGGATATCCAGTTCGATCCGTTCGACTTGAACATGGAGATCACCCCCGCCTCGACATTGGCTGTTCTCGAGACAGAGCAAGATTACCTCAAGGCTCTGGTCATGGCTTTCCGTCTTAACGAATCAGGTCTTATCAAGCGTGTCTTCCAAGCCGTCCCCGCTCACGAAATCCCTCTTGTTGTCGCCAACCTACCCACCATCTACGTTTCTCGCCTCCTCCGATTTGTCGCCGCTCAAACTGAGGAGTCACCACACATCGAGTTCTGTCTTGTATGGATCAAGGCTATCGTCGACAAGCACGGAGCTTGGCTCTCTGCCAACCGTGCTAAGGCTGATATCGAGTTGAGAGTTGTGGCACGAGCTGTGGCCAAGATGCGGGATGAGGTCAGGAGACTTGCTGATGAAAATGTTTACATGGTTGATTATTTGTTGGGTCAAGCGCAAGAAAAGTCTGAAAAGAAGGATGTTAAGGCATTGGATAGTGGAAAAGATGTGGATGTGAAGCTTATGGCTGTTGACGGAGACGAGGAGTCTGATGCAGGATCTGATGAATGGATTGGCTTAGATTAGACTGATTAGACTGTAAATACGATTCATAATACCCACGCATATTATACAATTTCCTTCCTTTTGGGTATTCTACATCTTCGCCTTGGGAATCTCTTCCCATGCCTCGTCAAAGCCTGCAGATCTAACCCACATTGTACCTCCCTGACTATCAGCCTCTTCGTTGGCATCCATTAACACATATACCGCCTTCAACCACTCATCATCTTTAAGTCGCACCCACTCTTTATCCTGGTAAGGCTTCGTCACTCGCTGGGCCAGCATGAGCGCTCTCGCCAACTTCACAGTATGTCCATCGTCCATAATCTTGTGGATCCTTGGGAACAAATCCTCGGCTTTGTCCACCAGCTTATCGCCGTCCTTAGGCTTATACTCGCGGAGCAAATCCTTACGGAGAGCAGGTGAGCCGCGAGCGATGTACTGCAAGAGATCCATACGAATCTTGTTTTCGAGGAAACGTGCTTTGGTGGAAGTTGGAATCCAGGATTGCTTGTTGAGTGTGAGAAAGAAGGGCGTGGATGTTGTGTGATGCCTGTAACAGTTAGAAACCAATTTTGACAATTGAATGGGGTACTTACATAAGGATGAAGTCAAACCTGGGATGATAAGGAGGATGGAGAGCGGCGCCTGAAGCGACAAATGCACAATTATGCACCATCTCAGCCGTTCTCTCATCCAACTCGCTCTCCTCAACTCTTACCCTTGCCGCTAAATTGACCATTTCTTCTTTTGCCCTTGCAAGAACACCATCGAAAACCCGATTCGAGTCCTCCCAATGTGAGCTCTTCACAAGGGATTCATCCTTTACAACATCTTCATAAAGCCCTGGAATAGTTTTTATCTTGGGTGGCGCATCAGCACCTTCAGCTTTCTTAGCCGCTGAAGAAAGAAATTCATGATAATCGTCTCGATGAACAGCCGTCTGCGCAAGAGCTGCAGCAATAATCATGGGCTGCTCCCACTCCATCCCGTAAAGAAGCTGAATTAGCGGATGAAGGATGCCAGCAAAAAGACGACTCTGCATATCGCGACCTCGTGCATCATCTTTGAAGAGATATTCCTTGAGAGTGTCTTGCCAGCCGATTCTCTCAATTTCGTCCTGGAAGAAGCGGAAGAAGGTGGCATAATTGCGGCCTTTGCCAAGATATTCGGACCAATCTGAGCCATGCTCTAATTTGTCAACGACATCAGATTTTGGTTTCATAGCTTTGAGCTGATATGTTTTGTTGGCATCGTAGGCTTTGTATATGATCTCTGTTGTCGCGCCGGTGCCGTATAGAGTCAGAACTTGATGCACAAGCTGAGTACTGTTAGTGAGGTATTCAGTAAGAATCGACAACGAAATTTACATGGTCATGAAACCCTGACTCATTGAAAAAGACGTGATGGTTCTGTCTGATGTTAGCATTGAGATTTACAGATTGAAGTGGGTTGAATACCTCAAGATCTTTCTGAAGCAGGTCCGTCACTTTCCAAGCCTCATTCTGACCCTGCTTCAATCCTAATAACCCAGAATTCTGAGACTCGACCTGAATCTTGAAAGGGGTAGCCATTGTTGAATATCTGTTAATCAGTATCGTGTTTCTTATAGTAGGTCTTGCAAAGACTCGTTTAGTTGTCCGCGCCAACATGAGGAGAATATGTCCGACTTATATGAGGAGAAAGCAGGTGACATGGAGTAGCCTGTCCTCTTTATGTATGACAGTAACAAGATGCGATAATATGTGTCCTTTGTGACGATGATATCACGTAAAAGATGAGCTGACAAATCTGGAATCCGTAACTGAACCTCTCAATGTGTGATTATGACCCTTTCGGATCTCGCACTTCAGAATTGCGCCGTAAGGGTTCTCAACAAAGTCCGAGTTAGTAATAAATTGGAACCATTATATGAAGAGTAAACGTGGTCTTATGCATGTATTAACGGATTGGTATTCACACCAAAAGAACAGCTGATCGCTAACACAGAAAGAGGAAGGAAGCTCTCAGTCGTTGTTACCCCGGATCTGCAGCACCCTGACATCATTGAAGGCTGTTTGTCCCACTTTTCTGACTAGTGAGAAGAGAGCTCTTTGCTGCTGACCTTCTTCATGTCTCACATCCACGTTTTGGTTTAATCAAATCAGATAAAGGCACAGTGCATTTGGTGAATTCTTTCCATTTTAACCTTTTTAACTACCAATGATCTAATATCAACTGATCTGGTAAACCTATCCCATTTTTCTATACCGGTATCTCTTTTTTTGTCATAAGTCTTCATATCTTCAGTATCTCATAGTTTAAGCTGTGAAGAATAATTAGTACATGTTAACATTAAGTGTGAATGGGTAGTTCAAGCTTACCCTTGGTGAGAGCGGGAGCCTCATCATCAGAGTCGTCCTCGTCCATCTCCTCGAACTCAAGGTCGCTGGGGATGTCGTCGGCCTCCTGGGCGTTGGCTGTTGGTTGTTAGAAATGGTTCATCTCATCATGTAAGATGGGAATACATACTGAAGTACTTGATGGCACCGGGCCAGAGGTCCTCAGCGATGAAGACAGCGAGGTCGTCGGCGGTAGGGAAGATCTCGTACTCGTACTCATCATCATCGTCGTCGTCCTCATCCATGTCATCATCGTCATCCTCCTCGATCTTGCCAGCCTTGCGGTCGGCCTTCTTCTGCTCCTCAATCTTGCGGCCCTCCTCGGACTCCTCGGGGGTAACCTTGCGGCCACGGAAACCGAAGAAGCAGAAGAAGCTGACACCACCCATGCCGGTCTCCTCCATGAGCTTGAGAAGCTTCTTGGAGTTCTCGGTCTCACCGAGCTTCTGGCCAGCCTTCTCCTCATCGTAGACCTTCTTGGCAAGGCTGAGCATGCCGTTGGTCAGGTCCTTGCCCTCCTTCCACTTGATGTCGACGGGCTCAGAGACGAGACCGGCCCAGCCGTCCTTGTGGAAGCGCCAGTAGAACTTCTTCTCGAGAACCTTGTCCTCGAACCATTCGTTCTCCTTGAACTCCCACTTGAGGGAGACAGAGCGAGGGTCGCCGTTGGGAAGCTCGAAGCGCTCAACAGTGAGGCCGGTCAGGGCGTTGAGAAGGAGCTCGGAGTCGCTGGGCTGAATGTACTCGTCAACCTCGGGAGGAGACTGCTCGAAAACGAGGGGCCAGAACTGGGGAATGTTGGCGATAACCTCAGCACGCTTGACGTAGAGGTCCTTGGTGAGCTTGTCCTGCTGACGGACTGTTTATTGTTAGTAACTGATGTTCGAGTACCTAGCACCAGAGTAGCTTACTGATCTCGAGCTCAACATCCTCGAAGCTATCCTCAATAGCCTGGAGCTTCTCGTAGGTGATGAGAGCCTCCTTGAGCTGCTCGTCTTGCATATCTCCGGCAGACATTTTGAATGATGGGTCGAAAGACTCGGGACGCATATAAATTATCTCGAGTAGAAACTAGGAAGAGGAGGGGTATCTTGTAGTCGTAAAGCACAAAAAAGAAAGAGATTTGTATGAAGGGAAGAGAGAAGAGAGGGAGGGAGGGACGGTGAAGGTGAGGAGTTTTATTTATTTACTTGTTTACTTTTGGGACTAAAGAGACTACTACCCGCACCTAATCCAATTTAAAAAGAGAAAAATTTCATCCTGTCCCATCAAAAAGCTCCATGTCCTGCTTTGCCTCTTAGATTTGCTGTAAAAGCTCCTCAGCGGTGAAAATCAACATTTTCTTTTTTTTTAGGTGGGGTTGTGCTGATGTCATTGGTTCGCCTTCAAAGCCCCGCGCTAGAGGACCCCTGCTTTTTTCACGGTCATTTTTTTGCCTCTGCAGGTCCCCTAAAAACGCTGCAGAAACGCGTGGCTTTAGTGGTCCAGGTGTCAATCATCTCCACTGTAAATGGAAGCTTTGTGTTTCTTTACAGGGGGGTGAACGGCCCACTACAGGTTTTCTTAGGCGGGGTATCCTTGATGAAGGGACTTGTTTAATTGAATTGGATGAATCCATGCTTCTTTTTTGGAGGGGAAGAAGATGGAAGCTTGGCTTTTCGTTAAGATCCGGCCGGAAGAATGAGTGAGACAGCATAAAATAACCGAGGGGCAAATCTTTTTAATTATTCCAGAGACACTGTATTGGATATGTCTGCTATTAGCGTCCTGCATGTGTTTACATTCTGGGATCCTTCCTTCACCCATGTATGCTGTCAGCATACGAAATTGTCCGATGAAAGCTTGGACCAAGAAAGGTGTTCTCAAGCTCCGTGAATAACTTCACAAGACAGGCACCTAATGATAGCAGTAAGTTTTAACGGACCATAAGTCATCCATACGGTCACTTGACCAGAGCAAGATGAAACGTTTGTATTCTATATTCAACGGAAAATAAAGATGGAAAAGTCTCTGATACACAATGGGTTTTGGCCTAAACACCAAGCAGTGCATCACAGCAAAGGAAAAGTGAATGAAGTTGTTCTCAACATTAATCTTTTGTGATTAACAGATGCCCTGAATAAATCATTATCGCAACACAATACGGCATCCTTTCCTTAATGATACTCTGAATCGCGGGAGTCACATCCAGTAGTGCTGTAACTTGCAGTGCATATCTGACAGAATCGCCTGCAATGGCGTTATCACCAGGCCATCAGAAAGCAATCAAGATCCTGAATCCTGCCTCTAACCTCTCCCTCAATTCACCCTTCTGCAATCATATCCGCTGCAAAGCATACCACTGCGCCTAACCCACTCGACTGGTGATAACCTCAACTTGATATCAGCCAATATCATGCAACATGTCTACCCACTCTGCCGAATCCCTCCGACCGATCCCTCTGGAGGTGACAGTCTATGGTCCCTACAACGCCCTCAAAGCCGCCAACTTCGGCGCAAAGCGTCTCCTCCTCTGCCGCAAAGGCTCCGCTAGTGTCGGTGGCCTCACCCCTGAAGTCGAAGAGCTCGAGTATCTCAGAGACAAAGTCCACATCCCTATAAGCTGTGTCATCCGACCTCGCGTGGCCCCTGAATTCAGTAGTCCCGGCGAGCCTCACGATTACATCTACTCTGAAGACGAGGTGATTGAGATGTTCGAGTCGATCCAGAAACTCAAGGAGGCCGGCGTTATGAATCCTCTTCGTGGTGATTCTTTCGTCTTTGGGTGCTTGAGACGATACCACGAAGGGAAGAACGCTGCTTCGAGAAGAAATATCGTTCTAGATGAATCTCAGTGTCATCATCTCGTTCATGCAGCTAAGCCATACGGATCCGTCTTCAACCGTGCTTTTGACGACTTTGCCGAGCGAGGAAACTGGAAGGATATCATCTCTCAACTCTCCGATATAGGCTTCACAGGTGTCATGACCGCCGGAGGTCCAGGAAGATTCAACGGGCACGTAGAGCATCTGGCAGCCATGTGTCACCATCTTCACGATATTCAACTCATCGTCGCTGGTGGTTTCCGCTGCCCTGAGATCAACAAGCTTCGAATGTATGCGCACGACTATAACGTCCGCACAGTCTGGATCAACGGGGAATGTCTTCGCCCTAGGGAACATATAGATCCAGAGACTACTGAGATGAACAGCGTCATGGGGATGATTGATCTGCTTGGCCTTCAGACGACGGATTAGATGTCCACTCATGACATTGGCAAGCAGGTCTTTTACTAGTTGCAGATTGTTCAAAGTTCCATCAGAAGGGCTTCGGACTATAGCACTAAGGAATACAAAGGTTTTATGGAATGGAAAGTTACGAATGATGATTTAGGGAGCATCTGAATAATTTTGAAGTTTGCTATCTGTTCGGTGAACCACAAATAGAGAGTTCAAGCCTGGGATGGTTGAGTGTTTATGGCGAGGCCGCATGTGACTCATTTACTGAAGTCCTAGATAAAGGTTCAAGTGCGTCCAGCATTATAACACCGGGTATGGCGAACTCGACAGCCACGAACTGGCATGTCATTCTTCTTAACTTCACGACGGACTCAGCTGTGTTATAGAGATCGTTTACTAAGTATGTAGCTGCGATACAGAATCAGATGTATGTACTTGAGAAACCAGATGTTTTGGTTCTCTTATTTACCTTTAGCTGCTCTTGAACGCTGCGTTATTATTATTATTTCCCTGCTAGCAGCCTGAATGTTGGCCCAAGATCAGTCCAGAATAAGAAGACATTCCCACATTCATGCCTTCGCCCATCTATTCCCTTGCAAAGCGCATCAGTGAATATCTTTTCGCAAATTGATGTTGCCACCACGCAATGAGGCTTTAGACAATAAGTAAAGCCAGTTGGGCTCATGTCAAAAAGAAATGGAATAAATATCGCGATGACGTCTGCGACGCCCCTGACTTGGAGAGCGCTTGAGTTGAGCATGTCCGTGTAATAGATGCGTCGTCCTTTGGCATACAATTGAAGTCCGCGTGGATTGAATATATCAGCTCTGAATAGAACGATGGCCGAGGTTTGCTCGCTTGTGTCTCAGAGTCGGTAATCGAGGAATCAGTGGTGCCTTGCGTCGTACAGACCAAGTCTAAATAGGCGATTCAGACTAATCGGGTCCTCTTGGAGGAACTTGAAGAACTTGCCCCTTCCCCTTCGAGATTGTTGAAAGTATCTCGAAGAACTGCTAGATAGCGTCTCGATTGTTCGAGTTCACTTTTCTTATTTTTAAGTTCGACCCATAGTTTCCGAAACACTTTTTTATGCTTCGCTTTCATCGTCTCTCTCATAGAAATTGTCTCTCTCATGATCTGGTCGTTTTTCGCTGTCAGTTTGCGTATTTCCTCCTCGAGTGCCCGGTTCTTGGCCCACAACGAAGGGGAAGAGCTTGTAATAGGGTGACTTGTTTCGTGGTTGAGCGTCACAAGGTTAACTCTAACACCTGGTGATAGAGTGCACCAGTGCGGCTCCTCATCTACACAGATCAGGGTACTGTCTTTTGCAGGGAGCTGGGTTGTCCAACCTGGGTTGAAAAGAGAGCCCATTCTGGCCCCAATATGCACAACCCCTTGCCCTATTTCAGTATTGAACTGGGGGTTTTCTTTCAAGTACTCAATGCCGTCCTCTTCGAATGGTTCGACAGCTTTCGACATATCACACAAGTTGAAGTCAGGTGAAAATAGACGGTAGAAGTTGTTGCAGTGTATCTCCTTGCGCCAATGGTCGGGAAAAGCCAGGTAACTGTAACAAGCCTTGTTTCCAATGGATTCTGCTATAACTGAGGGCATGACAGGGGGTCCTATAGACCAGATTGACCCAAGGTGCATCATTTCGTGTATCTCTGTCAGATTGAGCCCTTTGGTTGGCAAAAAGGGGCCGCCGAGAGCGGATCCGTCTTGCATGGCTGGGGTAAGGAACGCAAACGGTTCATTGACGGAACATCCAAGCGCCGCAAAACTCTTTTCCCATTCAGTTCCTTGGACTTGATAATCTTGTGATGCGTTCAGATCACTTGCGTAGTTTGCGCTGATGAAGTCATAAGGGTGCCCATAAGCCCCCAGGCGGTAAAGCTCGTGGTATTTGAGCCAAGTAGGAAAATAAGCAATGAACACGCCTAAATCGACAGGTTTGACTGGTAGTAAGCCTCTGCCCGGCTCAGCTCTACGGTTGCTGCAGGCCTCTATCCAAAACCAAGCTTGGACGGCATGGATTATCTGCATCCTTGTGATGAAGGTTGTTGGGTTTTTCGCTTGATAATCATCGACTGTCTTCTAGACGTCCTCTGATATCGTTACATTGTCCATTCTGAAAGCAGGAAAGGCGAAAAACTTGAAGCTTGCCCCTGAATTGTGATGTGATTCAATGAGGTGGCACTCCAAGGGAACAATCCTGCTAGACCGTGTCTGTTTTGAGGGGTAATTCTTGAACGCAAGAGCATCATCCAGGGGGTGATGGTAGATGTGCTTCGCTTTTATGCCTTGTCGGATGAGAATTTCCCAGACCTTCCGCTCTCTTCGAGCCTCCCGATTGCTGTTGACTGTAGTTCTTGCGTCCCCTAGGATAGAGGCGGATTCGGTAATGGTGGTCTCGAAATCCTTTGCTCGCTCCTCTTGAAACAGAGGGGCAAATGGCAAGATACACCGTGGGAATTTGTCGGAGTTGCTGGCTTGATGGGTCGGTACGCCAGTGGAGTCGTTACCTGGGACGCATAGGAGGAGGCATGGCATCAAACAGACGACGGGATACCCATCTGGGGTCATTCCAGCGATACGATGCTTTGAGAAATCAATCTCTGTTGTGCTGGAAGCGCGGTTGCATGCTCGTTGAAGGAATGGTGCTACAACAAGGTCAGTTGATGCTCGCGACTTCGAGCATCGCGCCCCGAGGGGGAGATCGGATATGTTGTAATCATCCATATTCCTCGAGTCTTGGTGAAGTTGCAGATGTAAGGAGAGAGGAAGATGAAAGGTGGAGGAATGTGGAAGGAGAGGGGGCGAAGAGAGGGGCATCAACGATCAGGTCGGTTCCTGCTTGCACCCACACGGCGGAGTTTCTGCCTACCTACCTCCTAACACTGCCTGCCTGAGGCGTCCGCCTACTACCCGGGCACTCCTTGCACAGAGAAACACTACAAAAGTCTATACTTCACAATGTCACTTAATGGGAGCCTCTTTTTGTTTATTTGTTTCTCGCTATTACACCTCGCAGCACTTGCTTCTCTATCCTCTCTTTAAGTAAATATATACATCACTCAATCATTTCGTCGTAAAACCGCCACCACCTCTAATTATCATACTTTTTAGTAACCACCCTTCTTGCCTTGGGCAAGACCAAGGCAGTTGGCAATCTTGTAAAAGACGTCAATGTTGCTGTATGTACCACCGAAAGTGTCCTGGCAAGGTCCAAGAGCATAGACGGGGACATCAGTCAGAGAGTGGACACCCTGGCTGTTATCGGTGCTGATAGTACCATTGACAACGAAGCCATCAGGGGCATCCTCGGGGTTGACGTAGTAGTCACCGTCCTTGAGCTCGACGGCGGCTGTACGGGGCTTCTTGTGAACCTTGTAGTTCTCACGGTGGTCGGGCATGGCACCGACACCACCGGCGATGGCATATCGGGGCTCCCAGTTGGTGGGGAAGTTGGCGCCGGTGCCGTAGTTGATACCCTTGGCCTTCTTGGTGTACTGAGACTGGCCGGACTGCTCGTAGACGCCAACGGCGCGACGCTTGGCACGGTCATCCTCCTGCTTGGAGAGGTACTCGGTATCGGCAGAACCCCAAACACTACAGTGGTTAGCAACTTGATACTATATGTATTATGGGGAAATAACTTACTCAAAACCGTGACCGTGGTCGGCAGAGACGATGACAAGGGTCTCGTCAAGAATGTCGAGCTTCTTGAGCTTCTCGATAGTAGCACGGACAGTGTCGTCAAGCTCGAGAAGGTCGCCGAGAGCACGATCGTAGTCAAGAGCGTGCATCTGCTTGTCGATGGAGGCAGCCTCAGACATGAGGAAGAAACCCTTGTCCTTACCACGGGTGCTGAGGACGTCAATGGCCTTGAGGGTCATGTCCTTGAGACCGGGCAGGTCACCGGCAGCAGCCTTCGCGCCAGTGGGGTCGTTCTTAAGGCTCTTGATGTTGTCGGTGTAAACGTTGCGATCGAGCCAGACAGGAAGGTTGCTCTGGCAGAAGACACCGAGAGCACGCTTGCTGTTGTCAGCCTTGAGGAGAGAGGTCTTGTTGTGAGAGACAGTGTAGCCCTTCTTCTTGTACTCCTGGTAGTAGTCCTTGCCCTTGTAGGAACCCTCTCCAGCAATGAAGTTCTCAGCACCGCCACCGAAGAAAACATCGGGACCCTCGTGCTTGGTCCAGCTGTAGTTGCTGTTTCCGTTGAGATTCTGGTCGATCAAAGGACCGTACTGGCTTCGGAGACGAGTGTGACCAGTAAGAGCAATGGGGGTAGCGTCGGCGAGGTAAGCAGTAGAAACAGCACCCCAAGCACCACCCTATTAAATTTAGAATACGAATTAAGCCCGAATTTAAGGAAGACTTACCCAAATACGCTTGAAGACCTCGACGATGGTCTCGACCTTGGGGTCATCAAAGGGGTCAGGAGAAGAGTCGGCGTAGACACTGCATTCGTTAGCTCAAGTTCATAACATTCTCGAGGAGATTCTTACCCCATGGCGTTGACAGTGCTCTTGTGACCAGTGTACAGAGCAGAAGCAGAGTTGGCAGAGTCGGTGATGTAGCTGTCGATCGAGTGGGTCATCTGGTGACCGAGGACGGGGAACTCGTCCAGCTTCATCAGAGTCTGGTACTTTCCGTTGATGCTCTTGTGTCCCAGGAGACGAGCGGCAGTAATCTATTATGACAATTAGCTTCCGCAAGTCCTGCACTCCACAAGCAAACTTACCATGTTGGTGGTCATGCCATCACCAATGAAGAAGATGACGTTCTTGGCCTTTCGCTTAGGCTGGAGCGGGCGAACAGTCCACTCGGCAGCGGTCTTCTCGCCGTTGTAGTAGTGCAGAGTAACGGTGTACTTGCCGGGCTCGTTGAGGGAGATCTTGCGGTAGACCTTGGAGGCAACGTTGACAATGCTGGGCTTGTCCTCGTCCTCGGCAAAGAGGTCCTCGTACCAGTCGAACTTCCATGTCTCGACCTTGGGCTCCTTGAGACCGAATGCCTTTGCAAAGTCCTTGGCCTTCTCACCCTCCTTGGCAATGGTCACCTTGAACTTCTGGTCAGGCTTTCCATCGTGGGCAGCCTCAGAGCCATTGACGGGAGCGTGAACCTCGACACGAAGATCAAAGAGCTGGCCGGGAAGGAAGTCACTCTGGTCTGGGGGCAGAACGCAACCGAGAGTAGGACATGTGCCTAGACGCTGGTAGGTCTGCGCCGAGGCAGCAGCAATTGAGGCCGCGAAAGCGGCAATGGCATTGAACTTGACCATTGCGACGAAGCTCAGTCCAGTTTCCGGGGATTGGAAGACGGAAGCTGGTGGTTGGATTAATAGAGGCGAGCTGGTGCAGCTTGAGGGGAGCTCAGCAGCTCAAACTGAAGGTGAGGACAGCATGCTTTATAACAAAGATTCTTCTCGGTGATAATCCCACGTGCATTGCTGCCGTTCGGAAGACCTGTTCCCTTCTAACTGGAACACCATGTCATGGATGAACAATGCGCTTTCCTCAGTGGGCCAAGCTGAGGAGGCTTTATGATGAACTGATCTTGGCCTAACGGCGCCTTGCATCTAGCCAATAGAGTTTCGGTAACAGCCAGGACAGCATCCAAGGCTGGTTTAGATCGACCGAACGGTGTTGCCTGTTCCATCGTGTTGGGATGAAAAAAGTGCAGCTGTACCGTTGCATTACTGAAGGGATTGGCGCCTCATGATGGCGGATGATAGCACGTGTGTAAGTTGTGCTAGGGCCGTTCCTTGCAAAAGGACCCTGCAACTAGTTCCGATGCTTGTCAACTTTGTCCTACTTATCATGGGCCAAGGGCGGGGGTAGACTCCCTATGGCGCAGGTGTTAGTCAAAACAGGTCAATCACACCTCATCATCCAGCCCAGGTGCCATGATGGTCGTTGTCGACATGAGCATCCCCGATCCATGACCGATCCTTGGCTTACATCTCTTCCAAAGTAGTTGACCGAATGGGAACGCCACCCGGCTCATGATATCCCAGTCAACCGAGACCACCAACAGCTTCTTGACCTCACCCACTTGCAGATATCAACAGCAAATCCAATGATGACAGGGATCCTCGGCTGTGGCTTCATGAGAAGCTCAAATGCCGCTCGTGGGCGAATTGAGTCTTCCTATTGGCTGTACAACCCCTGCTTCCGTAACTCCACCGATCCCCGGATAGAAGAGCTTGGATCATAGCTTCTTCATAGTAAGCTTGTTCTTTTTCGCTCAACTCGATCGGCCGTTCTTTAATCGATTTCGAGTGCAATCTCCGGTGCTTGATTGGCGTAGATGGTGTGCACCGTCTTAACCACAGGTAACTTTTGTTGTCTATCATTTTGAATATTTTCACTGCCTGACTTTTGTCCAGCGGGTTTTCGCACTTCAGGTTCTGCTCGGTATTATTAGCGAATTGTATTTTTCTGATTTTGTTGTCCTACCCGGAGCAATTGCGGGGCTCTTTTCGTCTTCGCTAAAAGGTAAAGTACAAATTCGGTCTATTCTATTACCAGTTTTAGTCGTTAGTATTGTTCACAGAAATTAGAGGAAATCGGTTGAAAGATTCGGCTTTTATTTGAAATTGACTATGTGGTCGAAGAACGCATAAAAAATGCGAACTGGGAATAATGCGTCGAATGCTCAGGTCTATATATAATGCTGAACGTGGTTTCTACCGTTCGACCAGAACTTAACGAATATGAGAATCATAGCGTCAAAAAAAAAAAAAAAACACTGGTAAAGTTGACAGGTTCAATACGCAAACTCGCGCGTGCTGCCTTACTTTGTTATAGCCGGGAACATATACACTGGCTCGTTTCCAATAAGATTTTCAGATCGACTTAGATCCATATTGCAGCGATGTCTGATCAGCATGCAGTCAAAGGTGGACCGCGCCAGATCGCCGGAATGCCCTCTTGACAGCGACCGTACCTGACATGTCCTGGACGGATGGATACATTAGTTCCATCACTTCTCCAGGCTCGGTGCAACCCCGTCGATGGGCAATGTACCCTCGACAGCTGCAAGAGGTTCTGCAATGGCCTCGGGGTGGGGACTGACGTCGACCGAATCATAGAGTTGCCAACTGGGCTCGTTGATCTTAGTCTGCCCTGCAATGCTCTTGAAGTGGTAACCCCTGGCCCGAGGCCTAGTTCCGGTTCCAATGGGGACCTCCGGCTCGTACACAGCCAAAAACTTCTTGTGTAGCTCCTCAAACTTCTCGGTGCTCTCGCTCAGAGCTGTTCGGACGCCGTCAAAGAAGGCATTGAGAATGGCGTGGTTATGAATTTGGAGAAGGTTCCAGCCCAGCATCTCCTTAGCATTCAGTAAGTGCTTCATGAACGCCCGATGGTGCTTGGTGCAAGCGTAGCATTGACAGCCTTCCACTAAAGGCTGCAGGGATGTCGTATGCTCCTCAGACCACATATCGATACCCAATGGCTGCAGCTCGGACGACTCAGGGGGTGGAAAGGTGAATGACAGGGCAATACCTGCATCAGATGCGGTGTTTGCAAAAGGTACAGTGCATACATCAATACCAAGAGCAATCTGTCGCAAGAGATCTTGAGGAGTCTTGGAAGGCCCAAACGACAGCCGGGGCAGGTCTCCAAGGGAGGGGTAGTTGACCAGCTCAGGCACGATGTTGACATCGTACACAGCGAGACCAGAGAGTTTGTCCCGAACGTCTTCAGCGAGATATCGCAAGTAGTCCCACTGTATAGGGTACTCGGCAGGGAGAACAGGAGCAAAGACAGAAACCCCCATTTCTTTTAGACGTCCCTGGGGATCTGAAAGGTGAAAGAACTTGTCTACCCATTCTTCTGTCCTCTCAACCATACGAATCTGGCGTTTAGATGAGAGCTTATTGCTGCTGTGGGACAGGTCTGCTGGGGGAATGGCGATATCTGGTTGAGTGAGCTCAATGAACTGTGCGTATTCAGGGATCGTGAGGTTGCGGAAACCGGTGGAGGTAAAGATACTGATATGGTGAGCAGCATTTCCCACTGGTGCTGTGACAGCAGGGAATCTTCTTGGGCCAAGGATCAATGCTCGATCTGATGGGAAAGATGTGAAGCTTTGAAGGTTTCTCGGTGTTCCAGGTGGTAGTTGGAGTACAGGAGGTTGTGACTTTTCAAGAACTATATCCAGTCAGAACATGTCACCAGATCATTTTTTGCACATCATACAATCCTCTATCGCTAAATAAGCTGCATCAAACGTTGTGTGCTTTGTGACATTGTCTGGTGTCAAGTGAGGGATGACTCCTCGTGAGGCAACAGCAAGATAGTTTGGTGTCTGCATTGTTCTACGTCCACTAGCAAACACCAGTTTTCCCAGGCGAGCAACGCCAGCTTCGCCAATAGCGGGTCTTAGTAGCTCGAACATTGTGAGTGTCGATTCTTTTGGTGTAGGTTGGGTCATCTTGACATGACAAAGTTTGGATGGAAAATGTGAACAGAGAAAGAGCCAAAGACCTGCAGAAGGATCTAAGGGTGAAATAACAGATCGAGAGCAAAGAAACAAGTCTCTCGAGTAAAGATGAAAAATCGTCTAGGGATAGGGCCAAGTTATGGTTGTCTGCACATGCAACGAAGCTGTTGGTGAGACTGCCCTTCGAGTATTTGCAGCAAGGATTAGTTGGATGTGGGCAGTAGGTGCGGGCTCGCACCTTTCACACTGTGATTTTGTTTCCGAGGATAAGCCGATGTAAGTCATACCACGATGGCAGGAAGGTTGTTGGTTGTTGACGATTTTAATACAAGATTATTTCTATCGATAATACTTTAGGTCTCTAATGCAGTGATATTTGTTACCTAATGATGTTGCTTTGACCTTGTTTGAAAGCAATTGTACATTATCATTACAACATCACACATCGCCATCCACCAATATTCTCAGTATAGAAAAAGCGAATTCTAACAATAGGAGATGTGCCAATTCTCGGATTTGCGTCTTTTTGACCAAGTCCTTATTCAAGAACAATCCGTATACTAGATGCCTTACTTCCGCCTTCATCACCGACCAAATCATCAGATGTACTCTAGGGTAAGTGAACATCGACAGGTGGGTGCCAGTAGAATTATCCTCTAAGGCTTAGGCTACAGAAATAAAGTAGCCTAAATGCTAGCCTAAGACCAGCATAAGGTGACTAAATTATTTCGTCTCTTATGCTCTCAGCGACCAATTCTTATGATATCCTGGGGCTCGAGTAGAGTCGTTCAGCGCCAGATGTCTTCTACGGTAGACGGGACTTGCGATGACAGGGCTTAAGATTTCTCTGTTCCTCGTAGTACTTCCTCGCTGGACATGTCCTGCATGGTATGTTAGCAAAACCCTGGCAGACAAAAGTTGTAGTTATTCCACTTCCGCTTCATCTATTATTATGCATGCAGATAGCCCAATGATGATTACTGCGAGTAATACCAGCGCGAAGTCTTTTGCATCGCTGTCTCCATCGACTACCTATCTGTTAGTACAAATCTGAACATGGGGAACGCTGCGGCCCACCGTTCTCTCTGCGTAGCACGTATTTATACTCTTGGAGTAGTTGCTCGAAGTTTCGGTACAACTCTTTCTCAGCAAACAGATGAGCAGAAGGGTCCGTGGCTTTGGGGGGCTGACTGGATCGACCCGTGGTTTTAAGTTTCCTGTCGACTTTACCAGAAGCGATGGGGAGTCCATAATGAGTCCCGTGGATTTCACCAGTAGTGACGGGAGTTCCATAATGTTTCCCCAGAGGAGTTTTGTTCTTCTTGTATGTCCCTGTTGTTTGAGCGTCTGGACTGGTATGTTGGGCTCTGATCTGATATCGTGCGAAATAGTTCGGTGCAAATGATGCGCGCTGAGCTGGTAGGCGTAGAACCCCGACAAGAGGCGAACGTGAAGTGATTCGGCTCTGGTATAGTATCTTGGAGCTTTGGTCGAGTGCGATAGGTCGCACGACCTGGGGGAGTCGAGACACTAGAGGACGCATGTTGGGCGTGTGGTTGAGAGCTCGAAGACGAGAGCAGAAAGTTGATATGACAAGATAAGATCGAGACTGGGATATCATGCCCTTTATGAGTCAGGACAATATCCGGAAGGTTTCGTGAGTTTGTTCGATGCACAAAACTTTCTAAAGACTGCTTCTTAATACCTTTGCGTGGTCAATAGGCAGTCAACTTTAATCTTGTTTCTGCCTCAACTGAAGTAAATTCACTCCTCGAAGCATAGGTAGTCAGGTATATTAGAGAGGTAGAGAGGTAGAGAAAGATCTTTCCTATCTGTTCAACTTTCGCAGAACTATTTAGAGACCGACTTACCCTCGCGGTTTCATCCTCAAGTCCATGACCATCACCATAATCGACACTGTAGTAGAGATCTATAAGTTATCGTACACAATATGGCATCGATACTTTACAAGCTGTCCCGGACTGGTAGTCGGGCTTTGTCCTCACCTCGAATCATCTCCTTCAGACGCACTCCGCCACCACGACCAGCTCCCCATCCGCTCTGCCCAGCGAAGTATCAGATCATGAGTAGGGCGATACCTCTATCCCCCGGGGGTCCTGACCCTGAACCACCATTCAATGGTAATGACAGTAAGGAACCCTTATTCTTGCTAGCTGCAATAGTCCTGTGCTAACATTTGACTACTTAGAGAAGATTATCGTATGCGGGATACTACTCTTCTTTACGCTACTATACAAGTCGAAAAAAGCAGTTTACCGTATGATCGAATCTGACTCTCCTGAGGATCTTGATAACCTCTGTATATATCTCGGTTTACCTAAGTAGTTACTGAGGTAGTGAATAGAGGATCCTCATCGTGGTCAGTCGGAGCCTAGACAAACTAGGTAGATAAGTGATCAGATTGCGTCGATTGGTACTGAATTCTAGAAAGATTTATCAACTCTGAATTTATCTCTACAAAACATAACATGGCCTCAATGTTCTGGTGAGTTGATGGAAGACTTGAAGTAGCTCTGCCACAAAAGCTTTAATTGGCCCCAGAGCCTGTACCTGCTTCTTAGCGTATCTTTCGGGAACCATCTCCGGGCCGCAGGGCTGATGCTGAACCAATCATTTCAGTAGAGCCTGAGAGACAGTGACAGTCTGCATCTGTCCAGTGGAGTTTAGCAGGTACTGCCCTCCGCAGGGTGTCAGAAGAATTAGCCGTCATAAGCATAACAGACGAAATAGTTTAGTCATTTTATGCCAGTTTAGATCAGCATCTAGGCTACTTTATTCTAGTATCCTAAGCCTTAGAGGACATTTCTTCTGTCACCCACCTAGCCTCTGTACTGAATGTCGCATCAAGGCAATAAACAATGTCATCTAATGGCCGACGACAACCCTCTCATGATACAGTACCATACATCTCCTGCTTTGCTTCACTTCCATCTCTCGCCTATCAATCAATCAATTTTCCCCACTTTAAGACCTAAACATCAAGTGCGACACAGAAAAGATCCTTGCGAAACACGAAACCTCTGATCCCATTCCGATAAGGCGTATTCGTTCTCCACTTTACTGCTTCTGCTTCCTCCACCGGGTCTTCCGGCAGCCCCCAGGAAGGCAAATTCGCCGAGCCGCCAAAGCCAATCCAATACGCAATATATTAACTTTGTTACGTATCTCCCTCTCTTTCTTTCTCTCTCTCCTTCTTGTTCTTCGACAATGGTGAGCCATGAAGAGGAAGAATCTCAACCTCTAATGGCAGTACACGATCCCGTAGACGTCGACGTTGTGCCCGTCAGCGGCAGCAACAGCAATAGCGATACCGAGCACGACAGAAGAAACCGAGACAATGCGAATCACCCAGATGCGCCTCTCGAGTCTAATTCTCGCCTCGAAATCGACGACAGCGATCCTCCGACCCCGCTCTTTGTACAGGACGAAAGTTCATGGAAACGATGGAAATGGGTTCCTTTTCCTGTTCGACGAGGCGTCAACTGGATCGCTAAATGGTCTCACGGTCCTACGAACCCCCAGCCTTGTCGCATAAAACCTTTCTTCTCGATCGTACAAGAATATCCCCTCTTTCTTGTCGAGCGCTTTCTGCCCAAAAGAAAACACCGTCTTTGGCTTGTATTTTTCTACCTCTCCATCTGGATCGTCACTTTTGCTCTGGTTAAGCGCCGGGACTCGGTCGCGAGTGAGATTGAAGGATGGGGTATGCCTCAGACCATCGGGTGCGGCGTAACATACTGGGGTAGAGGGAATACTTGCGGTCTCGATGGAAGTGAGTGCCGTCCCTTCAGCGGTAGTGGATTTCCCTTCAGATGCAGGGCGAATTGCGAGAGCTATCATGTTCTCAACCCTAGAGCGGTTGGGAATCAAGAAGTTATCTATGCGCCCATGGTTGTAGGTGGTCCTGGAACCAATGGATCTGACGAGGCGGTGTATCGTGGTGACTCGTTCGTCTGTGCAGCTGCTATTCATGCCGGTGTCATCTCCAACCAGAACGGTGGTTGTGGTGTTGTCGAGATGATCGGTCGCGACCAAGAGTACGCTGCTTCCAAGCATCACGGAATTTCAAGCGTGGGGTTCAATTCTTACTTCCCCTTGTCCTTCCGCTTTGCGCCGGATGTAACCTGTTCATCAAGCGATTCACGATGGGAATTGTTAGCGGTTTCGACAGTCTTCTCGGGAGTCTTGTCTCTTTTCACCAATTCGCCAGCTCTGTTCTTCTTTTCTATCTTTACAGGCATCTTCTGGACTGTTGGTATGGCCCTTGACCCGCCTCCGCATACCTCAGTTGCGGCATTGTTCTCCAACTTGATCGGCAAATTTTTGCCTGCCATGTTCTGTGCATGGGTCATGTATGACAAGATGGGTGTCCGTCGTACTCTCCGTGGTCTCACAGCCCAGATCGAAAAGACGATCTTGTGGCTAGGCGGATGCTGGGTTGGGGCTATGGAGAATTACACGCTCAGCTTCATTCCCATCCAGCGGCTAAACAAGCATGATCTGGACCAGCAACCCGGTGCTAGGGCTGCTCTGGCTGTTATCATTATTTTGCTCGCCGTGATCATTGCCTCACAGGTGTGGTTCTTCAGGCAAGAAGGACGCCTGATCAAGTACCTCAAGCTCTATGCGCTTCTTGTGGCAGCTATTCTTATCTCACTTACCATTCCAGCACTCAGTCTACGTATCCACCACTATATCATTGCTCTTCTGCTCCTTCCTGGAACGAGCATGCAAACACGACCAGCTTTACTCTACCAAGGTATCCTCGTTGGTCTATTCATTAGTGGTATCGCTCGGTGGGGTTTCGACCCTGTGCTACAAACATCCCTAGCCCTGCAAGGCGATGCTCAGAAGGGTTCACGACTGCCCTCAATTCCAACGCCGGCCATCAACCTTGGTAACGGAACAGATGCTCTGTCAAACATCACGTTCAAATGGAACGAGCCACCAGCCCAGTTGTACGACGGTATCAGCATCCTTGTCAATGATGTGGAACGTTTCCGCACATATTTCAGTGATGTAGACTCCAAGCGTGAATTTGTCTGGAGCAGAAATAGTAGCTTGAATCTACCAGAGTACTTCCGTTTTGCATACATGGACGGAAGCGACAGTGGAGATTATACAAAGGCTGGTATTTGGACATCAGACGGCGAGTGGATGAAAATGAAGCCTGGTCCGTCTCGGCGAAGTTTGGATAAGGATAAAGATGAATTGGTTCAGCGAAAATGATTTGATGATTTTGTTTTACATGCGTGGATATATACAGAAAACCACCTACGATGTGCTTTTGAATACTGTCATTTTCGATATTGGCGATCCAGATAGATAGATACCTAGATATCTCATGACATGATTTGAGTCGATTGTGTCGGCTCCGGTAACCCCACTCTCATCCGATCCGGCGCCGTGATGTTGTGCTTGTTCCGTGATTGCGGAGATCTTAAATTTAGCAATTCGGTAGTGTTTGCTGGCAATCTGAATCAGGTTTGTATTTTTGTTTGAAGCGTCTGTACCAGCAAACATTTCAGTTATTCCATGTGACGTTTCCTCATATCGAGTAACATTCAAGCCCCGCTCTTATATCATCTCCAATTCTCAACCTTTTGAACTCAACCTCACCCTCAACACCATCACCAACACATATCACCATCACACAAAACTCAAAACAACATGCCTCCTCGAGTCCCTACAGAAGAGGACTTCGCTCCTCTCTCATCAACCCTTCCTCATACTCTTCACTTCCCCGACCCTCCCGAATCAACAACCACATTCCTCATTCTCTTCCACGGCCTCGGCGACCATGACGTCCCCTACGCAGGCTTCGCCAAAAACCTCAACCTCCCTGGCGTTCTCGGCATCTCCGTCCGCGGCACATCTGTTCTCCCCGCTGCGCTGATGGGCACTGATGTCCCCGGTTACCACTGGGGTGATGATCTCACCGTTGATCCCAACACAGGAGATATCGCTGATGACTCTGGCTTCGAGAAGGCGCGCAAGTTAGTCATGGAGAAGCTGATCCAGGAGCTTCTTATTGGGAAATGTGGTTGGGAGATGAGAGATATCATGTTCTTTGGCTTTGGACAGGGTGGTTCGCTTGCGCTTGGTCTCGCAGCTGCTCTCGACACTACATCTCGCGTCGAGGACGTCACGGAAGGAGAGAACACTACAGCACCGGGCAACAAGAAGTTCAAGGGCGTTGTGTCCCTCGGTGGCCCGTTGCCTCAGTCGATGGTTTCTACCGTCACAAACCGTCGCAAGAGCCGCACCAGCGTGTTGGTGTGTCAACTGCTAGAGGAAGACGCTGTCGATGCAGTAAAGCGGGAGTTTGATGATGTCAAGGTTGTGCAGTGGAAGAGACGCCAGATGAGCATGCCCATCGACAGAGATGAGGTTTTGCCTCTGATGGAGTTCTTTGCCGACAAGCTTCGGCCTGAAGAGTTTTAGATTGGTCCAGGAGGGTTACGTTGAACAGTCTGACCTTGGAACATATGGTATTAGACATCAGGACGCGAAGACGGATGATCAATTCATAAAGGGGTATCATATTGTGTTCATATCCTGAAATAAAAGTACATTAGGCGAATCCTGCATCCTTGTCTCGACAGCCTGTTTGTAACATCTCAGCTAGAATATCCCATTTTGCTGACTGCACATCACTTGTAGCTCTGGCTACGCTGCGCAGACCACCGCATGCAAACCGCAAATGTCTATCAAAGTCGGACTTGATCTCCTTCAGCACAGTCATAAATGGCTTCCCCATCTTCAACGTCCTCGACTCATCCCTAGCATCATCTTCCTCGTCACTACTATCGACAACGTATCTTGATTTCAACCCCGGCGTTCCAGGCGTTGGTGAGAGGTTTCTAGTTGAGAGGCGAGAGACATGTTGTATACGCTCTGCCTCTTTCGTCACGTTGACTGTTTGAGCTTGTTCGAGTCTGATGGCCAGGTCGAGCATGTCGAGAAAGCATTCTCTTATAAGAGTTAGTCTGCTTCCGAGGCATGCTTCATCAACGACCTGTTTCAAGAAGGCGGCATGAACAGAAATCATAGCATCTACATCGTGCGCTTCGTGCATAGCATGCCTCATTTTGGCACAATTTGGCGCCAGAACCAGTGTAGCAAGATAGGTCTGAAGTGTAGTGCAGAACCAGAGAACGTTATTTCGTAGCGAATAGTAAAGAGCTCGCTCGTCCCAATTTTCATTGTCCGCCCAGTAATTGTCGAGAATCTTGCGTTTGTGTAGGATATACAGGGCTCTCTTCAGTTGCAAGAGCAGCACGAAGATGGCATCGTACTGTGCGTTGCTATCTTCGGATAGAATCATGCGGATCGGCCAGGCCAACCGATAGTTGACTCTTGTACTTGGCAAAGCCGCCTTGACAGAATCCCGCGCTGTGAGCACTGGTATCCTTAGTCCTGTAGGTTTGATGTATATGGACACTCTTGTCATATCAACAAGGGATGTGAATGCTTCTTGTGCCACGCTGGTGAGGGTGTAGCGATTGTGCCAGTTAGAATCTAACGTGTCCAGCTTTCCAAACAGGCTGCTGGTCCAGGCCTCCGTCGCGGCTCCGTCAGACATAAAGTACAAACGCTCCATAGCCTCGAGGGCAGACCAGAGTCCGCACTCTTGAAAGAGTGTGTTCCTCAGTGTTGTAGAGGTTGTGTTGTATTTCGTTTGTAGCCACCCATCAAATGCAGAACCAAAGAGTTCCGAAAAGGGAGCAAGCTCAAGCCCTTTGGGACACAGAGTCTCGTAGTTCAGCGGAGGTTCCTGGACCGCCCATTCTGAGCCCGAAGAAACCCAACGACCTAGTCTTTTAAGAACGACAATGTTCTTGCCAGCGTTGAAAATCTTAGCGGCTGCAGGCTGGAGAAAGTTGGGGGCATGTAACTTCCCATCAGTCGTTCGGCGAAGCCTAAACTGCTCGCGCCAGATCTTGCTAGGAGATACTTGACTCGGTGCTTCTGAGACGAAAAAGATCTTATCGCCGGGGACAAGCTTACCCTCCTCCATCCACAGACGGATGGGACGAAGGTAGACATTGAAGCATTCAACAAAAATGCGCGCTAGAAACTCATAAATGTCTAGCTTGCCAGATAGTTGAGCCATGCTAGCGTCATCAAACAGAAGTTCGAGGTACCGAAATGTTCCTTGGTTCGGGATATTCTGTATCTGAGCGATAATATTTGAAAGTGAGTACAGCGGCTCAAGTGAGGTAGCCAATTCTCCCTTGACAGAGAGCAAGCTCACAACCACGTTGTTCTCAGGCGCAACAAGTCTGGATTCTATTGCTGTTACTTTCCTCTCAAAATTGCTGAGTCGTTTAGCCACCGTATCCTGGAATACTTGAAGATGCGATGCTCGTTGCGGCTTTTCGACAAAACTGCGCAGGATAGCTAGCTGACGACCTGCCTCAGAGAAGTAGCTCAGAAGAGCTCTGTGAGTATCCCACTTTAGATGAGCCATCTGAAATGCAGGATCAACGATGCCGTTGGGTCCGAAAAGGGTCGTGTTCAATCCTTGTAGCATGAACAAGACTTCCCGCACTATGTGAAACTCCGTGACTGGAACTTTACGCGCATGGCCTGATGCATCTGTTGGTTTCTCAATTCTCCATTCTTGCGCTTCTCGAATTTCATTGAGTTGATCGATGTCCTCAGGATGAATAATGAGATCTTCGGCTGTTCTTCCTAGTGCTGGTACTTCGGAAGGCTCAGTACTAGCATCCGACTCACTCTTGGCGTCATCTTCGTAAAGCTCATCGTCGGAGCTGTCAGTGTATTTTATTGTCTTCCATATCGCAGCATCGTCTTCCCATCCGTCTTCTTTGGCGATATCTTCCCAGCGCAACTCAAGCTCTGAGTCTTTAGGGCCAGTCCCAAGGGCATCTAGATCGCTCAGTTTTGCGTAATAAGTTGGCTGATCTGAAAGCTCTAATATTAAATAGAGTACTTCAGGATGAAATTTGTCTGGTTTCTCGAGAAGTTGTTGCCGGCGTTCGATGAGAGCATCAGCAAGGGCATCCCGGCCATTGACACGGAATCTTTCTTCCAGGCCATCGAGTTGATGCTCGACCTCGAATTGATTTGTGCGTAGATATGGATGTGATTTTAGTCTCTGCAAGCTAGAATTGAAGAGAGACTTGAATCGAGGGTTCGTCTGTAATATCATAAGTATGAGATCCAGAGTTGTGGGTAACAAACATCATCATACCTGAGATGATGAACCAGTCACAGCCTCAACGAGCTCTCCAGTGAGAGAACCCAGCCTTGCAGCAAACGACATGACTCCCTCTCATGTCTTTCGCATTATCATGCCAAATGGCGGTTGTATCATGACTTGTTCAAGATGGATTTGGCGGGGGTTTTCAGTGGTTCAGTGGTTGATGGCGCGTCAGTCGCGTCTAGACAGGGTCCAAGCTCCACTACAATCGCTGGTAGCTCTTATCGGATCGGATCTGATTGGCTTATCTGCTGTGACATCAACCTCAATCATTTGAAACCCCTTTCATCATCCCCTCGAGACTTGATCAATTCTTCCAATTCGGAGACGATTTGCTGTATGAGAACTAAATACAATATTTGGTCTCTCGTATAGTTCGATATCGTCTATCTCATGGATAGTTGAGCCCCAATTATCTCCCTTTCTTGGCTTTAGAGCGACCCCGGTATTTTTCTTGCGCCCATCTTCCATCCAAAACATGACGGTTGCGCGACCAGTTCGGGCGTTGATCGCCGTAGGATGCATCGTTTGGTGTTTCTTTCTATGGCAAATATTTGCTCCTTCATGGGGTCTAAGAGGTCCCGGCGATCGATACTCCAATTTTGAACGGGACCCCATGTTAGATCGTGAGTCGCAAAAGTGTTGTGCATTGCATTAGTCCATTGCTAACGACGAGGGATCCGTAGCTACCGACGAACCAGAAGGAAAATTACATCGAACGAGTCCGAGATATGCCCCCGATGCGAAAGACACTGAGCGCATCGACGCTACGCTATTAGCCCTTGTAAGGAACGAGGAGGTGGATGCTATGGTTGCGTCGATGCGTGACCTCGAAAGGACATGGAACTCCAAATTCAACTATCCCTGGACATTCTTCAACGACAAGCCATTCACAGAGGAGTTTAAGAGGAAGACAAGAGCGGCGACCAAGGCAAAGGTCAACTATGGTAGGGTATTCGTTACAGCAGAGCAGGATATATACTGATTTTGCGACCAGAAATCATCCCGGACGAACATTGGGAGATGCCCTCTTGGATAGACCAACAAGTCTTTGAAGAGTCAGCCAAGGTTCTAGAGAAGAACGGAGTACAATATGCAAGCAAGATCTCATATCATCAGATGTGTCGATGGAACAGCGGCCTCTTCTACAAGCACCCAGCTCTGAAGGACACTCGCTACTACTGGCGCGTGGAACCAAACGTACACTTCTTCTGCGATGTCGATTACGACGTCTTCCGTTATATGCACGACAACAACAAGACCTATGGCTTCACGATCAACCTCTACGACGACCCCAAGACTCTTCCTTCTTTATGGCCCGAGACGGTCAAGTTTCTAGCTCAGCACCCAAACTACATCAACAAGAATAGTGCTATCGACTGGGTGACCGATGACACTCGCCGACCGCAGACAAACAGAAAGGCTCAGGGATACTCGACTTGCCATTTCTGGAGCAATTTTGAGATTGGAGACATGGAGTTTTGGCGGAGTAAGACTTACGAGGACTACTTCAATCACCTTGACAAGGCAGGTGGTTTCTTTTACGAACGATGGGGTGATGCACCTGTTCACAGTATTGCTCTTGGTCTATTCGAAGATCAGAGCAAGATTCATTGGTAAGTCCCTTGGTATTCTCTAACAGCACTGGACTAACGAAAACAGGTTCCGTGACATCGGATACCAACATATCCCCTTCTTCAACTGTCCCAACTCGCCAAAGTGCAAAGGCTGCGTTACTGGTCGCCTCACAGATGGTGAAGCCTGGCTACATCGAGAAGACTGTCGACCCAACTGGTTCAAGTACGTCGGTATGGGTTAAAGAACGAGCATACAACATTGTCCGAGAACACTTTATGCATAGAAAGGGGTACGAGCTTTTGGGTTATGGCAGTTTGGGTCACGGTTTTGGCGCTGGTGGGAAGGGATCAATGTTCAAGCAAGCTGTATGGAGTATCATGATGACAATGTCTTGTCTGTGTACGAATTGGAAAACGCCCTTGATGATGATGTAGCCTTTTATTTCAGAAATAGACAAAGCCATACATGCACGGCGTTGCTTCTTTGTTCAAAGTGATGGGTATAACTGGTATCTACAACGCTCCGTAGACCGTCACCACGCCTGATATTCCACCTACGCAAAACTGATCTCCCCAGCCATCTTCCCTCCACGCCATACAACTGACGACGTTACTCCTCGTCTTCTCCTTCCCATCGCGACCTACGGCTTTCTTCTTAGGTTCAAAGCCATGCGGTCCCCAAGGAACTGTCACCTTGGCCGCCAATTTTCCTGTCAACAAGTCCCATGCCCAGAGCCTTCCTTGACCGTTAGGTGCAGCTTCACCAGCCATAGCATCGCCAACCATGACGTACTTTTCCTTACCGCCCAGCAGTGCTTGCAACTTGACGTTCTCGTTCTTCCACGCTGGGTCGGTGTATGCTCTTAGACAAGAGCCGTTGTCACGATCCATGAGACGCAGCTTGTTGTCCAGACTGCCGACTAGCATAGCACGTCCATCGCGTGTGAGACTGAGACTGGTGACAGGCGCACCGATAACATCTGTGGTTACCTTTCCCATGCGGATATCATAGCTGCGGACGCGACCATCGACACTTCCTGCGAGAACTTCAGGTCCTCGGACTACAAGGCACGTCACAGCATCGCTCGCCTCTTCAAACACTTGTATGGGCTTGAAACTGCTGCTCTTTGTATCCCACAGCCTAACACTGGTGTCAAACCCGCCACTCACAATGATAGAATCGCCTTCACCAGCAAAGCCCACACAGTTGATCCGAGAGGAATGTCCATGAACATTACCACCGAATCGCTTGGTAGTGACAGCCGTGCTCACATCCCAGAGGAACACGCTGCGGTCACCACCAGCCGACACAAAGCGCTCATTATCAGCCGCAACAGAAAGACTCAAGACTTCATAGCCATGTGCAGAGTATGTCTGGATGAGACGACCCTGAGGGACGCTGTGGCGATCTTCCCCCGGGGCTGATGTACTGGGGAATGGGTTGTAAAGGCGGATGGATCGGTCCGCTGAGCCGGAGAGGATGTAGGTGCCTGGGGAGGCGGAGTATGCAAGGGCATGGACCGGGCCTTTGAGTTTTTATTTGTTAGTTTACTTGGTCTTGGTTGTTGGTCATGTCATGTCAGACAGACATTGGGTATCAGCGCGGCATATGCCTCGAGTTGGTAGGTGAGTTGGGAAATGAAAGGGAATGGAATGAGACGGAGTAACATGATATGATATGATTTTATTTGAAAGAGCAAGACGCCACACCTGAAAGACCAAGTGAAAATATGAGGTAAGAGTAAGAGTAAGAGTGAGACGAAGAAGGAAATGGATAAAAGGGGTGAGGCGAGACGTTACTTACCATTGGCGCCCAGTAGATGAGCAGAAGGTTTATCGGGAAAACCCATATCGAGAAGTTGTCATGTCATTCTCTCTCTCACTGTAAGGTATTCATTCAGTGGATGGATGTATTGTATCATGAGAAGCCCTAGAGACAAAGCAGAGACGAAGCTCTGACGTTTCCGCGGCAGAGCTTGTTTCCAAGGTACTACCTAATCAGGTTAGTTGCATATCCGCGTATAAGGCTATGATCTAAACTGGAAAGGGACAGTATCGCTTGTTACTAAATACACTCCCCCTCCCTCTCAACTCGACAATCATGCCCGTTGTGTTTAAAAAAAGGTCACTCACTGCAGTGTAACCCTCAACATGTAGATGCAAAGTCATGATGCACATGTAAGGTTATTAATCTGGGAAAAAGTAAATGCACCAAGTACCGAGAAACAAAAGCAATTTGTGGCGGCCTGTATCCGATTGGTATGGTTCCTAACCAAGAGCATAAGCTGCATACAACAAAATAGGGTCTTTGTTGGTTGCTGGGTTTTCGTTTAGGCATCGAGTAAGAGACAGCACAAAGTCCATTCTTTATGTGTCTATCAAGAGGTAGAGTACAGTATCGCATTAGAGTCTATGACTAGCAAATATGTCTGATCCTCCACCACCGCCTCCTCTTCCACCTCCGAAGCCATCACAACAGCACTCCCACACAATCAATCCTCCCCCAACTCCTAAACCCCCACTCAAACATAACCCAGATTCGCTTCCCTTCAACCCAACAACGTACTTCTTTTACGGGACCCTCACCAATCCTTCCACTCTCGCCCACATCCTCTGCCTGCCATCCCAGCCGACCCTCCATCAGGCTTCGCCCACCGGCTACGCCCTGTCTTCCTGGGGCCAATACCGCGCTCTTGTTCCTGGCTCGTCATCTTCTGTTGTCTCTGGCTTCGCATACGAGGTTCAGACCCAAGACCATGAGCTCGCACTTGCGAGATACGAGACCCACGCCTACAAAGCTGTGCCATGTTTAATCAGATTAGTCAACGCTGATAAAAAAGTAACCACTGAGGTGAGCGGGAAGACATTCGTCTATGCGGGCAATCCAAGGGCATTGGAACAAGGCACCTTTGACAGGAAACTGTGGGAGTATCAAATGGGTATAAGTCTGCCTGCGGCATGGAAAACCGACATGTCATGGGATCGTCATCACGCCGCAAACTAGACCAGGTATCGATGCCTACTGGAGCTTTGTTCCCGGGCTTCGATACTGGAACCATGATAGAGTAGACAAAACATTCACATTGCATCACTCATTAAGCACTGTAGTTGTGATTTTCTTGTCTTCAAGCCCAACAAAATGTAGGGCGTCAATATAATTTAACAGACTTTGGTGCGGCCCAGATGCCTCGTATGCTGGTCATCTCTATGTGCCTGGCTGGCTTCAGAACACTAACTTACGCCCCGTCAAAGGTAAGACCTTGACCTTGGGGCCAGACGCCGAAACTTCTCCCTATATGTGCAGATGGAGATGTATCATACAATATGAATAGGATAAAAACAATCAATGCATCGCTGTCCCCAATAAACGATGGGCAGGCCTTTGAATCGACGACCTGCCATATATATGCTAATGACAACTCCATATACTCCGATGCTGATGACAAACCACGATGACTGCAGCGCCGAGAAATGCAACAAATGCAGATAATAAAAACAATACAATGTCCTTCAAGTGCTCAAACAGATGTCATATGGCCAATGCCATTCCATGCGATACAATGCCATGCAATGCATTTCGCTGAATCGATTCATCGATTAAAAAAGTGTAGAGTAAATGGTATCCATATCCTTAGGATACAGCTTCTCCATCGGGTTGTTGATTTGCCAGCGAAGAACCTTTTCGTCTTCTCGCCCTTCGGAGCTGTAGAAGACGCGGTAGCCTTCGACTGGGCTAACCGGCTGGCTGCCACGGTCTCGGATGCGGTGCAGCATTCCAATGCGACCATCAATCAACTCCTGTGCGTCTCGCACGTTGTCCCAGATGGCAAACATGGCCTGAACAACACCCTGAACCATGTGCACGTTCTCGATGATGTCGCTAACATGAGACAGACGCCCACTGGCTGTGAAAACATCGACAGCTTCGGTCAGTACCATTGCAAGAACGGGTGCCGGGGCGCTCAAGACTGTCTGGCCACCGCGGTGGAGTCGCACGAGTGCCTTAGCCATGTCCAAGACCTGGGTCGCATGCTCGTAGCATGTCTGAATGTGAAGAGAAGCGGTCTGAGGTGAAGAACGCCCAGCCGCGTGAGTGTGGCGGTTGAGCTTGATCATGGCGTGGTTATATAAGAGATGCATGGTCAGGAAAGGGCCGAGTTCTCCTGCCAGTGCTGCGGACTCGAGGTTTGATGCGGTGAAAGCGAGGCGGGAAGGCAAGGCGTTACGCCATTCCTGGATACGCTTGAGGATTCTTTGGGACGAGTCCAAATCCGTTTCCATCCAGTTCGCACGTCGAGCCATTCTGTAGATCCGACACACGTCGCTAGACCACAAATGGACCATCTCAACCAGATATGCTGAAATACCCAACTCGCGATCACGCGAAGTTGTGAAACTAGAGACGTAGGGGTTGAAGATTGGGGCGTATCCATCCATTTCACGCTCGAAGCTGTGGGAGTCTGCGGGTAAGCGGGTATAGATGTCTTCAGCGTTGATCATGGAGAGGCGATCAGGGAAGCGACCGTCAAGTCGCTCCAGCATGTAAAGAGACCAGAAGGTTCGCCTCCTAGCTTCACAGTACCCTGCCTTGTTCATACCAAATGGGAAAGATGAGAGACCGGCCTCCTTCGACTCTTCGATTTCGGCGTGAAGCTTCAGGCAAGCGGCTGTTGCGACAGCTGCAGAGATCATCTCACTAGCCTCAGTTGAACGAGAGATGGAGATGTAGTAGAGAGCGAGCAGAATTCTTGTCTGGACCAACTGAATGCAGTTAGATGTAGTGGACTTTTGTGCGTAGTGAGCAACAGAAGCGTATTCGAAAGCGATTGCCTTGGGTCCTCCAGATAGAGCAACACCCACAGCAAGAATGCTGTACAGAACCATCAAGTCCTCGGGGGACTTTCGGTGTCCCGGGTTCATAACCCATGTCTTGAAAACATTCTCGGGGATGAAGCGCACAATCATGGTGCTATCGAGATGAACAAAGAAATGCGAGATCACTGAGCGGATAGACTGCGGGTCAGACAAGCATGGGTCAGTCCTCCAGGCTTGGTTAAGGACGTCTTCGGAGATTCGAGGGAGCTCAAGGGCAGGTGGCTGAATGGGCAGCTGAGGAGGTCTCGGGGGCTCAGCAGAGGGCATTGGGTGCATTTGCTCTCCCATCGCAACGTAGCTATCGTAGCCCACTCGAAGCCTCTTGTGAGAGCCAGTGTCGGGTGAGGATGGACGCAGGGTGGTGCGCGGAGACACTGGGGAGCTGTTCTCACTCTGAGGAGGTCTTGGTGGTCCATCCAGGTTCCTGACATCGTCAAGCTCAGCCGGTGGCGTTGAAGGAGAGGTGTTATGTCCTCCTCGAGGTCTGTAAAGAGTAAGTAAAGCTGATTTCGGAGTTGATCTACCAACACTTACGCATTCTTGAATTTGCATATTCTGCCGAACTTCTCACACTGAACACAGCGGGGGTAGTCGGGATCACATTTGATCTTCTTCTCGCGACATGTTACGCAAGCGATTGCGAGTCGCTTTCTAGGCTTGCCAGCCTTGGTGACACCCCAATGGGCATTCACTGCCTCTCCATCGATCACTGTTTTGCAATGGCTACCATCGTCATAGAAGTAGCACATTCCCTCTCCAGGTACTTCGGTGGCCCTCACAAATCGAGGGAGAAAGTGTGTTCCGGTCCAAATCTTAGGACCCAACCCATCCTTCGAAGTGACACCCTCAGTTGCTGTAGTGCTCGGTGTTGGTGGTGGAATTGGGGCTCCTTGGGGTGACCGTTGGCCATTGTAAGTGGGAACCACACGCTCCTTGTTGTCGGGGAACTGAAGTCGAAACTGATCTTGGGGTGGTCGGAAAGATCCATCTCGAGATCCTAGAGAGTACTCTGGTCGGTTGTCCTGGTGTACTGACCACCTACCAGACTGTCCTTCAGCTATGGACTCCTGACGAGAGTGCTCCCCGTCACGGTACCTAGGCGATGCTGAGCCAGAGTAAGATCGAGGTAGAGCATGTAGTGACTGTCGGTCTGCTTCAAACTTGTTGTCGTAGCTTCTAGGCTGTGTTATAGAAGGTGACAATGTCTGAGGGAAGTAAGATGCCGAGTGGTGCCTGTCGCCCGACGGTGCACGGGTGCGCTCTCGAGGCGTTGTAGTAGAATAAGTGTTGGCATGTTCGGAATGAGGTGAGTGCGCTGGTCGACCAGCAGCTGGGGGTCCAAAGATACTGCTTAATGAAGGAAGTTGTTGTCGAGGAGCAGCTTGTGTAACCGACTCTGGCCTTGTTTGCTCTCCATTCATCTTCTGATCTGCGGGCATGTCTGTCATCAGAGACTTATCATAGTTGTTCATGGAAGGCGATGTAGGCGCAGGCGAGATCCAAGGTCGATCCGCGGACGAGGTTGAGTTAGTAGAGTAAGACGATGCGCCTGGGCTCTCCAATTCTGGAGGGGTATTTGGGAAAACCAAACGGGGACGAGAATCTATGCTAGGTAGGACACCCATTGAAATAACTACTCGATATGACTCGAGTGGCAGCAAAAGAGCATAACTGGGGTTCGAAGGAATACTGTTGTGGAACAAAACTTTTGAGGTCAATCAAGGCAAACCACACGGCGGCTGGTGGGGGAAGCCAGCAATTATCTATCCTTCTCGGATCGGATACAATAATTACACCAGCGGCGCGGCTCTTTTGGGGCCAGTGTTGCTAAGACAGGCCACCGTAAAAGACGCGGTGGTACCCTAATACGGATAGTTCAGGACCAGGAACAAGCTGGTCCAGGAAGGGGAAAGGAGGGGATGTACCAATCCTAACACGACCCAAGCTGTCGGGAAGGTTGGGCGTGTCTGTACGGTAATGCGATGGTTCAAGCTCGGAGAAGAATGACACAGTCCACGCCTGATTTGCAAAGCTCATTCAAGTTTCAACTTTCGAGCGTGTAGATAAAAGCATACAGTAGAATCAGGGCACAATCATGAACAAATGAAATCTCTCGGAGGCTTTTCGAAATATGCACTGACTGTCTGACTTCCATGGCTGGCGATAGTCGTGAACCGCTTCACTAACATAACAACCGAAGCGCCTCCGCGTGGGAGAGGCGTGGGCGTGCACACAACTGCCAGGCGTGGCTGTGGCCGTGGCTCTATACTAGATTTGCGACAAGACGGATCAAAGAAGGTCCAACGGAGACGTGCAGCCCCGGTCCCAGTCTCTGATATTCCAGTCCCCCCAATCCCGCCACGCAGAATGCGAGTCCCGGCGCCGTCACCCGCACGTGTGGCGTGTGTTGTAGAATAATCTTTGGCCTTATTTGCATGGGATACGATGGGCCTGGGCTATGACTTGCGGATACTAGTGCAGATGTTGAGCGATGCCAGGTCACTGGCCATCAACACCAGCGGCATTGCGGGTACATCATGGTGTGGGAACCAACCCAACGGCTCTCATTGTGCATACTCCTCCCCAGTAGAGAGTAACCCGTACGGTGCAGTGCAGTACGGGCCTATGTAGGTATGTTGCAGCACCGGTGCTTGATGATGATCCTCTATGCAGACTCTGGACGTTCACAGTGACAGGGCCCAGGGGGCATGTATTGCCGGGCACCGGGGGACGGGGCCGGGTGGGCGTGGCAGCCCAGAGTCTGGGTCTGGGTCTAAGGTGTGGTGTGTGGCTGAGGAGATGATGACTGACGGCTCCCCACAACTTAGGATGCCAGACGCCGTCCTTGCGGCAGGCGACCGGCGGATTGTGGGATAACTCCAGAAAGCCGCGCGCAACGACGGGACGGCGACAGGCTAGACAAGACAATCTCCAAAAATGGGGGCACTGACTGTCATGATTCAGCCCAAAATGCTCCATGACAAGAGTCAGGTAACAGCCAAAGAGTGGCGCTTTGCGTCAGCCATAGATCCCTGATTCAGATTTGGAGACAAAGCGTCCCAGGTCAGCTTCGGCAGCTGAGTTTGTGATAACCAGTCAAGACGGTGTCATGGCAGTTTCAGCGACAGTCAGACTGGAGAACACCTTCCTCCCTTGGTAAAATAAAGTCCAGGGACGGTTGATTAAAGAATAATCTCAGGGTCCTCCACGAGTAGAGAGTGTCAACTCTTCCAGAAAAGACGTCTTTGTAGGGGCGGCCGCCCGCCGCCTGTAGCCGCGCTTAAACGCTTAGAACTCTAAGACAAGTATCGAACCTTTTCCCTTTAGATTGCGCGACGCAAACCATAGTCAAGAGCCGTTAGTCTTGGCACCATGAAGAATGTCCTCAACTCGGGTGGCGTATGTGCAAAGACTTTAATTGCTGGGGTGTTGTGGCGTTCTCTGCAGAAGTGTTGGAGCATGTCACACAAAGACACATGCCTCCTGTCAGCAATCGCTTGTGCTTCACCATGACCGTCCATGTACCGGCAGGCAACGGACAGTAATATCGCCAAACAAAGTCGTTGCGAGGATTCGGACTTGTCGCAAGGCCAAATTAGGATACGCGGAAACGCTGCACAGGATATGCCACTATAATTCAGTCCAAGCGACCCAACTGAGTTGGTCATCAATCTCTCAGCAGATGGATCCATACTAAAATGGATCGTTTGAGGGATGTGTGGCCACTATCAGAATAGAATGAGGGTCTATTATCAAAGGAGAAATGCTTGCGACACTGGGCGTTTTTGGAAAGGGGAAATACCGTGGATATGACGCATGGTTCAATAAGCTCGACGGCAGAGGCGTTTTCGATGCATTTCTTATCGCTTATGCCCAGGGCTGCGCCAAGCGAGACGGCACGCAATGGCCTCTGTCGTCTCTACTCAGGGCCACTATCAGCTGAGGCAGTCCTTAAATCGGCAAACAAACGGCGACGCATTGACCTCGGACACTTTATTTCAACTCAATATCCCGGCGGCACTGTCGTAAATCCAAACGCGGCGTCCTCTAGTGCCTTCGCCTGGCCTGATGTGGCTGTAGATTGGGAGTAAAATACCAAATGTTTGAGCACCAAGTCGAAATCTTTGATGTCTCCTTGTTACAAGAGCCTGACTGACGATAATGCCGGACTAATGGGCATTCGAAGGTCATGTAGATGCAGAATCGCTGATTGGTGGTGCGATATGTGGACTGTAATACCACTGATGTTGGTAAGACGTTAACGTTCAAAAAGAGTAACAAATGTTGGCTCCGCTAAGTAGAAATGAGATGAATCTTGTATCCGACGGATTCTTGACCCGAATCGTCTGCTTAGCAGACCTGGGCGTTTGAGACGCAGGCATAAACTGTTGACAAAGTGCTTCACTCTGCCTCATTCTGTGTAGTCCTTTATGGCAGAACAATATAAGAATGCTGAGCGTGCCGAATAGTGCAAGCTCCTAGTGCGTAGATGATCTATTGCCCCAGGTTCGCAGGGCTGGAGGGCCAAGCTCACCAGCCAGAAGCTTGAACTAATATGATTGTTGTCATTTTGACACCATACTTGACAAGACGCTCGGCATACCCAATTGAGGGATCCATCCTGAGATAACGCCAGCAAAGATACTATTGCCAAGCCTTGTAATACGGGGGTTCTCAGAGCTCTTGACACTCGACACTACCGAATTTGGCAAGCTGCATAATCGGCTACCAGGTCGGAAAACGGTGAGCTGGAGTTGGAGTTGGAGTCCGAGTCGTCAGGACACATAGCCTACATGACACAAGCATCTTCCCATGCTTGTACCGTTTGGGGCGTCATAGAGTGGCCTGCCGTTGCGAGAGCATAGCACATTTTATGTCTGAATCCCTTCTGTACAAGAAACAAAAGCTGGAGGGTTCCGTTGAGTAACAGGATGTTTTGCGTCTACCCCTCATGCGCGGTTATTTATTCTCGGGAGGCTGCCAAAGCTCTCGTCGATCTCCAGGGCGGGACGATAAACTTTGTCGTAGCGGGTTTGCAGAGCCTCTGCACTACTGTGGCACCGTGGTCCTATCGAGAGCTTCCTGGGGAGATTTGCTTTTCGCGCAGTGCCGGCCATTGACCCTAGATCGTTGGTCCCCGGATCCACGGTATGACGTCTTGGCTGCGTGCGGCACATGGTTCCAAAAGGGGAGTGGCATGTCGCGGCAGTCGTACGATCTTTTGGCGCTAACTTTTGACCGACGCCTCATCGTTTCGCCGTCATTCCAGTCGGTGGTGGAGTAGCGTAGCTTCGGGTATAGGTAGGCGTCCAGATGTGCTGGTCATTCCGGAAATTCCCAGGAGGATCTTGGTATTACCGTTAGCCTTGCCGTAGTGACTGTGATCAGCGTGATTGGAACTACAGTACGGCAAGTTGTTAGCTCAGAGGCCCAAACGCACACGAAGTAATTGTTCGCCGAAGCAGAATGGGGAAGAGAGATAGGGGAAGAATGAGTAAGCATGACGAACCGGACCCGAGAGAACGGATCGCTCCACTCCGATAGTCCCCCTCAGCGGAAATACAAGACGTGTTTGGGGAAATAAGGAGTTGATATCAGCCAACTCCGCAGTTTATTATTCAATTATCTACCTACCTATATTGGCAATGGTAGGACAAAGAGTGGGACATGATGGTCTTGAAAAATGATGAATCTGAATCTAACATCTTGTTTCAAGCCTTGGGGACAAACGCCACCAACGGATGGACTCTCCGAAATCTGCAGGTGCGAATCAACGTTTTTGTGGTCGTAGAAGGCGTACAGGTAATAGAGGCAGGTACTAGAGGCGCTATGGATGTCACAGTTGCCCTCTGAGGAAGGCACAACGGTGAGTGCAAGTAATACCCAAGGCAGTTACCGGGGTATGCCTCCTCGGTAGGTACCTTCCACATTCACTTCTTCTTACTCCGTACCTGCTATTCTACCGATGAGTGTTTGCAGCTGCCAACCGGAGACTCGGAAGCACGTGCCACAAGCACAACCTCGTTCACCACTTTACCTCCCGTCCGGAGATTGATGCATGGATAGACGGATGCCGGCCTGTAAACATGTCCCGAAGTCCGCATAAGATAAGTACCTAACTTCGGATATTTTGAGGAAATTTATTCGGAGCTCGGCCACGGTGGCATTGCTTCATTTACAGCATGGGACGGTACAGCACCGTGCTGAAATCATCCTGCCTACACCGAAGTGGGTTCAACAAAACAACCTCATACATTGCGTCAAACCAGAAACACGGCTCAAATATCCAAGCGACATGCGCATGCCGTTGGCTACTATACGTATTAGGCTGAGCGATTCCCAGACATTGATTGACCTGATACATCTGTAGACGGTGTCTGGGACGGTTCCCCCAGGCAGCCAAGAACCGTCAACCTCCACACCATAAGCCGCCTGCAACGCACCCATTGCATTGTCGGCAAGACAGGGAACACTTACTGGCGCCCGCTGGCGTCGGCCGCTGAGAATGCTTCAATGAGAGCGCAGGCATGACAGGGAATGATATGGCCTCGGTAATCTACCTGTGCCACAAAGGCGTGCCCAATGCTATCTCGGTTGCTAGCAAACATCCTGGAAGAACGAGCTGTCAGATCACTGTGATCACTCATCAAAAATTCAAAATCTCCTGCTTCCACAGAGCCTTCTACCCCGGATCCACTACCGTGTCGCGGATCTCACATGGTGCTGACAGGGCTTTCTTCCTTTTTTCCCTATTCGGCTTCATCTCCGGGGCTCGACTGGCAAAGGCCACTAGCAGGGGCCCTTCTTTGTTGCTTTTTTCAACCTTCTCTCCACTCGCTCGGCCGAGTCCCCAGAGGACACCTTGTTACCATGATTGGCACCTCGCTTGGTCGGCTGAGTACCAACGTGGACGCCCTGCTTGAATGAGTGGTTTCAGCTACAGGTGGCAGAGACAGCCCGTGGGAAAGATCAACAACGTTCGACCTGAATGCATCATTGCACATGAATCTTCGTCGTCACGGAATCTCACTAACGAGTGGTTGGCAGTTAATTCACCATCATCATCCCATTCAGAAGACAGCGTCTTGGCTCAGATGCCGCAGTGCGCTGTCTAAGGATGTATGAGGGGTTTAATATTAACCACTCACTTGACTCAATGCTGCTATATTCTATACTGGGGCACTTGGCATCGCAGATGGTCATACAGCATGATGACATTAAGACGATTATGATGTTCACATTTTAAACCGAGTCCGTGTGTTTCGAGGCCACTCTACACTGAGTGAAAATCAGGAACGTAACACTCATTCAACTTACACCACAATCTCATCCGCTGTACAAGGATAGCTTGGTAACTGCCGCTATGGAGGGATGCCAAGACCGTACTAGGATGTTCGGACCAACGTAACGTGGGCGCTGGGGTCAAGGGGGGTGGTCGAAGCCTCCCAACAACGGTCCCCGACAAGGTGCATGAGAGGTGTGCAGACAACAGCCCTTCCAACAGTGACCTGCCACCCCACACCGTTGGGCCCGGCTTACAATTTTTCTCTCGGTCCCGACGGGAGCGAAAGGGAACCTGCCTTGACTCGGCAATTCGCAGCCACACCAATCATGTTGCATGTTTGTACTCTAATCTGACCAAAACGGGCTGGGCTAGTTATTGTCATGTACTACTATCAATCAGCACGACGCCTTATAGGATACAGTCAAGATTCGAGTTATCAGAACACAGTTGCTCCTGGTTTGAAGGAGCCAGAGCAGTTCTCGGTGCGTCATCACGCAATATTGCCAACCAACCAAAAGCACGTCATGAAGCCCGAGTTTTTTCCCCGTCTTAACCGGTGTTGGCACGCAGCCTCCAATAACACCTTCACGATATGGCCCATTATTTTACTGCCATGATGCCCCACCAATACGTCGTGCTTGAGGGGCAACGATCGAGTCAAGGATATTCGTCCGAGTTAATCAAACCCTCGTACAAAACTGCATAAACGAGAAGTGGTCACTGTGAATCGGCAGAATAAACAAACCGGCAAACGTTAAATGGAGGATGTACAAACGGTATTGCGTTCCGCATAGCCATCTTTGTTGCAAGTACCATATGCGAAGGGCAGGCGTATGTCAACTTCCAAGCCCAGCGTAGCAACAATCAGCGCAGGACGAACCATGTCGATGTCAAACAGTACGTGAAAAAGCCCATGTGTCCCAATGCTGACATGATGGCCAACAGTCAGATACCGCACTTGCATATGATAAACGCGCAACAAAGCCGCGATGGTCGAACCCCCTGAAGAGCCTAAATAGAGCTCGCTTGTACTTACTTTATCCGGCTTAGATTCCAAAATAAACCGGCAATTGCTCGATGGTGCGGACCTGGAACTAGACGGATGTGCCGCGGACGGCAAATGTCGATCTTCGGTACGGGCACTAGAGCCCCAAGTCCGGAATTAACACTCCGTTGAAGATGGCCGGGTATATGTTTCCTTACAACAAGGCTGCAGTTGAAATCATCAGATTCAATCTCGGAAGGGCATTCGAGATGAGTGCATCAAGTCTATGCAGATCATGGCTTGGGACGACATCACCGGCAACATGGGATTGCCTCCGGTACCGAGCATGCGGATATTCTAGCAAATTACTTCGACATGTCGCACAACAGCCGGCATTTAACGGTATGTACTTCCATGCGAGCTTCGCAGGCACTGCGATACGATATGCCAGGTGCAGATCTTTACGCACGCCCAGCCGCTGAATGAACAACACGCGCGCGAAAGTCACCCTGTTTTCTAGATTGGTCGCTGGATTTTTAGTTGGAGACACACTAAGTCGCGAAATCTTACTCACCAATGGCTATTCGACTTGAATTTAGACGGATTTCCATTTTGGTCGTTAACCTGCCTGTGCCGAAATTGGAAGGCTGTAATATATTTATCCCAGCAGTCTGGGTACTGGTGCAAAGGTTTCGCTTGCTACCGTCGTTACTACACAACATCTTGAAAGCAGTTCTTCGGAGGTAAACGCAAGTGCAGGGTAGGATGCCGATAAAACTCGGTCATTACCCTTTATGTCGGCAGCAGGGTTCTCACCTGGATTCGTGGAAATGCAGTGGACTCCTCACTGCCTGGTTACATCCTCTATCTATGCTTGTGGGTAATCGTCTACTGTCGTTGCACCCTGAATACAGGATGCTCACCATGCAGCAGAAACTGCGGGAACGTATACGCATTCCTGGTGAGTTCTCAACATCAGGTCATAATCCTACGCTAGAGGAGGCTCATAGGGTCCACTGTCGTTCAGACAGGAAGGTGAGATGGATGGAATCCTGCTACCTAGCGTGTAAGCCAACTCGCCTCCTAACGAGGACCGTTCCTTGTTTTTTTATTGTCCAAGAATCAATGGCTCTGGTCATGAGTGTTGGAGGCGTTCACTTGAGTGGTGGTATGTCGATCTGAGAACATTGAACACTTGAGCAATATCCCGAGAGAGTGTATCATGATTGACTCGGGGTCCATGCACAACTGGCCAACTGCCGTCAACGGTTTGCGCTCTTCCAGAAAGAAATCCCAAAATCCCATATCTATGGGATAAAAGCGCATTGTGTCGGTCTGCCGAATTCCAAACCCAATCCAATATAGGCAGGCAGACTTGGACCCTCAACTGTCCATTGCAAGCCAGGGTCTTTGCTCGACGTCGAGTGCAAACAATGATTGGAGGGCAAAGTTAAATTCATCAAGTTACTAGAGTACTGCGGTGTGCAGTCCCTCGTCAATCCTTCAGTTCGGCACTCTGACCCTAATAGCATGAGAACGATTCCAGGGGCGTATTTCAGTACGGCGAGTGGGTGCACCACCAACAACCAGGAAGCAGTTGGTCGTTTCTGTCTCAAATAAGTTTGGGGGTACATCGCTTTCGGCCAATTATATGTGTTTCGGAGCTATACCGAGTTTCGTCAAGGGGCCTCTAGGCTCTAGGCTCTGGAACGGCGTGCACTTGTCATTGCGAAATTCGCTTATGATTTTCCCGCTGTCACTCGTGGTCTCATCCCAGATTCGGAGATTGGTGGCCTTAAATCTTTCTTGATACGGCCATCCCTTCAACCACAACGCCAAGACAGAGTTTACCGTGCCTGATCCGAGCTACTCGGCAGTCAATCGATTCAACATTAACACCTATACGTATATGACAGTGCGCTGGAGTTTGCACAACACCTGATGCGATCGGAAACACAGGTGCTGCTTCGACTGTTATATTCTTCAACGACCTGCCGAATTCGAAAAGGCAATACGTAAGAAAGCCTTCATGTCTGCAGCTGTGACATACCTCGGAGCGATAATTTCAATAGCACTACGGAGTTCGGATACATTTATTAGAGTTCATTAGAACTGAAAGCATTGTTGATCGACGACCATGACCCTGGATCACGGGCTTCTAGCGTATTATCGTCAGTGAAGTTTTACACAACCCGAAAAAGTCTAAGCATAGTCGCACATGTGATAGTCTGTTCCATCCTGGATCATTTATGACAGATTTGGGACTGGCGCCGGCTCTTTCACCCGATCGGGATCAGCGACAAAGTACCGGCGTTCTAATGCAACGCCGGTCCACTGATTTGGAGACCTAGTCCGTCCTGAAGTCTTGTGAGGCAAAGGCTCGAGAGGGTCTCTGGAGGCCCATTCACCATTAACTGGACCGCAATGCGATTTTTGTCTCTGACGGTACTGTACCCGGCTGCGACGTTGGCTACCCCTAAGGCTGAGTCATGAACTATCTCGGCTGGAGACACGGGTTGACTCGGCGAATGTCCATCGGTGTATCGCCCAACTTACATCCACGGCATTATCTGGCAAGCTAGGCTTAGTGTAAAGAAAAAAAAAAGGAGAAAGAAACAGGTGAGAGATCCACCAAGATTGATGCATATCGATCTTGTGTCGTAGCGTATCTCGCTGCACCCCAAGGGCAAGACACTGGTTGACGTTGACGAGCGAGCAGGCGGGCGCACCATTCAACGCTGTGTCCTGAGCCCTTCTGACGTTGCTCATTGCTGGTGCTGTTGGTCACAGTTGGTAAGATTCAACAACACACTGACGCGGCCGAGAATGACGCCGTAGAGTGCGGCTTATCCCAATCCTCAACACCCCCATCATAACCTCAGTCACAGGATCCAGGGGTCTTGGCTACTGCCTACATCGTCGTGCTATTGGACAGGATACAGGCCTTTTCGAGGCTCTATGTTGTCAAAGACTATGTAACCATATCGGCGAACAGGATCAGCATCAGCATTAGCATCATGATCAGCATCATGATCAGCGCAGCAGAAGATCAATGTTTCTGATAATCACTGTTTTCATTTGGACTCGCGGTTGAACTCGAAACCAAACTTTTATGCGGCTCGTCCGGGATATATTCCGCTTTCCCTGCATCTTTGATGCTATTAAGCGAGTAACAAGGTTTTTAGAGGCTCTGGGGTCGGGCGGCCGAAATCACGACGATACGTACACATACGTACCGTATATGCGTACAATCCGATACGTACAGCTGGGTCAGGTACCGTTTGTATGTACCGAAGAGAGATCTGTGGCGCAGGTGTGTGTGTGCGCTTTGAGACAAAGAGATTGACTGATACTGACTCTGTGTCTCAGCTACCGACGAGCTATAGAGACTGGAGTGTCAAGGTGTCGTTGAGATGCCGGATCCAAGGCCTAAACCATACTAGTGTGTTTCTGTGCGCGCGCTACTCGGCATTTCGAGAAAGTCCGTAACGTCGGGTAACCATATCCAAGATGAATTAACGACCAACCGGTACTTTACAGAGGTAGTACGGATACAGGACAGGGCATTACGGTACGGTGCAGTGCCGTAAACAATTCACAGACAGGGCAAGGCAAGGAGGGAAGAAGCTTGTTCGAGTCAACTGAGTTTTACAGATGAGTTCTCTACTCTGCTCTGCCCTACCCTGTCAGCCTGACTGGGATGATATCCAAATCGGAACCAGACCCCGTCTGTGCCGCTCTGACAGCTGGCGGAGCTCCGACACTGTCTTGTGCAACACAAGTTATTCCACAATAACGAGTATAGCAATACAACATAACCATACGGATACAATAATTCAACCTATGTCCCTGGTCCTGCTTTCTTGGCATATGTCGCTGACTGGTTTCTTACTGTTCATCATGTCTTGTTGGTTACATATCTCACATCTCAGCACACGGCAAATCTTTTCCGTGGACCACAACGATGATGAGATGGGATGGTATACTGTACTAAGACATAACGCTCACGCATGACGGTCCCTTGAGAGAAATACAATACTGTATATACACCTCCGTTACCAGCCAATCATCAAGTGCTGGTTCGACGGTATACGGTTCAGCTCCACCGGCACTTCTCACACCAAACCCGTTGTCGCTGTGATTCCGATGCCCTGGATCCTAGCAATGCAATGGATACATCCTCTGCATACGGGCCACAACCACAGTTACCCAGCTGATGAAACCGGTAGAATGGTATGAGACCTGCGAACAGGTAACCCGAATTGTCAACAGCATGTGGCAAGGCCAAGAAACCTCACTTTAACTCAACTGAACTCAACTGTCAAGGCGCCCTGGAAGATTGACTGGAATTGGAAATGGGGCGCGAGCCAATCTACCAATTAGAAAAGACCCTGTACGAGCTATCAGTCCAGGCCAGGGGAGGGTATCATTGTTGGTGAGAAGAATGCTGATGCGACAATGGCAACGTCAGAGCGAAGATTTACATGGGACTTTTGGCACATATGCCAGCGTAACACTCGTGACGCAAGGCAGTGAGTAAGGTACTTGTGAGCTTGACACAGGACAGGTCTACTGTGATATAGGTTAGGTGACTTTTGTGGTTGCCGTTCCTATTACCATCCATTGCCATACACACATTATCAAGACATTTGATGATGCATGCTTGAGATGGGTTTAATAACAGAAGTTCTTCCAGTCAATACGAAACGCTCTTCTCTTCTCAAGTCAGATATGCAACCATACATTTAGGATTCATGTTGGTGGTCTCTGTATTCATCCAAGATCTACACTTGCTGTAAAGGCGTAAGCCTGCACCCGTTGGACAGCTGAACGCATAGCCTATACGGTAACAAACGCTGCACAGATGATACGTTACATGAATAAATGAACCGAACTTAAATGGCGTTTGTTGCATCACATCGACATCACTTCCTTGAACAATCTGACAGAATCTGATTACTGATGTGTCACAGCTTCCCGTAAACTAGATATCTATCTGAAACGCATACCTCATTCTTGACTGATCTGTGAGTAAAGTGATGATGATTGTATATACATACATGAAGACGGGATATGCTTGATTATAGAGTTTGAAAAATACAGGTTCAGTTGTGATCTGTAGTGAGTTGACCATACTCGTCCACCAACTCTACATCTATTTGGTAGAAGGCTTAAACACAGGCTCTATACGAGGCTCATAACACTGTTTCCAGTATGACCCTGCGGTTGCTGTGGTCGCTTATAGGTGTCGACCGGTAGAAACCAAGGTCGGCGGTTGAAGCTATTGTATCGATGCTTAAGCCTCCCAGCTATTGGGGGCTGTCTGTATCATCCGCAGACTACAAAACTAGCAACACACATTGATTTGAAGACTGTATACAAGAATTCCACCCAGTAAACTCATATGGGACTCTTGTTGTAGTGGATGTCTGCTCGAGTTCACCACAATGGAGTGCAAGTAGATATACCCCTATACCACCGAAGGACGGACTGAGTCCTCGTCCATTGAGCTGTGTATAATATTGTGACACTCTAAGAAACAAGTGAAGAACTACTGGCATATGAATATCGAAGTAATTTGAATGGTCAGTGTGTGCTGGTTGTGCTATTCACTATGCTTCTGAGCCTGGACACGGGTAACTCAAAGATAGAACTCGGTCGACTTCAAGAACAAACAGATAGGATATGAAAGGGAAACTTTACATAGCTTAGCTCACTATTAAGTCATGTAATTATCATCGCCAGAGTCTTTTCGCCCTGTGCGACTTCTACTCTATTGCTCTATCTGAGTTTCAGCTTGCCTGCGAGAGACGACCTCTGTGACGAAGAGAAGAATGAGTGTGCTTCAAAAACCTGCGCAGTTTCCAATAGTAAAATGGATATAGAATAAGCGTCAGCATTGACTTGTGTACTATTTCCCTTCTTTTCGGGTAGCAGGTGGTTATTAACGGGCTCATCACCAAGACTTGTGATTGTAACTTACCACACGTTTCCAACAGGCCTTATACGTAGCCCTGAGGAAGAGTGTATGGTCTACTTCAACTTTGAGCAAAGAAGGTTGAGTAGTTAGAGCCTAAAGACACTCCTTCGCCCATTGCGTGTATATTTGAACATTTTGGTCTTCAGTGCCTTAAGGAGATGTTATTAGCCTATATTGAATTGCACACAGTTTCCAGGAAATAGTCACTATGAAAATACTATGAGATCCTTGGATAGACAGCGATGCTCAAATACGAAAGGATTCAGCTATTTAAGAACTGCAGCTCACTTCTGAATCTGGTTATCAGAGAGGAGTTTGTAGAGGAGATGAGCATGCGTGAGTGACTGGTGCTTCTACCTCAGTATCCAAGACACATAGTCTTTTCCAAAAGGTAGTTGATGTTTTACTGAGATTACTTTGCCCACTGGATGCTATTTGAAAAGACATCGCCTGGAATCTGTTGTCTTGCCCTGACATGTTGCTGGAGAGAGAAGACTGAATGATATCTCGACCACATTACATCGTGATCCGTAAGTATAAGGACACCGAGAACAGCGCAGTGCATCAAAGCAACTTTAATAATGATATCTTACAGTGAATGTACCATGAAGCCCGGCATTGGGATGAGAGCTTGATTAGAACACAGAAACATTAATGCTGCTGTCATTCGTGCGTTGCTCAAAGAGTGCAATAAATTCGGGACTCCCTGATGTGCATTTAATGATAAAGTAAGATACCGCTTGAGTCACAAGAGATTTATGTAGTGTTCGTTTACTGAGTTTATGGTAACTTCCTAGACTTTTTACTTATGATAACTCGAAGTGTATGTGATCCATGAAAGTGATTAGAACAACCACTTGCAAATCAGACATTCGAGTTCCATGACCCCATGATGGTGAGCCCATTCAGAAAAGATGCTGGAAAGATTGGTTGTTGATACTTGAGACGGAATTCACAACAAAATATGTCCAAATACCGACGTCTTACACCATCACGAAAATAACCATAAGAACGAATCACATCCGTGATGTTAATCTCACGCCACTCTAGTAAAGCGGTAGAGTCGAGAAAGTTACGGGTGAAATCGCTTGGATGAAGAAACAAAGTCGTACGAGTTGTTCTGTAATTCGACAACCAACAAGCCGAAGACTGCGGTTTATTGGACGGGCCATTATGGATCGGATTTCGGATTCTACGTGGGGTAAAAGACCGAATGAATAAATAAAAGCTAATTGAAGTGTCGATTGCATTGATGTTCGATTTGTTGATATATCTATTGGTGTGAGTTGTAATCTTGGACTTTTGTACTCACTCATAGCGGCATATCTTGAGTTACCAATTCACAACCCAAAATGACAACTCAACTCACTTCCCTCACCAACTTCTTCCGCGAGCTCCCACCGCGGAACAGATATATCGTCATCGCAGTGACAAGCGCTCTCATTGGGTTTCCAGTCCTGCGCATCGCCGCTGAAGATTACCGTGGATATATCGCTCTCGGACCTGGCGGACCGCCTCACAATATCATCGGATGGCTAGGGCAGATTCTCCTAAAGCCACTCAAGAAGGAACCTCTTCATACGAGTTGCTATGATGAGAAAGCTATAAAAGCTGCCGGTCCGAATGGGAGTGTTGCGTTTCTGAAAGACGAGGATGTTCCTGTTCGAGAGGCACCGAGACCGAAAATTGGGAGTTGGACTGCGCCGAGTCGGCAGTTGACTGATTTGGCGAGTAAAGATATCATTGAGGTATGTTCTCATAAGAAAACTATCCGATAGTGTTGCTGACATTTACAGGCCTATCAATCATTCCTCTCTTCCCTAGCATCAGAATCACCTACTAAGCTCAAAATCGCATCTTCCACTCTCGAGCGTCACGGCCCAGCTCTCTTCGTAGCATCAGATAATCCTTCACATCCTATTGCGAAGAGTATGTACAAAGAAATTGGGCACATGCACGGCAGTGATGGCTCATTGCATCTCAACTTGGCGCCTAAAGATGCCAAGTTGGTGCTGGAGAGAGGCTGGGGCCAGCGTCATCCTTTGGCTGGTACGGTTTTGTATTTGGGGGATGTTATGGTTTATGCTCCGAGGAGTGAGAAAGAGTTGGAGGTTGTGAAGAGTATTACTAGGGCAGCTGCTAAGTTTATGCTCGGGGAGGAGGCTTGAGGAAGAGCGAATGTGTCATGAGGGGACATGCCAGGAGGGGTTTACTGCACTTGATATTTATGTTTTTTCTCAAGTGTTTGCTTTTCTGTATCAATAGTGATATTTCTATATACTTGAACGTACGAAGTTCACATCCTGTGTACCATGATAATCGAGTGACGAACGATCAACTGAGTGGACATTGTAGGACTTAATGTGTAGTGAAGAAAAGAAAACCCAAGAATATCAGCAGCATATGTTTGAAGCAAGTCAATCTGTATCGAGAATAAATAAATGCCTTAAATATTAATAAAATGCAATCAGAAAACACCAAAGAACCATCATGCTGTGTTACATGTGAGCATCCGTGGGTGGATATCGTATCATACCACAGGGTAGGTAGATTTTGGAAACCCTATATAACCCCCAATTTGTGCAACTCCTTCACCACAAAAAAGCAGCTTGGCGCAGTGGAAGCGCGGTATGTTTAACAACTACTCCTCAAGCAATCAACAAATGACTAACTTGTCACAGCCGGGCTCATAACCCGGAGGTCACTGGATCGAAACCAGTAGCTGCTATGGTTCTATTTTTTTTGTTTGCCTTTTCTTTGTGCTTCATCTGACTCACAACTGATGGAGTATATATGCCCTAACAAGAACCCATTTCGCCACCACAGAAAAGCAGCTTGGCGCAGTGGAAGCGCGGTAAGTTTATTACATTCTTCAACAAGATGAATTCGAGATTCTAACTTCTCATAGCCGGGCTCATAACCCGGAGGTCACTGGATCGAAACCAGTAGCTGCTATTGGTACATCTTTTTTTGCTGTCCCTTGTAATATTTTTGTCATTTGGGTACGTTGGTGGTTACACCGCGGGTATAAGTCACCCAACGAACATATCACTACATACGGCCATGCATCCAGTGTTTGGAGCTGGCTTTCATTTTTACACATTCAAATTATGCCTAAGTAAACCACTGATTGCACTTTCTTCCCAGTTCTGTAAATACGGTCTTATGTTTGTCCAGTACGTCTACTCTACGCAGTTTGATATTACATGCCATCATACACCTTCTACCTCCAACATTCATGTTCCCTGGTGTACAAGTAAAGAGTTAGATATTCACTAGCAATATCACATGAGACTACTGTTAGTTGAGCCTGGCCATGGAGCTACTGTGCCCAGTCAGTACCACTAACATGACAACCCATCGTGTGCTCTGTTGGTGGATCTGTCACCGACAGCCTTGACCTAAACCTGTCTAGCTCTAATGACTGCCGGCTGATCTGATATGCACTGAATCGTGTCATGTCATGTATGTCTCTCTTTTGAGGTTCAACTGCAGTCAGGAGAGGATAGTGGATGTTTATGCAGATGCAAAGAGCTCGGCCGCCAGAGTGAACATTGACTTTGGAAGGACTGGCGATTTTTGCATTGGGACTCGTAATCAGCATTCAAATCTTTATCAGTTTACTGCAACGTTACTGTAGTATGCTTTGCGGGAACGCTATGCTCAATATATTGTCATGATTCGTCAAGGCCGTGGCCACCATGACAAGCGAAACTCCCTAGCAGCCTACGAGTCTTTGCTGTACAGGTCTTGTCATGCAGACAAATACGTTTCCAGACAGTGTTCCGTCTTGGATATCTCGTCTAAAGACTCTAACCCAAGATCGCGTGACTCATGCCTGCCATGCTGTTGTCACTATTCCCATCATGAAGTGTTCTACTCGCTTGTGGGTATCATCAGTCAAAAACTCCAAGGATATGAATTAGACGTGGCACTAAAACAAATGCAATTCGATCCGATCTGGGCAGGTTCGATTTGTTTCAATCTTTCTTCAAATAACCACTTTTTAAAGTAACGATATAAGCTCTGGCGGTGTAAGGTTGAAGCTTTTTTTAAAGGTACAAGGGTTTGAGGGGCAACTCCTCTTCTTTTTTCCCACAACAACGTGGGCCAGAGCGGGACGGTGGACGGGACGGGACGAAAGTAAATAGAAAATGGGCAGAGGATTAAAAAAAGGTTCCATATTGACTTTGACCTTTTCTCAGCCCTATAGCAACGGTGATATATTGGGTGAGTCAGGCTAAATGGGAAAATTCTTCAAAGAAGAGAACAGGACAGCGAATATACATGGTTGAGCTGGCAGGTTGAGTCATGGGTTTGCCCATGTAAATCGGGCCTTATAGGATAAAAGAAGAAGTTTGAATGTAACTGGGCATCAATGAAGAGTTTTTAAGGTGCGTAAGTGGTTCTTTACAGGCAGCTATATAAACAATAGTCTGTAGTAGGTACTAAGTCTAGACTCTTGATATCCGTATGTTGGACATCAATACTTACACAACACAAGTGGATAGATACAGTACAGTACTCCGTACTACAAGGATATTAACGAGTTTTTTTTCTTTTTTTTTTTTTTTCTCTCTCGATAATAATTAAGCTCAACTCACATCATTCAAGCTCGTCAACTCCACTGAACCGTGCTGTCCCAAGCGAGTCGGATATCTCAAGGAGGGTATTATACCCCTGTCGAACCAAGACAATTGCAGTTTCGATTCAGTTCAGTTCAAGAGCCGCCAGATGCGTATAGCATGTACATGTACAGATACATGCACATACTGTATGCACAACAACCAAAAGAGACTTTTGCATTCAGGGGGAACCACTTTGTTCTCCTCTTCAACTGCACTTACTAAGTGCATCTGTCCAACCGGCTTAGAGTCTTTAGAGTCTCAAGCAAACACCAAGGAAAAGATCCCCGCGCGTTAGGCCCTAGAGCCAGACTCTTACTCTCTCAACAGTGATCTTAGTGGAGAGAGAACCCTTGAAACCCAGCCTAGCCAGCCACTCGAATTACGGTGAGCGGATTCTGCTACTGTACGACTTGCATGTTCCGCGTGTTCCTCTTTCTCCTCTTGCTCCTCTCTGCTCTCCACTTCTGCAGCTTCAATAGGTTCGATACAATCAAGACATTATCGAATCAGCAGCTACTGTAGCTCTTTCTGACTTGCATCTGCAATTGTTCGCATATCACCCTTTACTCGTTTTGTTCCTGATTTTCTCTTTCCTCTCTTCATTTTCTCTCGCACTCACAATTCAACTACCCCTTGCCTCGATTTATCTTGGGTTGTTCTTAATTGAATATCAGCCAATGCGCACAGATCAATAAATTCAATTACCTTCCTCTCTCTCAACTCCCCTGCTTCTTCTTCCCCTCCTCATCCACTACAAACCACCAAAAAAGAAGAACAAGACAAAATGGGTTTCCTCGACTGGAACGACGGAGCTTCAGTGCTCTCAACTCGAACCTCATCTCGTCGCCATAAATCATCTCGCTCTCACAAGAAGCATCGCTCACGATCAAACTCAAGCGAGCGCGGCCGCGGCTTCGCAGAGTCCCTCTTTGGTGGCGACAATTACAAAAAGAACAGTTCATCGCGCGCTTCCTTCTTTGGTCTCGGAGGCAACAACAGCAACCGATCCAGCTTCTTTGGAAACAGTATGTTCATCTTCTTCTCAACGCGATCGCTATACAATACTAACTGACTCGCCTACTAGGTCGCTCCTCTTACTACAAGCGCTCTCCTCGTCAGGGCTTCGTCCAAAAGACATATAAGCAGCTCAAGCGTCTCCTACGCGACCTGGTCCACTGGGCCAAGCGACACCCATGGAAGGTCTTCTTCATGGTCATCATGCCCCTCATCACCGGCGGAGCTCTGACTGCTCTCCTCGCCCGCTTCGGCCTGCGCATTCCCCCAGCCATTGAGCGCATGCTCGGCGTCGCCTCCAAGGCTGCCACAGGTGACTCCTCTGGTCTTGTGGGCGAAGCTGTTCGCATGGCCAGCGGTTTTGGCGGTAACACCACTGTTCGCATGGAGCGCGATACGCACACATTCGGCAGTGGGGGAGGCGGCTTCGGTGGTGGCGGCGACTCTTCCTGGGGTGGTCTCGCTGACATGGCCAAAAAGTGGATGTGATGTGCTTTTTTAAGCGAGCGAAGCGAAATGGCGTCTTTTTGCTTTGATATGGATATTGGATAGGTATGGATTGGGTTGGGTTGGGTTGGGCTGGATTGACATGGATGGGATATCCATTGACTGACGGACATAATTTGACGATACGCAATTGGGTTATTATTATGATGCTCCCGGCGTTGCAGGAATCGGACTTATTCATTATTATTTTTCTACCTGGGCGGATTACTGTGCTCATATCACCATTTCTACTCTGGTGATTTTATTACATAGACACTGCATACATTGGATAGCAGCATTCTTGATCAAATACAATTTACGACTTGATGACCCCTGACATCTTGGGCTCTTGCCTGTGCCTGTGCCTGTGCCTGTCCCGAGAATGTGATCGACAGCACCAAAACTCTGCACCAGCATTCTTTAACCCCAATCGTCCGATCAAGGTCATAGACCATACCTCACTCACGCAGTCTCGAGTCATCTTGGTTGAATACTCAGCACTATGTTCATTACTAGTTCTGTCCATTTCTCACCCGCCTCCGCAATATACCTCTAGTAGCTAGCCACATCTTATGTCCCACTACTTCTTGCTGTCGGCAGCAGCACCAAGAATGCCAGCCAGAAGCATACTCCAGGAGTCTAAGCCACCACCTGACCCGACTCGCAGCAGCGTGAGCCTATGTCAGATACCAATGCTAATCATGCAATCATTAACCTCTGCGCCCATTCCTATCCATAATCCAAAATTCTGATAAATCAATCGATCCAAGGCTTGCCCATACATCTGCTGGTACCTTGTTTGTTGGTCGATGTTGTTGTTAAGTTTGACATTACTCGGTGCAAAATTCGCACATAATGTGAAGTTGGCCGGCCGTCGACATAAGGCTGCTCGACGGCCAACGCGTGAAAATAAGTATTGTACACATGCTCGCTTGTAAATACAGCGACGCTGTCATAGAACGCCAACGCTGGTAGGATGTCTTCAAGTCGCATCTCCTCTTCATTATTTAGCTTCGCCTTCTTTCTCCTTGATGGTTTCTTTCTCCTTTGTAGGTTTCCAGAACTGCATCATGCGACCCAGCTTCTTTGTTCGACTGCTCTTGGGCTTCTTGCTCTCATCATTGTCTAGTGTGACTTCCATCGAAAGCTTGCTTCGTTCACCATGAGAGCTGCTAATGAGACGGCTGAGACTGGCAAGGCTCGATCTTCGACGCCCGAAGGCCGATGACACTGAAACAGGACGAGGCTCACGAAGGGTGGGTTGTGATTGGCGCTGGCTAGGGAGGAACATACTCTCTCGCGTCATTGTGGAGTTGCTCGATGTCAGTGAAGGAATATCATAATCCACTGACACTCGAACTTCGGGGCCGGGCTCTCCCATAAGCAGCAGAGATCGGAAGTTGTTCTCATCAGCGACGGACGAGGGAGCTGTCGAGATTCGCTGCACGTCAACAGACATTGGCGACCTTGGCGAGGGGAATGAAGACGAATAGCTCATAGCGTAAGGGCTGGTAGGTGCATGTGCTGGAGCGGGAAGATGCAAAGGGCTAACTTCACCGGGAGAGAGATCTTTGTTGCCAGAGAATCTTCGAAGTGAAGAGTGGGCTGAGTCGGCAGTGTCACATCGTTCTGCAGGCATGAAGGGTGATCGGAAGATGACGCTTGGCAGCTCCTCGGCGATGACACTTTCGTGTAGGGATGACCTTGAACGCTCACCTCTGACCGTGTTGGCTGAGATTTGGTCTTTGTCACTGAGACTCGAAGTTGTTCGCCTCATGGACTGAGAAGAATTGTGTACTGACAGCTTATCCTGAGAATTGCGAAGAGGATCCCGAATAACTGCAGCTGGAGGTGTAGCATCACAGTCGGAATCGGTCTCCTCCTCTGAGGACTCGTCCGTTGTGCCAGATCTGGCGTTATCATCATCATCCTCTTCGTCTTCCTCAAACACATCAGCCATCGTGGAGCTGCTGTTATAACGATGCATACCAGCACGGCCAGGGTCGAAGGGAGGTAGATCGGGAGCAGATTCCGCACGTCGATGATAATGCATACCAGGGCCACTGAAGCCCTTCATGCCTTGCGCGCTGTGAAGGCGCCGCTTTCCTGTGCCACTAGCAGCTCGTTGTGCAGCCTCCCACTCGAGATTAAGAGGCAGCGGTGTGTTGAAAGGACCAAGAGCTGCATCCAGATCGATCATAGGATATGCTGATTCATCAGTTGATCGCTTGGGTGCCTCATCCTCCTGAGGAAGATCGGGAGACTCGGTGACAGTGAGTGTAGGGGTTGACATCTGTAACAACTCAGGCTCCCCATACATCTGATCCTCGCCCTCGTACCGGGCGACACTGGGTGCTGGAGGAGTAGGAGGACGGCCGCCTTCTGATTTCGAGCGCTTGTTGTGAGACTTGGGCTTTCGTGGCAAAATAGCGCCAGCCCAGCCCTTGACCTTCTTCTTCTTTTTCTTGCCCTTCTTGCTACTCTTTGGTTTGGCTGTGGCCATGTCAGGCCCTTCGGTATCGGCACAATGCCCATTGCTTGCCACCGGCGCTATCTTCGTCAACAAGTCAAGTGAACCAGCGCTTTGTGGTCGTGCTTTGCCGGGAGAGGTGTTGCCACTAGAGTGTTCTCGGGCAAAGAACGACCAACGCTTTCTGGTCGGACTCGGCTCAGGGTCCTCCGTTTTGGGCGGCTCGGCGAGATTAAGAAGTGTAGGAATCGAATTTCGTCGTTTTGGTGAGCAAGCTGCGTTAGCCAAATCGTGCGTGTTCTCAAGAATAGCACCTGCTGTGCTTGGCCTTGAATCCGATATCTCGCGTGTTGGTGTTTGGGACAACGGCGATGGGCTATCACGGCCACTTGGCGAGTTTCCGGATACGATCGATGAGATGCTTCCAGATAAGGAATGCCCAGGTCGTGCTGTCACAGTGCTAGATGTCTCGTTAGATACCAGAGACAATGGTCGTGGTATGAACTCGAGTGTGTCGGAAAAGCCAACGCGAGCTTTAGTGTTCTTGGGACTGCTGTCAGGCGAAGATTTGGCAGCAGCAGGCTCCGCTGTTTCTTTGGGTGCTTCCGCCGTAGGTACCGGTTCGGGGTCAGGCACGATTTGCTCGGCAAGCTGTAGGGATCCTTGGTTAGGCTGCACAAAGTTGGTTGGGCTGTTTGGTGCGCTGTTCCCACGATTGGCGGAATCGAAAACAGGTGGTTGGAGAACAGGCAGGTCATTAGTCGAGATGGCGCCTGAAATTCCTCTTCGGTGCCCTCTTCTTGGCGGAGGTTGAAAAGTTGGCGAAACAAGCCCGCTCTCAGATTTTGTAGGACTAGTGCTCATAATGGCAATCGAATTGCCCTCGCGGAGACGACCTCCAACAAATTCACTGCCACCTCTTCGATGACCATGCCCTCCAGGGCGCTGTTGCGACGCACCATTCCTAGGGGAATGCGGAGAAATGGGAGGAGTTAGGAGAAAGTTGTTCTCGCGATCTGGTGAAAGCATTGCACCAGGATTGAAACTGAAGTCGGGCAGTGCTGACCGAGAATGTCTCTCCACATTTTCAGCGGAAAGTCCAAAACTGAAGTTCGGAGTCTCAATGGCCGACATAGGACGACGACCTGTTGCTCTTGAGAAAGACGAAGGTGCGGATACTGTACCAGCTGGTTGAGCTGGAAAGACGAATGGAGGGTTTGGAGGCGGTTCATCAACTTGAGATTTGGAATCAAGCGACTGAGAACCATTTAGCGGGTTAATCGAAGCAGCAAACCGATCGACAGGACTGTCGAACGCTGGGCCGGGAGATGGGCGGGATAGCCGCTCAGGGCCAACTGTGGTTGCCATCGTCTCCTCAGCCGCGCAGCGGCAATCGAAGTGATGGACGACAGTTGGTGAATTAATAGTTCATAGGACAGGCGGATAATTCGACCCAGAACCGTCAGGCTCCCTTGATTGTTCGATTCGGGCGGGTGTATAGCAATAATATGTTGGTCTCTTCGAAGAGTTTGTCGCGTCTGAGACGTCACAAGCAACGATCAGTCTGAAGATCTTGAATTGAGATGGAAACTGGCAAGAAAGCAAATAATGTCGGCTTCGAATAAATCAAATTGCTACAGTAGGCGATCGGTACTGGGCAACGGACCGGATAGAAATGGTAGCAACGGGCTTGAAAATCGTCGAGATGAATCGCTGAGAATTGGCAGATGGGACGAACAACTCGAATGGCGGATGTAAAACTAAGTAAGGTATGTAATAATGTAAAGAAAAGGAGTGGACGGACAAGACCAGCGCAACTCTACAAAGGAAAAAAGAGAGCAACTGGAATCGCACCAAGAAAGAGGAGGTCGGGAGGAGGAAGAAAGAGAATCTTCGCTCGCAAAAGGCGGCGTTGTTGTTGAAGTGCGGCCGGAGGGTTGAAGAAGAGAAGACGGGACGGGACGGGGGAGGGGGGAAGAAACGCGATTTCGTGATCAAGCGAAGGCAGTGGAGTCTCTTGAGAGGGAAAGCCAAATGGACTTGTGTTCAGCCACGTCCAGCAAGTGCAAGTGCAAGTGCAAGGGGTCCACTGTGATTAGAGTACCTCGAAGCAGGTACCGCTGCAACCAACACGAAGGCGGGCAGACCGCCGGAAATGGCGAAGGAGGACCTGCATCTCTAGTACCTCGACGCTTCCTTCCCAGTTTGGCCAGGCCCCAGGTCCTGGGTCCCCCTAGTCCTTGGGTTAGGTTGGCTCCTAGTCACTAATCCCTAGTCCTTACTGGAGTCGGATCCCCTAGTCCAGGTACAGTACAGTACGGTACCTGGCCTGGTCAATCTGCCCTGGGTTGTTGTCGTGGTCTTGATCCAGCTGGCCAAAGACAAGAACGAAGACACTTGGCCACAGAAGAGGAGCCACTTTGGGGACCCCAACAGCCTACGTTGTGTTTTGTGTGCTGTTGTTATTGCTGTGCTGCCCAGTGTGCTGTGCTCTGTGCCAAGATTGAAGTGAGTGGATGCCAATGGATGGCGGTTCATGAATCGAGGAATTAGGGTGACCCGATACAGAAGCCGAGGAACCCCAATTGGGGACATGTTTGATGAACTATGCTTCTTTTCGATAACAGATACGATCTGGTGTGTTGCATTGAACTGTAGGTAGGGAAGAAATTCAGATTGATGTTACGAGCCAGATAAGTGAGAGGCTATCTCAGACTGCAGCTGCAGCTGCAGCTGCATCTCCATCTCCGTCGTTTGTCCCTTCCAAAATCAGGCGTCATCCCCCTTCCTCGCTAGGCTTGGTTTCTTCCCTTGACTTCCATCATGGAGTCTGCTTCTCCTTCTTCTTCTCCAGTGCCAGGCAAGCCAGGGCAGGAACCAGGGGCGGCCGGGCCTCCTCCACTCAACTTGGCGGTGGGTCCATGCCCCAAATCTGCAAGACCCGCACTGTGTTGTCCTTTGCTGGGGCAAATTGCACCAAGACCGTAATTCATGTTGCTGACTTCTTCACTGGTTGACGACAATCACAGCGCGAATTGCCATATTATGCTGCTCGCAGTTATCAACTAATTTACTTCTGTTAATCATGCCAATATGACAGGAACATGGATCAACCGGGTATCGTTGATGCGTTTGTCCTATGGGACGAACAACTTCGCTGAGTCCTCACCCAATCTTACTGAAACAAGACAGCAAAACCATCGTGGAGATTGATCTTCATTGACAGCCGTTGCACACACAATCTGCTCATGGCGGTCACCATTTCATGACAGGCACTGTCGATATCGGCACATGATACTCTGCACTGTGACCTCGCAGGTCGACACCATCCCTGTCCGATCCTTTGTTCTCTCGGTACTACACATCACTGTATCCGTACCTGCGAACGGTCGTGAGGAGCTGCTCTGTTCGGCGTATTGAGCATCTGCTATTCGTCCGCTGTTTCTCTTGCAGCCCTCCAAAGTTCATCCCTGGATCATGAGTGCACAATGTACAGTCCTGTACCTATACAGGTTTGCAGAAGCGCAAACTACCTAGGCAACTAGGTAGCAGAAGAATTATCCTCTGACGCTCAAGGCGCCAGAAACGATTAGCCGAAATGCTGGTTCAACTTGCATAAAGTGACCAAATTATTTTGTTTCTTAAACTCAGCGGTCAATTTTTCTGATAACCCGACGCCTGGCCACGGTGGATGTATGTGTCTGTCCTCGAAGAGTCAGAAACAAACGACCTTGAGTATAGAGCCTGAATCCTGTTGGAACAATCGACTTGTCAGGTCGGCAAAATACAATTCTTCCTCTTGCCGCTTCGCTACTATCAAAGATCTTCTGCTCCTCTTCGCCAGAGGCTTTGCCAGGGTGATGGTCTCCAGGTTAGACGGAGAGCGGGGGAGGCGAACAAGAAGTGGAGGAGTAACGGTTACAGCGGGCGGCACGATGTCTTGCTTGCTGATGGCCGCGACAATCCAACGGCCTTGGCGGTTGCGCACGCAGCTCAAAATCAAGTACGGAGAGTCTTGGCTGATGGCCAGATTGTCAACTCATATATCACGAGGATATAGGTTTTTTTTTTTTATCGCTCTACATGATTAAAAACAATCCAGTTCGCTTTGGTCACAGACACAACGGTACATGCACTGGGAACAGATAGATCCTAGTCGATTAGCGACCGGCTGAGTTACAATAAGCATTGCTACCATAGGGTGGTCAGCGTCAGGTACGGATTCGGATGATAACCAGTTGGCGACATGCAAACTAACAAGCAACCATGCAGGGCATTGAGTCAGCTTTACGGATACACACCAGGCAAGTACAGTACTCCTCGTCTTCAAGCTGGAGAGATACCCTTAAAGGCAGTTGGCTTGGTAAGAGCAAAAGTCTCCCTTTCATACTAAGAAAAAGTATATTGAAGAGCAAAGGTCTAGTGCGTTCCTGGCTTGAGGGTTATCGTAAGATCCATGGACTCTTTGCAAATTATTATCAACGTTTCCCGGCTCGCGCAGTTTTTGCAACCCATACAGATGAGGATACACAGACGCACATTGATCTGGTGTAAGTTAAAGGCCAATCACATCCCAAGAGAGACCAGTGGGCTGCTGTAGCAGGCAGCCACTAACGGGCAGATCGATCTCCAGAAGGGGCGGCCTAGATCAGCAGCGGCAAGCATCTATCAAAACATCAGAAACTAGAAGAAGAAAAAGATACGATAGTTCCCGCACATGGACATCGGATTTCGACATTGCCGAGCCTTCCGTCAAACAGACAGGCATTGTTGGAAACAAAGCAAGCTTCTTTTTCGACGTTGATACACATACAGTTAGCTACGTACTGCGGCTATCCACTCACTCACTCCCTCTCGACTTGGCGCCGCACCAGCCGCCAAACTATCGTACAGTCGAGACATGGCTTGCATAATGAATCGGGGCTAGAACCAGTCTTCAATTGCTATGCGCCAAAAAGCCCAGAAGATACGATGCTGCGATGCTGTATACAGTATGGCACAGCAGACCTTTGCGGTGATGTTTGCTTTTTGCAGGTTTCATTAGGGTTGGTAAGGTTCTCCAATTCCTTCTGAGATCCGTCTAGGATCGATTGGCCCAACGTGACCAGGTCACAAATTACGAGGCCGAGGACACGATCACAACAAAGCAATCAACAAACCCCCAGACTAGGTTCCAGTCTATCAACCAGGCGGTCCTTGAACATTACGTACCGCCCTTGTCATTATCCGAGCACTCTGATAACGAGGCTAAGCATCCGATTTTAGATCTTGACAGATGGGTCGCTATTGACGTACGGCAATTGTTGTGTGTACACAAGAGAATTGCCTTGCGGGACAACGTCAGAAGCTCATGGACTCGTTTTGCTGTTTGCAAAGCCATCAATCCCGCTGCAATAAAATTTGCTCTTTGTAGCCCTGGCTTAACGCCTTATTCGCTACGCACGGGGTCAGGAACAGCCGTAGGTCCCCTTGTCTATTCCCACCCTGTTAGCCTGTGCCTGAAAGTCTTGCCTTGATTTGGTTCCCGAAAACATGGCAGCTGATGACAGACACAATTTAGGCTTGGGCTTTCTTCGATCTGGATCCGTGAAAACAAACTGCCTTGTTCGTCTAAGATGTAAGACTCACCGCAGCAACGACGCCAGTTTAGGTGCTGCCATTGGTTCTGACTTATATTGCTTTTCAAGATGCAAGACGTCAGACATCCTGATGGGATGAACATGGACCCAACTTTATCATGGTTTGTTTCAACAGGCCAAACCCGGACTGACAAATACCGAGATCGAGGTAACAGGCTATGCCCCTTCCAAGCTATAGCAGGGACACTATACTGGTGGTTCGTCGCAGCGATGGAATAATACTGACCTCAAGAGTCTATACAGTATCAAAAACGGACTGATCCCAGACAATCATTATCAGCGCTTACCAGGCAGATCTACAACAATGTCCGACGGCACCCGCAAATAATGCACAGACAGAGCTCATGGCAAGGCGCTTGGCGCATCGGAAATTTAGCCAAACAGGGTATGAACTGCACTGCACGGCTGTCTGAACCTTCAACGTCTAAGAAACCAGCCCTGGCGGTTGGACAAAAACAAGACGGCTGCATCTGTTTGATCTGCGGTTGTCGTGACGATTGTGCGTTGGCAAACAAACCACAGCGCAAATCGCGTGATATCTCAACTTTTCGAACCTGCATGCATATAATGCCTGCATCGGTAGTGTCAACCTCGTACCGTTCAACTCGTGTATTCTTTTTTGTATCCCTCGTGTCTCACCAAGACCCGGGGGTTCATCATTGAGCCAACTCCACCGGCTAAGCCACCATCAACAGGGATTCTCCTTCTTTCACGACTTCAAATTCCCCTGTCCGTCTCGTCATGCTCCACCGTGCACTCACCGAACGGCCAATTTCGCAATCATGAAAAAAGGGCTGGCGAGATCGTACGTACGTACCTATCTCAACAGATGGCAACAGGAGGATTGTCCTCTGAGGCCAAAGCTGCCAAAATAGAGTGGTCAAGTGCTGGTCTAAGCTAGCATAAGGCGACCAAAGTATTTCGTCTCTTATGCTTCCAGCGGCCAATTCTTCTAGCCTCGTGGAGTTCAGGTAAGCCTGCCACCTTTCAGCTTATCCTCGAACAACCTCACGCTCGTTTTGTTCAGTGAAATGGAGGCTTCCTTTTACATGCGTAAGCAATCTCGCCAGCTATCTCAGCAAAAAAAGTCATGCAATACCATTCGACACGCGGACATTCCTATTATTATCACGACTGGTATAAACCAATTTGCACAGTTAATTGCGATTTCCTTTCCATTCCGTCATCAACTCCATCTCCCTGCGTTGCGGTGAAGGAGGCCTCGGGGATATTGACAGATACTAGTCTCTCCTGTTGTGCATTTGATGGGGTTGAGAAATGTACTGTACCCGAATTTAGCACACGCTGGTTCATCGTCATTTCGTGGACGGACCAGGCTTCGATCTTGGCCATGGGTCCCATGGCATGTCATCTCAAGGTGGGATTCGGCCGCTATACCGAGGAACAAGGCCTAATCTGGCCTGCAAACCCGCATCAGACACGTCCCACTATGACATTACCATGTTATTTACGACAAGTCGAACGGTTTAATGCTTATAAGCTTTCATTTATAGGCGTTCATGCTGCATTGCCTGTTCTGTGTTGAAGCCTTGTTAAACATAAGGTATATACGGAGATTCTCCATGGCGCTGTCTCTCCACATATGACAATTGAATGTCTCTCCATTGTCTAATGTCTCTGCAGACTAATGCATAATAATTTGAATGCTGACCTCTGTAAATTATGTTAATTAGTCGGATAGGAAAACACGTACACGAAGTTCCTGCTCCTCATCAGTGATAGGCTCGGGACAAATATAACTCAGCCAGACTATCTCCCTTGATGCATATGTGCTATACCTGTATAGGACCTATCAGAGTTTGCAAGTTCCTGACTTATACGTAAACGAACATGCAGTTCCTGCAATACGAGTTCCTGATAGCCCTGGTCCAATCAATCATGTCACTTCATCGGTGTGTCGGCTTCTAGTTTCCGTGCGTCAAACCCAAAGCCACTTCAAGATCCTGCAAGTCGAGAACCCCTAGTCAAGTCACTGCAGAAGGGAGATGGTGGATGTCTGGATTGGGGCTTACCCGTTCGCAGCTGAAGACATGCCCAATAGCGTATAACTCTCCCTCGACTTGACGGACAGCCAAAGTGGGACGGGAGGGCACATTATTGAAGAAGTCGTCAGCTATGTCAAACTATTGAGATTCGGAGAGTTGACGGGTCAGAGAAAAGCCGAAGTCAGTAGCAGATCATTAAAAGATCCATCTGAAGGGGGCTGCAGTCTCCAGAAAGTGAAACCGAAGCATGAAGCGACGTAACAAGATCGCCCCTTATCTGCCCCTTACTTAAAGTGTGGGGAGCCATCCCATCCCATCTTTGGACCCTGGATTTGAGCCACAGCCAAAGAGTGTGGAGGAGCACAGCCACAGACTTTTTCAGTTCACTCACCGCCTGCAAGATAATGCCCCGCTGCAACTTTTTTTGACTGGCAGAAAATTTGGTGAAGGCGCGCGAAGATCGTTGAATCGACACGCCAGAGTATCAAGAATAGACAAACACCAACAAAATGTCTGATACAGAGAGGACACACCCAACTCCCGCTCCTGCGGCTGAGAAGAACTTGGGCATGCGCAAGAATGGTGAGAAAGATTCCTACTCTGTATCGCGCACGACAAAGTTTCACAAGCTGACCACCCTATAGGCAAGCAATGGCATGCTCCCAAGAAGGCTTTCCGTCCTACTGCTGGCCTGAAGTCCTATGAGAAGCGATCGCAAGACCGCGTGCTGATGGCGCAGGTCAAGGCCAAGGAGAAGGAGATGAAGGAAGAGAAGGAGGAAGAGCGCCAGGTTAGTGCAGAATCTCCGACTGTCTGTATACAGAACCACCATCTAACCACCAAAACAGCGCAAGGTCCAGGCTATCAAGGAGAAGCGAGCCAAGAAGGAGGAGAAGGAGCGATACGAGAAGATGGCCGAGAAGATGCACAAGAAGCGAGTCGAGCGACTAAAGCGCAAGGAGAAGCGCAACAAGCTGATCAACTCATAAAAGAGATGATGTATAGAAGTAATTCGGAAGAGGAATAGGGGAGAGGGGAGAAAAAGACACATATATCGACAGCATCATGATTTTTACGCGGCATACCTCAGACTACAACTACAACTTGCAACGGAAAGAATAGGTTAGACAACTTGGAAGCAGCACAATATACCTCGGCGTTGGAATATGCGACTACTAGTACTGGATGGAAAATGAGAGACTATATTCGGATTGCTTGGCTATAGACTAATTGCGGTCGTTTTCGCTTGCAATCTGGGCTTGCTCTTGGTTTTGATTGTTACCTGAATCAATCTCGGCTGTGCAAGCATGAGTTGAGGCCTCCGTTCTCGGTTTATCTACTGATGATCTGTATATTGGAGGTGATGATATGGAATGACAAAATCCTGATATCCGTTCGATAAATGCAGCTTTTGTTGGTTTCGTCGCAGAAACCTCGCGTTGGCTCTGTCGATGTCGGAACTTAATCACTAGCATTGTGGGTATAATGGTGATTATGACACCATCTGAGATGTCGAAAGTGGCAGCACTTGGAGAAACATTTGTGTAATGCCAACAAAGTAGCTATCGCGATCGTTATGATACTATCTTTAGTGTCTATGAACGTATTCGGATGCTATCTTGACCTTATGTGGAGATACCACTCTCTAAACGGTAGTGGCATGTGAAACTGCCGGCCGCCTGTAGATATGGATCCACTAAACCATCTCCGAGGTTGACCATTCGACGATCGCCTGATGTAACCACGCAACAAATCCAGAAAATCAACTGCCAGAAACCCTCTTGGGTAACCCACACCTCATGCGTCACAGGGTCCAGGCGTCTCTGTCGACTCTTTTTTTCTTCTCCAGCTGCATGTGAGAACGAATCGGGATCAGCCACACAGCTGCCCAGCCCAACCCAACCCAATCCAGCCTTGACAAATAACGCTCGCTCACGCCATGGCCTCCGCAGGCCTTACGAGTCCCAGAGACTCTGTTAACTCGGTCTCAAGCGTACGCTCAGGCAGTCGTCACCAGCTTAAGCGATCCATTACCGAGCTCGCGTCACCCGTGAAGCTCAACCGTCGAAAGGAGAAGGAACGCGATCGATATAACGAGGACCGCGCTTCCCATGCACACCACATTTCCATCTCGCATCCCCTATCTCCAAACTCGATACACCAAGGCAGAGTATCAGTCGACATCATGCCGCGATCCGAAGGCGTAACACCTTATATGAGCCCCGACCAGAGTCGGAGGCCGAGCTTGATGCTATCGAGAGAAGAGGAAAATAAGATTGCCAGCGCTTTTGCGCCGGTAGAACCAAGGCCGAGCAAAGAAAAGATCCAGGGAGAAAAGGCTAAGACGTCCTTGCAGGTCGAGTAAGATAGACACTGCCTCCCCGTTCATCGTGCTGTTGCTGACCCGTGCACAGGGGCTTGAAGCACTCGCTGGTCGAACTAGGTACTTTCTCTACATCAACAGCCCGCCGACTCGACGAAACATACTATGCCGTACTTGAAAAGATGTCCACACTCCAATCAACCGTTGCTGCATTGAAGGGGTTAGCTGAGGAGTCTCAGAGCATACACCGAAATTTCGAGAATGACGCCTGCGAGATTGAAAGCGATATCACGTCACAGATTGTCGCGATGGGCGAGTTTAAGGAGCATCAAGAGAACATCGAATCACTCACCACCCGTGTCCAAGATGGCCGTGCCAGGATTCGCGCTCTGAGCGACAGAGTCGACATTGTTCGGGAACAAGTCGAGCTCTGGGAGCGTCACGATAAGGAGTCCCAAGACAAGACACGGCTACGGCTGAGAGCCATAATGATTTGTATCACAGTTGTGTTCTTGGCTGTGGTGATCTTGTTCTTTGGCGCGCAGTATGTATCACTGAACAGTACGCGAGCGGGTAGCTCAGGAACGCCTCGAGTTGCAGAGTCCTTCATTGAGTCGCATAAAGAAGCAGGACATACAGCACTGCCTCGCCACAGACACGAGAGGAGCGACTCGCCATATTTGAAGAAAAAGCCGGCGCATACGCCAAAGCATAGAGGGGAGGAGCTTCGTGCTTTTGATGAGCTGTGATGTTGACGGCGCTCAACATTACTTGCTTTTTTCGATACCCCATGATTAATGACATAACACAGCGCGCACATCGCATTATTTCTTTTGTATTCAGAGATTGGACATCATCTGCAAAAATCAGAGTAACTAGTATGCTGAAAAAAGGTATAAGACTAAAAGTGCCACATTACCTGCCTCTATCACTGCAGGAAGATCTCGGCAGAACATGGGGTCAGGTCAGTAAGGCCACAAGGCTCTATTCGATTGAGATAATGAAGTCTTATGGCTCTGTTCATTTCACCCTAATAGAGCCTCATGGCCTTATTGACCTGACCCCATGTTCTGCAACAGACTTGCCTGCTGAAGAGTAGCCATCCTTATCCTTTTTAGCTTCACCCTTCGTACATAATGCATAATAATAGAATACAATTTGTATTGAATGGAGATTGTTTGTTTTGTGGTCGACGATGTCATCTGGATTCTGTTCCAAAGTCCAACATGGTCCACTGACGAGTATTGTAAACGGATATAACCCTTTCTGCAGATATAAATAGGGCTCAATGTTGCGCTAAGGAAACAGTATTCAACTCGGAATATTCTTAGCTGGATGTAAGCTGAGGCAATGGCTGCACAGTCTTTCAAACCTGGTGAAGGATATTGGGTAGGTTGAATAGTTGTTGCTTGCAACACAAGCGAAGTGAGATACTTCAAGTACCATCAGTATCCATATACATGCAGTCACAGATATCAATTCTAATAACATCCTCAGCTCAAGAGACTTACGCAATAACGTCCCATATGACCTTTATTGACCCATGCATGTAAGGTATGAGGCAGATTGGCAAGCAGCTACTCATGCGCCGAGCCGCAGTCGGCGCCACATTTCGGAGCCTCCGTAGCACGCATCTCCACTGCCGAGCCGTAGTCCGGAGCTCATCAAGAAATTGTTTGGCTTAGATTTGCTTTGACCAGGACTGCCAAGGAGCAGATTCTCATTCTGGTCAGGCTCGGGGAGCTTGTGAAGACAAGGCCGAATGTTCTCCGTGAGCCAGACCATCCCCAGATAATGCAACCTACTGGTCTTTTAAATGATGACCTTATTTATCGCAGCAGGGTTACCCTAAGTTGTGATGGAAGACAAATAGAAGGGTTGTCCGTGGCATGGATATCATGGTCAGCATGAGCCATAGCAAATTCTTACATACTAACCCAAGTCAACTTAAGTTACTTCACCAGTAAAGCACAGACTGGGCGTTGCGTAAGTCAGCGTGGCGGGGCGGATGAAGGTGTTTACTTTCCATTGCTGTATTTCCCCAGTCGGTTAAGTCAGATGATTGGCTTATCCGTAATATCTGAACAGTCTGGAGACGATGTCTAATCTCTCTTGTTTGCTTTTGTGGCTTTGCTTGGTCCAAGTTGCCTAGCAGCCACGATGTAAACGAGGTAGGATGGAGAGACGATGTATGTGACATTTGGATCAACATGAAGGATCGACTGTTTGATTTTGAACAGAAAAGCGAGTCAGTTTGGTGAATGGTGGTGTAAGACACTGTCAGATCGAGTCAGGACAAGTTGGCATTGGATGCAAAGTTGTTGATCGTTATACCTTATTCTGCATCAAGTACCGTACCAATGATAGATTGGGCTCGATGAGTCTATGTCTATTGCAACGACTGATGATTTACCGGAACATCTGCTCAGCCTTACGTTAACTTCTATAAGTTAGACCGTTTTCAATTAACAGTAAAAACTACACCAAGAAAAACAGTAACTGGTCATGGATATATCGAGTTTCATGCCGTACATCCATAGTACGGCAAAAACCACCCGAAAAGCAGGGTTGCGAGTGTCTGGGCATGTGGCTTGGTACTTGGCGACACACGTCATGCCCCTCGCTTTGGCGCTTAACACACGCAATTGCCCAGCGCGATGAATCCCTTATAAAGGTTGAGAGAAGCCTTAAAAAAAGAGACTGAAGCGTCATCGTTTTTCTCGTCTTTTTCGCGATTGACTGTCGAGACTCGAAGACCCTTTTGTTCTGTTCGTGATACCCAGGACAAGACAGGCAAGCATTACGTAGTTGCACCCCCTTAGTTTAACCACTAACTTAGACGAAGCTGACTGACTGCAGCTCTTGCCCCGCCATAAGGCACCGTATCGGTAGTTTACCATACCAGACCGAACCCCATCAATCCAACAATCTTTCAGGCGGAAACTATATACCCCAAACACCTAGAGTAACGATTTCTTTGGCATCCTTTTCTTTCTGTATCCTAGAAAGATAGCGATAATCGACATCTTTCATCCTCCAACGGTTCTCGATATCCCCGAATCTTACACCTACACGAACAAACACGACACACTCCAGAATCTCGGCCATGGCTGCTGAGGCCGGAGATACGCCCGTAGTTGTCGCGGACGCTGCTGCTCCAGCTCCGTCTACTGTCGACTTGCCCGTGCGATCAAAACAAGATGTTGCGCCTCCTGCAGGCCAGGCACTGACTGGAAAGCAAGAGCACTGTGAGTTGCGATGCGCTTTGTCCCTGCGGTGTAATGCACGAAGCTAATATATGGTTCTGCGTCTCAGACCTGAAGAGAGAACTTATTTCTGAGCAGGTGAAGTGGGAGATCAACGAACTTAACTCTACTACCGCCCTGCAACGTTTCGGCGCACCGTTTCGATCCGATCATGGCGAAGTTCCACCTGAAGAGTCCGAGCTACCTATTCTGCGATATATCTTCGTTCATCATATTCGCGATTTCCCTTTCCTAGACAAGGCGCGCGAGAAGGAGTTCTGGCAAGACAAACTGCAGGTGGTGAGTAATGGATCTACCACAACACGATCAGCAGAGTGACGCTAATATGATGTAGTTTCTCGAGTCATTCGCTGGAAAGCAAATCTCATCCTCGGAGGATCGCCTAGAAGAGACGAAGCGAAGGAAGCTTGCCATCAAGGCCAGGAAACTTGTGGAGCTGATGATGGTTTCCGGAATCGGAACATCATCAGGATTTGAAGAGCGCATTCGATTCTCCGAGATTGAGATTGTAGACAGCAATGCCATTGATACTGGTGTGATGCACACATTGCCCGAGGGCAACTATATCAATGGTTGGGACGTCAATGTCTCCGGCGTGAGAGTCACCCAGGTCAAGCACACGATCCGAAAGCACAAGCATGCCGAGTTTATCTTGCGCATTAAGAAGAAGGGAGAATTGGAGCATTATGTTGGACGAAGGTATAGCGACTTCGCGAAGCTCCACAGCCGACTGCGTACAGAGCTCCCCGGTCGTGTGATACCCGAGATGCCCAAGAAGAACAAGTCTGACACAACGACATCAATTGCTTTCACATCCATGTTCAGCAATGGCAATGATTCGGATGCCTCTTCTATCTCATCTGTTTCTACGAGACCAAATGGAGCTACATCCATGCTATCACCAAGTCCGTCTCACACCCTTTCTGATATATCATGGTACTAACATTTATCAAGGCCACCGCAAGACTGACTCTGCCTCGTTTCGATCGAATCGATCAAAGGGCCTCAACTCTCCAAGGCTCCCGTCTCCTAGGGTGTCTACTGAGGGAGGAAGATTGAGTCCCGCCATCCGACAAGACTCGGACAAATCAGACAAATCAGACCCGTCAGAGGTGAGCGGTACAGCCTAGCCCCGTATTTGAACCAAACTAACTAGAACAGCAATCCGTTGTCCTCTGGCGCGAGAACCAAAGAATTTCACTGAGAGCGTTCCTGCGATCTCTCCTGCACAACCCTCAGTTTGCCAATACTAATGCTATGCAAGAGTTCCTGAGTGGTGAACCTATTACCCCGACAGACGATGATGTTGAGGATATCCTTCGAAGGAAGGCGCTTGACGAGAAGCGTATGGAAGAGCAAAAACAGTTCTACGAGATCGCGAGAAAACGTGCCGCCGAACTTGATGAGTATATGGAACAGTGAGTCTTGCCTCGCATCAAAGACGAACTTGAGCTAATCTTTCATAGATTCCGTCGTGATATCGTTGAGCGCAACGGCCTTACCATGCTATTCCAGGAGATCAAGGAAAAGGAGACGATTGGAGATCTTAGCATCCAGTATCGCAAGTTTGCTGAGTGGCTTCGTATCGAGATTGCCGCCGTCATCTATCACCTTTTCCTTGCCGAAGACAACTCCCCTGAGCTATTTGCCCAAGCGAGACGTATTCACTCCCTCATCCCATACTCGGTCATCAAGAACGTCATTCGAATCGCCAATCCCGCGGCCGTTATGTCAGGTGTTCTCGATATCTTCTTGGCCCAACCTTTCGGTACACGGTCGTTGATGCAGCGAATCTTCTCCCTGACACTGAATGATGGCATCAAGAGTTTCCAGAAGTCGATCGACATCCTCGCTACAAAGATCGACGACAAGACCTTCTCGGGCAAGCTCTACAAGTACACACATGCGGAGGAGCACATCAAGATTGCCATTCGTGAGGAGGCCGAGGCTGACGATGTGGATATCATCGTGTCGATCATGAGGTCCGATCTCATCGAGCCAGGCCTGACAGGAGAACAAATTCAACGACTCTACAATGCATATGTCGCTTTTAACAACGCGGTGGAGAATGTTGACGAGGAGTTACGCCAAGGAGCTCAACTCTTCTCATACATGAAGCAGTACCTGAAGCTATGCACAAGGCAGCGGGACAAGGAGATGATGTTGCAGTTGATTGAAGAGCCGGTAACTCTTCAGCTCTTCCGAGACCTGTTCACAATCTTCTACGAGCCGCTTGTTCGAGTTTACAAGTCCGCAAACGTGTACAACAGTGTCACTGACTTTGCTGTTTTCATCGACGACATGATCCAGGTATGAAGCATGACTTTCTCAAGATGAAAACAATAACTAACATGAAAATAGGTTGTTGACAAGTGCAGAGAGCAAGACGCTTCGGCAGACCCCAATCAGACAGTCCAGGCCTTTATCGACCTTTGCCAACGACATGAGCACAACTTTTACAAATTCGTACACGAAGTTCACACACACGATAACGGCCTTTTCACTCAGCTCATGGGTTGGATCGAGGGCATTCTTGAGTTCTTGCGTAAGGGCCCCAAGAATGGAACTCTCAACGTCAACGCATTGTTTGAAGGTGGCGTCAGTGCTGGAGTTTTAGACAAGGAGAAGGCGATCGCAGAGATCAACTCTCTTATCGCATGGCAAGAAGCACGAAAGAAGTGGCACAACGACAAGACACGGCAAAAGATGGCGGCCGAGGGACATGCTGGAAACGATCTGATGCCAGCAAGCATGAACTTCAACTCGGCCGACTTTGGGCTCGACAGCGAAGACCTCGAAGACATGGCATACGACGATGGATCTGACGACGAGGCCGAGGCCGAGGAGGAGGATGAGCTGGATCCCATCGAGGCCGAACGGCGACGCAGAGCTAAGCGCCAGGATCGCTTGCGACGAAGCGCCGGAGAGCCTGCCAAGCCTCCTGTGGGAGAAGTCCACAAGCTGACCGACAATTTCTTGATTATGCTGCGACAAGTTCTGTCTAATTAGTTTTAGTAAGATATCCTCAGTGCTGTTGTATACGGGTTAAAGGGATTGTTATAGGGTTATGATCAAAGAGAAGGATTGTATTAATGCGGATGGTATAAAGACAAACCAATGATTAGAACGAGGAACATAGGGAAGGGAGTCGGAATAGAAGTTGATACCAGAAGCTGAAGCTATTTGATACACTGAATATATGGAGTTATTGGATAATGTGAGAGATTGTATTGGCTGTGAGGCACGAAAACCGGACATTGAAGACCGGACCCGAAGCCTGGTTCCTCTTCCGGGCCCGGTCTTGACCTGGCAGCCCATGTTCACTTTCTTCAGCCCGTCAGCACATGCCGTCCCATCCAATTCACATCGTTAGGCGGGGGAGATGAGGAGCCGAATGGCAAAATGCACATCCGCTTCGGCACGTGATGAGTTCGACTGGAAGGTATTGGCGTCATGGATTTGGTCTATTACAGGCGACTTCTCCCGATCCTTTGGACTTTGCGACGGGTCAAAGATCGAGAGAGTGGAATTATTAATTGTATTGAAGCGTAGAATCAGTCAGTCATGAGGATCAAAAAGAACATTGGTATCCAATTGGACGTTTGGCCACGCGTTTCGGTCCCAAGGAAACTCCATCATCTACAACGCAGTGTGGTCATTGACTTCCGAGTCAACTATATCTTCAGTGGCTTACAGCGTCTCGACTGTCAAATGTCCCAGTGAATAGCGAATAAGTGTGCTGCTAATAAGCCATCGCTGATTGGTCAGGTCAACCGAGGAGCCGAGAGAATCCGTCCCGGTAGAGCCTCGCGAAGAGCAACAGACCCAGTAAAACATCAAGGGGAATAACTCAATTGGTTGATCCCATTGAATTGATTGAATCCCTCTCTTTCTCCAAAACCAACCTAACCAAACCATATCCAACAAAAGTCCTGCTCCTCCGCCACTCGAGGATATCGTGAAATCCTACCCTTCGATTCTCCCCGCGGATGCAGTTTGGTCTTGGTCATTGTGACTTCTGTTGATGATGGCTTCTTCTATGGCAATGAGGAAGTTGGCCCTCGGCTCTTCCGTGAGTTGTTCCCAGCCTGGCCTTTTGCGATGGCTTCATGAAAAGCTCCAAGTGGATTGACCTTGTGTTGCCATCGCGAGAAGCTTCAACGTCTCTTCAATGCGCTCTGCTAACATCTATTCAGTTCACAAGAGCCGCTAGGTTCCCTACCCGAGCTTTCTCTACAACCCGACCTGTTTGTACGCTTTTCACTTCGATCAGCCCGCGCGACCTGAGATGCTAATGGATCGTCAACAGCCCGAGTTATTACTGGAAACGGTCCCCTGCGAGCCAAGGAGGCCTCTCCTTTCGTGAGCAACAAATACGCCGTTATCGTACGTCCACTCGATTACCCACGAATCAAAGACAACATCAATTGACACTTCTCAGGACCACGAGTACGATGCTCTCGTTGTTGGTGCTGGTGGTGCCGGTCTGCGAGCTGCCTTCGGTCTCGCTGAGGCTGGCTTCAACACTGCCTGTATCTCCAAGCTTTTCCCTACCCGATCTCACACTGTCGCCGCTCAGGGTGGTATCAACGCTGCTCTAGGTAACATGCACGAGGACGACTGGCGATGGCACATGTACGATACCGTCAAGGGTTCCGACTGGCTGGGTGACCAGGACGCTATTCACTACATGACCCGAGAGGCTCCCGCTTCCATTATCGAGCTTGAGAACTACGGATGCCCCTTCTCCCGAACTGAGGATGGCAAGATGTGAGTCTGGACTTTGAGTTCCGCCCCTAGTGCGGTCACTGACCTTGAATAGTTACCAGCGAGCTTTCGGTGGTCAGTCCAAGGAGTACGGAAAGGGTGGCCAGGCCTACCGATGCTGTGCTGCCGCTGACCGAACCGGCCACGCCCTTCTTCACACTCTTTACGGCCAGTCTCTCCGCCACAAGACCAACTACTTCATCGAGTACTTCGCCCTCGACCTGATCATGCAGGATGGTGAGTGCCGCGGTGTCCTCGCCTACAACCAGGAGGACGGCACTCTCCACCGATTCCTCGCCAACCACACCGTTCTCGCCACTGGTGGTTACGGCCGAGCTTACTTCTCCTGCACATCTGCCCACACCTGTACCGGTGACGGTATGGCCATGGTTGCCCGTGCCGGTCTCCCCAACCAGGATCTCGAGTTCGTCCAGTTCCACCCTACCGGTATCTACGGAGCTGGTTGCCTGATCACTGAGGGTTCTCGTGGTGAGGGTGGTTACCTCCTCAACTCTGAGGGTGAGCGATTCATGGAGCGATATGCCCCTACCGCTAAGGATCTTGCTTCTCGTGACGTCGTTTCTCGATCCATGACCATGGAGATCCGTGAGGGCCGTGGTGTCGGTGCTGAGAAGGACCACATCTACCTCCAGCTCAGCCATCTGCCCGCTGAGATTCTCGCCGAGCGTCTGCCCGGTATCTCTGAGACCGCTGGTATCTTCGCTGGTGTCGATGTCCGCAAGCAGCCCATCCCCGTTCTCCCTACCGTCCACTACAACATGGGTGGTATTCCTACACGATACACTGGTGAGGTCCTTACTGTCGACGAGAAGGGCGAGGACAAGGTTGTCCCTGGTCTGTACGCTTGCGGTGAGGCCGCTTGTGTGTCTGTCCACGGTGCTAACCGTCTGGGTGCCAACTCTCTTCTGGATCTTGTTGTCTTCGGTCGTGCCGTTTCGCACACCATCCGTGACAAGTTCAACCCTGGTGATGCCCTGAAGCCCACCGCCGCCGATGCTGCTTCCGACCACATCGAGACTCTCGACAAGGTCCGAACTGCCGATGGCCCCAAGAGCACCGCCGAGATCCGACTTGCTATGCAGAAGGCTATGCAGACTGAGGTCAGCGTTTTCCGAACTCAGGAGAGCTTGGACGAGGGTGTCCGCAAGATGAAGGAGATTGATGGCATGTACAGCCAGGTTGGCATGAAGGACCGCAGCATGATCTGGAACTCTGATCTTGTTGAGACCCTTGAGCTCCGAAACCTGCTGACTTGCGCGTAAGTTTTATTCTTTCTTATGATGTATGAATCAACACTGACATGACGATAGTATCCAAACCGCCGAGTCTGCTGCCAACCGAAAGGAGTCTCGTGGTGCTCACGCCCGCGAGGATTTCCCCGACCGTGACGACGAGAACTGGATGAAGCACACACTCTCTTTCCAGAAGGAGCCTCACGGCAAGGTCGACCTGTCCTACCGAAAGGTCATCGGCACCACTCTGGATGAGGCCGAGTGCAAGCCCGTGCCGCCTTTCAAGCGTACATACTAAGCTAAACGTTTGCGGACACGAGGACGAGGACCAGTACTGGGAAGGAGTTTTTGTTAGCTTGTTGGGAAACTTGGCATGCATGATTCTACGCAGGGCAGCGTCTCCTTTGTAGCAAGAGGTGCGATATATATATCCTTTGGGAAAGAGAAGGTGACATAAGTAGCGAGAGGATGGTCTCCCTGGAGTCTTAGGATAGAAGACTCTTGGAGGGGACGTGTATTTGTCGACTTTGTAGTTCAAAAGAAGTTAAGAGACTTAAAAGAAGATTTTCTATGTAATTGGGATTCATGTACCTGTTTCTTGAGTTGTATCGAGTGAGATGAGTGCTGTTCGTGTATGAAGAGCCTTTCCTTCTTGTTGTTTGATGGTTGGCGTTCATTGTTCGTGGGTTGTTCTCAGTACAAAGAACAACATACAATGCTGCTCATCAGGAACACTGTTGGTATAACAGCAATGCTTCAATATTGCTGTGTGTTCAGAATTCCGTCAATCTACAAAAGCCCTTCCATTGCCAGAGAAATGAATCTCATCTCATCCTCATCCTCATCCAGAGAAGACTCACAAACCTCACCTCGCTACCACACTCATCACTAGGACAACCCTTGCTACTGTAACTTCATTTCAGCAATTTTACCAATTCCTTTCGCCCATCATGTGTAAACAAGTCATCCGCGTCTCCGTCTGCTGGCAGTGTTCTACCACGCTGGAGCCCTTTGGTAAAATCCGAGCCTGCGGCGACATTGTAGAAAACGGTGGGTTTTGCAAATTCGAGGAAATCCAAATCCAGGGTCCCCCTGACCTGCTCTGTTCTGCTTGTTTGAAGGAGCATAAGGGGGAAAACAAGCGGAATGATCAGCAGAAGCTGGACACCAAGGCTTGAACAGGATGAGTTTTGAAGATGACAGTCAAGGCTGGACGTTGAGATGCTGGGCCTGGAGCCCGGCATAGGTAAGTCAAGTAAGTGCGAAAGACGAGGGTCTCTTTCTCTTTGGTCAACATGGTGGTATTTCTATCTCGGTCTCATTTGTGGTAAGTTTGTAGAGCAAGAAATAAATTGATACTTGATTTGCAATGGTACATCTATATATGTGAAACAGACTCTTCGTCGAACAGTAACCTCTCTTCTTCATCCTGAGATCGAACAACAGCCTTGCTTTGTGATGTTTGTGCCTTCCTCTCATAATACGAGATGGCAGCTAACAGAATGTGAATGAAGCTAGAAACAGGGCCTGTCAGTATCGAGGTAAATGTGTACTAGGGTGAGAAATTTACACTTTGGCAATACCGAAGCATCCGAGTGTTCGTCTTCCAAGATGTGACTCGTCTTTGGTTGGAGCTGAGTCTGAGACTTGATGGTCGACAGGACCGAAATAACCACCAATAGCAGTAGAGATTATGAAGGCGATGGAGAGAATGAGATCAAAGTACATATGTATGGATGCCTTGAAGCTTTGATATTTTGTGGTCCATAGCTGTACAGTGACTATGGAGCTCCATATCAGAGTGATAACGAGCTGAAGAGAAGCATAAGCAAGTGGCAGAGGGGACGCATCGGGATATGACTTACAAGAGGTCCAAATGCAATGACAGGAGTTATGTCATGATTTGAACCAGCAGCGAGAACAGAGACAATGATGAGAAGTAGCGCGTCGATAGAGATGGAGAGGAGACGAATGTTTAGCTTGACAGTCCATAGAGGTCCCCTCACAGCTGAAGAAGCTCTGTCTTGGGTCATCAGCGGCTGTGGCTGATCGTCTTGTTTCAAAGCTGTCTCGAAGCTATCACGATACTCTGGTCTCGCCATTGTAAGTGTAGTTGATCCTACCATACAAGAAGAAAGTAAACAAAGAATAAATACGGTTACATGAGATAAAAAGTGAAATTGCAATACCAAGCTGACCGCTAACTTTGTTAAACGGATCCTTCAGCTTAGAATATGGGTATAAGTTTAGAGCCAAGATCCCTGCGTTTGAGCTACCGGACTATGCCTAATGAGGAGCTGATGGAGGCTCAGCTTCCGCCAACTTTGTATACGAGTTGGGATGAGTTACTATATGTATGGCAAGGAATATATAGTTCAGCTGAAGTATAAATGTATCTTGATATTTATGCTATAGTAACTATCTAGTTGTTGTTAGTTGGAGAGGTTGGGATAGAGAATGTGAATATATCTAGATCTAATCAATATTTAACTCGTGACTTTATACTGTAAGTGGCTCAAACTATAATAAACCTTCAACCTTAATCTTGTTCTTTATTTTGTTGCTCGCCACTTTCTTCATCTTCGGTAGGCGTTGCTACAGCCTTTTCTCGCCGAGGATGCCAACCTCCTTTCCAGCCAACCCAACCATCTTCTCTAGGACCTCTTGCAAGAGAAACCAATATCGACAAACATACAAATGCAACTACCCCAAAGTTAATATCCTCCTGTGATAGGAAATTGATTAAGATTAAACTTACTGCTCAAGCCGCCACTTCTCTTCCAGCCTCCACTGGCGTACAGTCTATTCCCAGCCGCCGTACCAGTCAATTGGCCAGCGAAAGCCAATGCCATATAAGCCGTGTTGACTCGATTACGAGCCTTGGGGTTGATGCTGAAGATAGCTGCGCGATTGGATACTTGGGCGGTTTGCATACCGACATCTATACCTATAGCTTGGAGAACAGGTCCTGCAACGGTAAAGTTTCCAGTAAATGTTCCTATGATAGCTCCTATCAACGCCAGAATCTGGCCACCAATTGTTGATAGCAGAGGGACGAAATGGTCAATTAATCTTCCAATCAGCGGAATAGCCAGTATAGTCGCAAGGGCTGTTAACGAGAAGAGACCGATCTGAAGAGACGTATAGTCGAATGGTGGAGAAGCGAGTAAGAAGGTCAATGTTGTCCAAAACGACGTAAACACAGCCGATAGTGTAAATGCAATAAGACACGATTGTATAAGCACCGGCTCTGTAACCATCATATAAGGAATCGAGGCCAGTGCACGGAAGTAATTGAGACCATCAGGATTCGTAGATGGATAATCCGGCATGAAGCAGAAGAGCACAACGCCCATGAGATACTGCAGACCGCAAGCAACCCAGTAGATGTTACGCCAGCTAGTAAAGTTAGTCACAACTCCAGACAACAACCTCGCCATCAAAAGACCAAGCATCAGTCCTGACGTGACAATGGCTAAAAGAGACGCCTTTTTGTGCGCAGGCGCAAAGTCTCCTACTAGAGGAACCATAAGCTGCGGCGTGACAGTGGTAGCACCGCATAAGAAAGACAAAGCCCGGAAGACGGTGAAGTCATTCGTAACACAAAGTCCTATCCACTGCATTCGTGTTCTGTCAGCAGCTGAAAAGGGTAGCCGTAGTCATAAACAGGTAAACTCACCATTGTTGCAGTGGCAAAGACCAGACTGATGATGAAAGGTCGTCTCTCAAGAATATCACCAAGGGGAAGGACAAAGATTAGTCCAGCTGCGTATCCTGACTGTAGAAGTGTTGCTACTTGGGAGGATTCTTCGTATGAGACGTTGAATGTTGCGGCTATCTTGTTGAGAATTGGCTGGTTGTAATAGAGATTCGCTACTGTAATGCCCGAAGCCTATATTCATCAGTTATGATTCCATTGGAACAAAGTCGTCAACTCACCATAGCATATAGAAGACAATGTCTGATAGACAAAGCTGGTGGCGACTCATCGTTCCATCGACAATTATTCGGTGTCAAGAACCTTCGAATCCAACTCGACTCATATTTTGAAGACTGAAGAACCACATTGCTAGAGCCTGTCTCTTCCGTTGATTCAGCTGAACTCTCAACTTTGGTGTCTTCAGCAGAGTCTTGCACGGGGACGGTCTCCTTGATGCTATCATCAGGGACATTTGACCCCTCGGGTCTATTCGAGGACGTCATCGTAGCTCAGCAGTCACCGCGGACAGAATAATATTAAGGAGCAACAGTTAAATGATGACAAGCATGTTTAAATAGATAATACAATATGCAAGTCAGATTTGAGGCGGTCATATAGAGGTTGTCATGATGATGGAGAAAATTAGTACAGGCCAGTCAAAGTGGATTAATAGTAGACGATCTCCCTAATGGAGTTTCGGAATAGTCAGCTTTGGAGCTACAGCAGATACGGGCAAACGGCGTTATTATCTCCCTTGTTTTTTCTCCTATTAATCCATGATGGGTTAATGCTGTGTAGGGAGCAGTGCAGTTTGCCGGATATAAATGTCCGTAAACCCGGCTTTGAGACGAGAGCTCATTATTCGCCAAGCTAGGGATACTCATCTATATTGAAGCTTAATTGAACATATTGTCTCAGTATCACGACGGTTGACTCTTATTCTCAAATTACTGGGACAAATGACTCAATTCCCAGTCTAGTCCTTTTCATGAATGACATCTGCTATAGCATGACTGGCATATAAGTTTTACCTTATCCATCCCTTCTTTTTGCAATGTTCATCATCCTCAAACCCGCCAACTCCACAAAGAGCTTAACTCATTTCGGTTTCATAAGTAAAACAAGAAAGGAAACCACTCTGCGGATAGTTTACCTCTTCTTGCCCTTGCGCTTGTTGGCCTTGCCCTGCGAAGCGCCGGATGCCTTAGCCTTGTTAAGAGAATCAGTGCTCTTGTCGACGAGCTCAAACTCCTCGCCAGCAGAGTCGGTGCTAGGAGTAGGCTGGGGGTCAGAGTCATCCTCGTCAGCGTAAACCTCGAACTCGTCCTCGGAAGACTTCTTGGAGAGGAAGCGGCCAGCAGTGATGTTGAACAGGAAGATTGGGGCGCGGAAGACAGCGGTGTCCTTGATGGTGGGCTTGGCGAGCTCGTTGGGCTGTCGCATGTTAGTTTAGTCGTATGTGATAGATTGGTACAACTTACATCAAGGAGGTACTCGTGAACCTCTCCCTCATCATCCTCTCCCTCGAGGTAAACGTCACCAAGAGAGTCAACAACGAGGATTTTGCCGTTCTCAGCAACAACACGCTTGCGAGCACCAGTGGGGCCAACAGTGGGAGTAGGAGTAGCATTTCCAGACTCAGTAGGACCTTGAGTGCGGCGGACCTTCTTGACGGGCTTAGCACCGTCGCGCTTCTGGGCCTTCTCGTACATGCGACGCTCTCGTCGGTTCTGGGGCAGAGGGGGAGCCTCTTCCTCTTCGCTCTCGGCCGCAGCGGGGGCAGGGGCAGGGGCAGGAGCAGCCTCGACACCGGGGATGTTGAGACCGCCACCCCAAGCAGTTTCACGAGCAAACTTGATGTAGCGCTCGACAAACTCGGTCTGACGCTTCCAGCTCATGTAGAGGGTAAGATAGTGAATACCGCCACCAACGACGAGGAACAGACCAACCATAACCGTGCCCAGGCCGGGTCGGTAGCGGTTGTAGTAGTAATCGGTGCCCTTCCAGAGAGGGAAGCCATTGGAGAGGAAATGGTCGTAACGGTCGCGCTCGGGGCCACGGAGGATGTTGGCAATGAGGGACAGACGAGCCTGGGCCTCACCAGCCTTCTTGACAGCGGTCTTGATCTCAGCATTGGTGGGAGGCTTGACCTTCTCGCCCTTCTTCTTGTCCTTTCCAGCCTTGGATCGCATTGACTGCCTGACCTTGTCCGGGTGCAGGTTTCGGGTCTGCCTGCGGTAGGCCTTGGTGATATCGTCGAGCGAAGCAGAGGGAGGCACGCCGAGGATATCGTAAAAGTTGGCGGCAGGGTCGGTCTCGTACTTTGAGATTTCATCTCTGATGCGGAAGATTTCGCGATCTAAAAGCAGAGCACAAGGTTAGACAAGGCATTACAGGTAGAAACAGAGACAGAGTTATGGTAAACTGTACCTTCTTTGCTCCAGGCGCTGGCCAGGGGGCTAAAGAGGGCGAGAAGCCCAACAGAGAAGTACGAGATCTTCATCTTCGACTTGTACTCCTTGATTGGAGTGATTGAAGAAGAGGAAGAACAGAGAGAAAGTGTCCAAAGGGAAAGAGAGAGGATGGGGAAGAAGAGGAAGATGGGAGAAGGAAGGGAAAAAGTCCAGGGGGTTGTAACGGTTCCTGGGCTAGTTAAAGCTGGAGCCGTAAGGTAAGATAGCTTAGCTTACCTTAAGTTTAGGTAGATCTGGACTTTCTCTCTCTAAATTATCCCTACCTTAGAGGTACGGTACTTTTTTTTTTAGTGGAGGAGGGGACCTATTGCAGAAGGCCAGCTGTCCAATACTCAATACAAACTGAACTATTGCTCTACCGATTGGTACAAACCTACCTACGAAAATGTCAAACGCCTCAATTCTAAGGTTTGTCTAACAAAGAGAAAGCTCAGTCTGGGGTTTGTTCAATTGGTTACTGATTAATTGGTTGGTTAATTGATAGCTGTCTTTGGGGGTGGTCGTTTAAGAACAACGAGACCCTTCGAGTTGCACTATTCGGAGCTACCAAGCAGGGGTGTAAAACAGCACTTTAAATGTACATACCTATATGTACGTACCTACAGAAAAGTTACTCAGACTTTATCCAACTTGTCAACTCGATTGACAAATTCCAATACCAAACAATTAATCGCGGTCGCCAGATTCAACCAGATCTACTTGATACTTTGACTCTTGCTGTAGATGGCGCTCAAAAAATGCCCTCTGACGAGCAAGGCCATACTTCTCTGAACCAGAGCAATGTCCACCACCAGGAATAAACAGAAACTCATAGTTCTTACCAGCTTTGTTCAATGCATTTACCATTTGAAACGTTGAAGACGGATCAACATTGTCGTCGAGATCCCCAACGATCAACATCAACGGCCCTTTGAGCTTGGAAGCATGTGTGATGTTAGATGACCTCTCATATGCTTCGTCAACCGGATATCCCATCCACAGTTCATTCCACCATATCTTATCCATGCGATTATCGTGACATCCCGAGTCTGCTATACCTGCTTTGAAGAAATCGCCATGATGAAGCATTGCTGCCACTGTACTCTGACCTCCTGCTGAACCGCCCATGATTCCTACACGAGACAAGTCCATCCATGGTCGAGTTGATGCAGCGCTCTTTAGCCAGGCAATATGATCTGGGAGGCCTGCGTCGTGAATATTCTTGTAGCAGACATCGTGGAAACGTTTGCCGCGCCAGTTTGTGCCCATTCCATCAATCTCTACTAAGATGTAGCCTTTATCTGCCCATTGTCGTTGATGCGAAAGAGGCAAAAAGGTGTTGGCAACGTGAAAGTCGTGTGGTCCAGCATAGATGTAGTCAAGAATGGGATATATCTTGGTACTGTCAAAGTCGGCTGGTCGAAGGATGTTACCGTATATAAGGGTCTCGCCATCACGGCCAGTAGCAACGAATCTCTCTGGTGAAGACCACCCTTCGTTTTCCAAATCTTTCAGGCTCCCTTTCTCAAGCTCCATTATCTGCTCTCCCGACTCGCCATCACGAAGGACTGCAGTAGGCGGAAAGTCAACCCTCGACCATGTATCCACCAAGTAGCGCTTTTCGGGAGAGAATGACCAAGAATGAGTTCCATTTCCCTCTGTGAGGATCTTAAAATCCGATCCATCGAAGTTGACTCGTACAAGATGTGAATAATATGGATCTTCATTGTCTTTGAGTCCATAGGCCAGGAACCATATTCGACGAGCGTCTTCGTCTACAGACTCAATGGTATTAACCATCCATGGTCCCTTTGTGATCTGGATTTTGACAGCACCGGTAGCTATGTCAATGAGGTAGAGATGATTGTATCCATCCCGCTCACTCGACCACAGAAGTTCATCAGAGTCTTCGAGGAATTTGAAGTATGACTTTGTGTAGTCGACGAAAGTGTCACTCGTTTCCTCAACGATCGTTCTGACCTTCCCCTCGGTATTGATACCGATTACTCTCACATGCTGATGACCGCGCTCATTGAAGTAGAAGAAATACTCTTTGCTGTCCTTGCTCCACTTGATGTCTCCCAGCTTATAAGCATTTTTGAACAATGTATCCTCTGTTGGTACTTCACTATGACTCTCGAGGTCAAAAAGACGAGGTCTTTCAACTTTTACTCGATCTCCTGGCTTGAGGTATTGCTTCGTGTGTAGCTTTGGCTCGATCTGATCCTCAGGGGATGATTCCACAAGGTTGATTTTGTGGTCCTGTGCTGGAGTATGCTGCCACGCAATTGCATACTGCCTGTCTGGCGACACGTACATACGGCCGTTTTCAAACCGATTGTTCTCGCTACCGTCTTTGGACAATTGAACATCTTGACCATTGGGGTCTTTGTACCAAAGGTTGAAGTCTTTGACATGGCAAGTATCGTTCTCAACCTCAGCAGGGTCGTCGTTAACCTCAGACTTTCCGTCATCGCTTGGCGGGGATGCTTCCGAGATAGAATCACTGAGATGCTCGATGATGGCAACATGGTTTCCCGCATCAGGCGCAGCATAAACTGCCCTGAATTGCTTGTCAGAGTCGTCTACCAGCCGCCAAACATGGCCCGAGTAAGTCATCTGTCGCTTCGTCTTGCCATTGTTGATTTTCATGTAGTACATAGGCTTTCCATTGTAGTCGATCCAGTACACCTTGAGTGTTTTCCCAGTGCGATTCAGGAAATCGACGGTGACTGTGCCTCCGACGTCATTGTGAGGAGAAGGAACTTCTTCTTTTAGTAGAAACTCTGGCTCAGTTGCAAAATCTCCTTCCCACTCTTCAAGTTTGTTGTCTGGCCCGAACTGCCATTTGCGATTGTCAAAGCGAAATCGGACACATGATTCCTCGGGTACAGGTTCAATCCAAGTTAAAGACAAGGCTTGGTCGTCGACTTCCTCATTTGTCTGTTGCCGCAAGACCTCAGCGAGTAGCTTGTGATCAAATGCTAGCTCACGGCGCTTTTCAACCGCGTCGACGAGGAAGAACTGATGTTTGTCTGGCTCAGGGCTTTGCTTATACCAAAATGCGTTCCCGCTTGGTAGCCAGCGAGGCGTAACAGTCGTTGACTGGATGCATCTTTCAGCTATTTTATCCATATTTTGTGTGCTGCGGTGAATATTAGCAAAGAGAGAGAGAGATTTAGATCAAGATCAGCCATCTTGAGGGTTTGTCGTGCTGGTGCCTAATGTGAGGCAAGGCTCAGAGTCATCATCAATCAGCTGAGCCAGGTGCATGCAAGTAACCGCATTAGTAGCTAATTTTCAAACAGCCAGCAAGAAAAAGGTTAGTATGCAATGAAGTGTGATACAGTATAATATAGATGTTTGAAGAACAGGGACAGACTCGTCTCCAGTATCCGAGATTCAAGGGTGTAAGTTGTATGTCAGTGCGTGGTGGGAAGGTGGGATGTTAGAAGGTGGGGGCGGGGTAGGGTATATGAGTTGTAATTGCAACATTCACTTTCACCAAGAAAAGCAGCTTGGCGCAGTGGAAGCGCGGTATGTTTACTCACAATCACTGAGTTAAAAATTCGTACTAACTCTCCATAGCCGGGCTCATAACCCGGAGGTCACTGGATCGAAACCAGTAGCTGCTATGTTACAATCTTTTTTTGATACTTTTTGTATCAGTCACTTACTTGGATATCTTTTCCTGTTGTTTTTTTATGCTTCTAAAATGACAGTGTGTTTAGAAGTTTGGCACACATCTTTGCCATGTATAACAGCGCTGGTCTCTATTGTATTGAGTGCTCTCGGCTAGTCTTGTATCAGTTCGGCGAAGAAAAGGATGATATGAGTTCACGTCATGGATACAACTGGGCTCAAACCGAGTAACTCAGCATTTATCACATCGACTGAGTCTTTCCGAATGTCCTTCTTTCTATATTCCAAGACCTGACTCATCTGGACAGCCTCGCAGGGCTTAGGACACCAAAATGAAGTAGTCCAAGTGCTGGTCTAAGCCAGCATAAGTTGACAAAGTTGTTTCGTCGCTTATGTTCTTGGGGCAATTCTCCTGATGCCGGGTCCTACCCCCGACTAAACCTGCATCACTGGAAGCTGGGAACTGAGAACTGGCAATGAGAACTGAAGCAAAAGTAGCATTGGGGTATCAACAGCTAAACTATCAAAAGCATAAACCTAGCAAAGTCGTGTGTACTATCATGTGCGAAACCCATATGTTGTGCACTCCTCGTTTCCCATAGCTCAAAGCTCGGTTTCCAGATGTCCTCCCGCCAGCTCAATCAGCTGCCTCCTGAGGGCGCTGAGAGCTTCCAAAACTTGCCCCGAGCACAGCTTCGCTCATCATCTCGGCTGTCTTACTTTCTACGAAGAGTCATAGAACGCTCGCGCCTGCTGTTTCCACCTCGTCGACGCTTGGGAGTACGATCGACGTACTCATCATCGCTATCGGCTATATTGATGACAGGAGGTGCATCACTCCATACCTCGGGTGGATCTTCCACCGGAACGTCAGCGTCGACGCGGTTTGTTTCTTTCGGTTCTGTCTTGGTGGTTTCGAAATCGACGTGTTGCGATGCAAGGCATTGGTTCTTATACCATACCGCGAACTCAAGACACGACCCATCACTGATCATGCGGAGATCGTACTTGATGCGGCGGAAGGTCTTGGCATCTTCGCTGATCTCTTTTGGCAGTTTGGCCCATATCTCATAATCCAAGGGGGCGGTGATCGTGCACAGCGTTCTGACTGACTCATCTCTCCGATTCGGGGGTTCGGCAGAGTCGGAAACCACGATCTCTATCTGAAGACCCTGCTCTACGCTGAGGAGAGCCTGGTAGCAAGAGAAGGAAACTGGCATGTAGGTAGATACCGCATCTCCCTGAATATCCGGTTAGTCGCTTGTACCAAAGCTACTGAAATGGAAGCTGACTTACGATCCCAACGTACCACTCGGTTTGGTCAACAGCAATATAGTCCTTGTCATATATACAATACTCGCGGTCCCGTATGTCATGTTTCATCACATCAAAGGGACAGTCATTGAACACCGTGCCGTAATTATGTCTCGAAATACGAGAGTTCACGACAGCGGTGATTGAGTCGTGGAGTCCCGTACGTGATAGACCATGGAGAACGGCACCTCGAAGAACAGCAGCCCACCTGTGGAAAGGCCAGTCAATGAGCTATCGCTATAGTTGCAGGTTATACATACGGGTTTTCCCCTCTCTTCTGAAGGATGTCTGACTTCTTTCCGAAAGTATCTTTGAGGCATTCATACAAGTACTTGGACCTGCCGAAACCTCCAACCAAGAAGACGAACTGAATTGTCAGCACATGTAACCGTTTTGATGGAGCAGCTTACATTCGGCGGTTTCTGGTATTCCTCCTCAACTTGTCGGATTTGGGTAGCGACCAGTGTCTTGATCTCTTTAATCACAGGCTCATACACCTCTTCACGAATTGCTTTTCTACCAACAGCATTAGTCCAAAAACAAGTCCCTGTATGGTTTCAGTGAGACTCACGCTTTGATAGTGAAAGAATCAGGAAAAAACTGCTTGTCAACATTTCCTTTGTAGAGCAAGTCCATACTGTACTCTGTGCTGTCTTTGCAGAGTGATGCCTTGATACCGGCCTCCCAATCGTGTTTCATGATCTTGTGAATCGCTTGGCGTTCCAAATTTTTTACGATTTCCCGAGGGATGGTTCGTTTGAGAAGTCCGCAGAACTTTTCGTCGAGGAATATGCCACCACAGAGACCGCCTTAAGACGTTATCATACTGGTCCGAAACCTCGACATTGGAGCAACACTTACCATCTCCCTTGACGCTCTCACTGACGGTAAAGGGGTTCAGTCTCTCGATCTTGTAGGTAATGATGTCCTGAAGAAAAGAAAAGGTTAGGAAGGGTTAGAGAAGGAAATGGGAAGATAATGGGGACTTACGACAGTACCACCGCCCGCATCACAGATGACAAAGTGGTCACCAACCTATATAGGTCAATATCCAGTTCTAAACGAAGGCGAGAAGATTGATGTCCTACGTTGAGCTTGTACCGACCAGCATTCTCCTTCAGACAAGTCAACGCAGCGGCCTCGGGCTCAGAGATGAATCCATATGTCGCTTTGGTCACATCAAGCAGACCAGCGATCTTCATAGCCTCGACCATCCGTGCCCGAACATAGTGAGGCCAAATAGCAGGCAGAGTGACGACAAAATGAAGGCGGTAAATGTCTGCGCACCGTTCCCCCTCCGCTCGTGAGATCTGGGGATAACTGTGCTTCCAAACTTGGCGGAGATAGTCTCCAAAGATCTGGACAGGCGTCTTGCCCAATTTATGCATCAGTTCCCGAGCTTCTTTGACCTGGGAGCTCTTTCGCACGTTGGCCGGAAGATCTTTTTCGTTGACGAGAAGGAGCTTGAACCAGCGCAGAACGCCCTCTTTAAGGGGTGTCGTGTAGCCCCAGGCGGGATCCTCATCGCCGGCGGGAGGGTAGAAGATGCTAGACGGTGCCTTGGCAGTATCTCGATGATAGTTTCTAGCTGTCGGCCAATCTGTGACGGTCTGGATAGACTCTCCCAGTTTGCTCGAGACTTTCCAGGCGACGCCAGAGTACCTATAGATAGGATATCGTAAGACAACTGGGGGATAATATTAATTGAAAGAAGCCTCTTACGTTGTACCGAAGTCGATAGCTATCACCAAAGTTGGTGGTCCTTCCTCTTTGGGGGCCATCTCTGCTTAACTGAATGGTGGTGAGAAGTGGCTTTGGTGTTTTCGCGCTCGACGGCAGAGAAGTTGTGCAGTGAGGGGCAAAATTGTTCAGTCAGCTCTCTCTGCTTCAGGCAGCAATAGAACAAGCTGTTGCTATTGTTGACAATGCTTCGGCTTCTCGAACTCCTATTGTTAGGCTGCCAGGTGGGTAACAGAAGAATCATTCTCTAAGGTTAGGGGTACCAAAAGAAAGCAGCCTAGGCATTGGACTAATATGGCATAAAATAATCATATTATTTCGTCTCTTATGCTCTCAGCGGTTGATTCTTCTGAAAACCTGACGGCCGCTGACGAGTTTGCGCTCCATTGTGTTCGTTCGCCGGTGCCTCACAATTGCAACTGAACTCCAATAAATAGAATTAATTAGGTAGATGAAAGCCTTGAATCTATGCGCATCATCTTGCGGAGTGTGTAAATGCTATTGCTAAGCTGCGGTCGACTGTCCCTGTGACACAATTAGGATCTCATTCTTGTTACCCCTTAACCATAATTTAATCATGTAAGGGATGAAGGTCACAAGCTGCGAAGTAAAGACCTTCATACTTAGAAGATGCGTGGGAGAGGATTAAAGTTCACTGATTCCATATGGATCCTTGGGTGCCACATATTTGCTGTGTTGGCAAGAACAGCTGCTTGCCAGTGCTTGCTAATGACAGGGCAGGTGCGAACAAACACTGTTGCCCAGATTCACTGGGCTGCTTCCGCCTCTTACTTTTTCTGCGTTATCCTTATCTAATCTTGGTTCTAATGTTTAATCCGCTCTCTATAGAGGTTTCTTCTCAAGCCACTTGCAAAGACCTCCTGTTCTCAAGTCACTCATCGACTATACAATAATCTTCTCTATCCCTGGGCAGCACTAGGCCTAATACTATTACCATTGGGATCAACGATGACCAGGCATCTCTTCAACATCCATTTTCGGGGGCTATGGCCAATACTGAGCAGACCAACGCGGAGTTACAACACTACGGGGCGGACATTGGATTAGCTTCAACTCCTCTCAAAGTACATCACAGTGCCTTCTTTTGTCGACTGCTTACTATTCCAATGTATCGAAAAAGGATGAAAGACGGTGGTTTGACTAACAGCAAGTGCATAACGTGGTTTCCCTAGATGGAACCCACAGCTGCGGCCTCACAATATCGTCGTTTGTGTATAGACAGTGTGCAGCACATTCTCTGCCGATTCACTGCAGATGGAAGCATAAGTGTAATCAAACTCAACAGCGATTGTACATCAACTAATCGGTCTCTGCGATGGTAGTTCGCCTCACCAGACACTGCTAAGTCTTCGTCCTATCATGACCGACTGACAAGTGGCCACTACTTGGCCAAATCACATCTGAACTATTATAGTCAGTGACTAGACTCTCCTTCATAGAGATGACAGGACTTGGCAAGCAGTCATCTGTGTCTATAACCAAGTTAGTTCTTCATCCCAGCTTCTTCAAAGGGTTCCTTCCAAGAGCATAAGCCAAAAGGCGAATACAAAGTTCATCGCAATGGTCAACGGCATATATATCTGCTACAAGCCCAAGCTTTAAGCAACTCGTGTAGTGTTGTTGTTAGTAGATGGTGGACTTGCACAGCCCAACGAACCTGAAACTCGATCCCGCATATCTATTTTTATGCTTTATATCCAAGATCTAATGGGCTTTCTCTTCACTATTCCGTTTCACAATGCTCTACGCTCGGATCCGAAGGATGAAACTGCACCATCTTATCGGGGATATCGCTGTCACGAGAGCAAGTACTATGGAGGATACAGCTGTACTGTACTTGTTAACTTGTAACAGCTAAGATGATGTTGGTAAGCTTGAGCACGTACCAACACGAGCTGATGTGATGAAAAAGAAAAGTTGGAAATAGCTTCTCATCACGAGTCAGGGACCCTGAAGAGCGAACCAACCAACTGATCCTCATCCGACAGGACCCCAGACCCTGATGTTTATCATTCCTTCCGATCCTGAACATCTTCATGTATATGATATACGTATTTTGTTTGTTTGGACGCGCACTTTTAATATATCTTCAGCAACAAACACAAACGGTCACACTCCACTGCAACCACCGCAAGTACCAGCTCACAGATGTTTTAGCACAACAGACTAAACATTCAAGAAGAGCAGTTTGGATCGCCGATCGCTGACTTGTGCAATTTCCCCCAGACGAGGATCACCGACTACGCAATCTTCCGCTACAGAGTAGAGGAAGATCTGGTGCGAGTATCTCACAGTGCAGGTGGTCTAGGAAGATAAGTTTCAGGGTCCAAGTAGTCAAGTCGCCAAGATCTACAGCCATTGATGGTCAATTATAATATTACAGCGTCAATCTCTATTCCTCGAGTGCAACTACAACTCCAGTATTCTGAAACGGTTGCATTGGTCTTTTGACCGCTTCCATAGTGTTGTGACTGTATTCCCTTTCTAGACCCGATCAAAGTCAAGCGCCTTGACCGTCTATAGTCCAACGTCTTGAACTCCCGTGGCACGAGTTTTTCTCTTTTTTTCTCATAATCCCCAGCCACAAGTTCAGTACCTCATCTTCATGCAAGGCACTTGCCTTCTAATGGTCCAAGCCCGAAATTGAGGGCAAACAAGCGAAAAGTACAGCACTTTTTTAGCTTCATCCCCACGGGTCGAGGCAAGGATCTGATCACATCACGCAACATGTTACTTCACAGTGGAATAATCATTTGGGTCTGGTCTGTGTCTTGAGTGGCCTGAGACACTGACGCTGTCTGACACGAGCTGTGTCTGTCACAGAGTGATTTATCGTAAGCTCTTAGAGGCGAACTAGTATCGCAGCTAGACAGAGCAAGTGGATGAGACTAGACGTTCTAATGGAAGCTCATCAATTCAGAGTCCACTTGATGAATGAATCTTGAAAAGACGGTCAATTGAGTAGGTACATTACTTCTGCAAAAGACATGCGAGAAATATGTGCAGGAATCATGCGATATGCAGTGCAGTTCTTTCTTTTTTCGCACGTGCATCACAGATAAACGTCCCGTTAAAAAACAAAAAAAGGTAGCATTAGAAAAAGTAAATCAAAGACATCATACAGTTACATTCAAACCCGTACAGTATCTGAAAGCCAAGACCTCTATCCGTACCGATCCACAAGTAATGTAATCCCGTTGAGTGGAGTTGACTTGTGTTTCCCCTGAGTTCCTGTACAAAAGAGCGCGTAACTTGACTCAGGAAACGGTGGAATATATTTAATTAACGAATAGCACTAGTCGATGATAAATGACAACACTGTACAGTACATGCATAGAATCACAATCCTACCGTTTCTGTGCCGTATTTCACTTGCTAGGGTGATTGCATTTTCAAGGGGTAGATCTCAATCAAAGAAAGACTTATGAATTTCCTCATTGGAGTTGGACTAGACTCAACAGGGATCATCGTCCCACGTGCTCAGGGGATCTTTCACTGCAATGTACCTCTATCAATTCACTATTCATGGCAAGCTGTCACTGACATATCGCTAAGTCTTTAACATTCGAGAAGCGAATTAACGATGACATCGTCAGTCAATGCGATTATTCTTTCTCTCCTTCTAGAAGTCGCCTCGTCTCGAATCTTTCCGAGATTACCTCAATAGCCTTACTATTGAGAGGACCTATGTTAGTAGGTACACGTACACGTACAGTAGTAACGAGTAACGTTCCGGCATATGTAATTGTCCGTGACTTTGACAGTGACCAGCCCATTCAAATTTCCCACATACCGAATCCGGCAAGTACATCTCTTCTACATCTGATCTGCCCTGCCGATAGCGCAAATCATATGTACTTCCCCAGTATACATCTCACTTACACCCTTGTCTTGATCAGATATGGTTCATCCTCATCACCGCAACAACAAAAGCAAAAAGGGAACAGGAACAGGGGGACCTTTCGATAGTCTGTCTATCTACAGTAACTTTGTAACCACCACCGTTGAACTACACTACCATCAACCCAATTCCGGTATGTTGGGGTTGAAAAGGCGGTCATCAGCATAAACGCAAACAGTTCTAGAAAACAATAGTTAGCTTATTCAATACCCTTAGTTTTTTAGTTTATAGCCCTGACAGCCTGGATCATGCTTGATGCTGTCGGTGGCTGAAAACTTCAACCCCAGATTCAGGTACTTGTACCGGCGGCGCCGAACTAAAGCAACCACTTCACCGCATCTGTTAGTGTAACATCAGACATGGATGCAAACATTCAACTCAACTCACCAAGATCCAACGTAGTATCAGAGAATAACCGAGTCCGAAAACATCACACAAGTAAAGTAGAGTAGACAAAAGAATTGAAGAATTTTGTAGATACTGTTGATCCATTCGTAGTATTGATTGGTTGATTGATTGATGTTGATGCATTCCCATTGACCGTCTTTTTTCGCGGCTGGGTTCATTAACAATTTATCCTATCTGACAAAGATTCTTCTTCCTCCTCCAAAAGACCTGTCCAAGGTCCTCCCGTCCACGCTTGCAAAGCGTATATGTGTGTATATGTAATCCCATGTATTTAAATCCCAAAAACGCCGCTTGCTCAGTTCGAGTGGTGAGTGAATAGTACAACGCCGGTATCTTTTTCTTGTCCAGCAGAATATGTTATGTTCCATGAGTACGCCAGGTGCCCTTTGCCCTATGACCGTTTTCGGTCGATCGAATACAGAAGATAGTAAAGACAAAGGAGAAGTATTAGAGGCGTCTAGCACCCGTTATCCGTTTAGTTGCCCAGTCATAATTCGTAAAAGTACACAAAAAAGTCAAGTGTTGGTGGGTGTGTATTTGTTTAAACCTTGACGCTTCGTCGGCGTGCAGCTGCCGCCAATCCCTGCCTCAAACGGCTGCGGGTGCTGTTGGGCGTCATTGGCGATCCGGGTTCGGACGACATAGGTGACATGGGCGACATTGGGGCTGAAGACATTCTCCTTTGAGCGAACTCGTGGTATGTAGGTGCCTTTTGGAGGATAGGCTTGGGAGCCTTGTCATCGACATCTGTACCTGACTCTTCTTGAACCTGCTCCATTGGCAGGGTAGGTGTGAAGAGAGAAAGGTTGTCCTTGGATTGGCTGGCGAAATGTGTGTTGAGCGAAGGTCGGCTTCGCTTCTTAACCAAGCTCAGTGTGCGCTTGAAGACACCAGGTGACTTTGGTGTCTTGGGTCTCTCAGTTGACTCTTCCTTGGTTTCAGGCTCAGGCTTAGCCGCGAAAGGGTCAATGCTGAGAAAGTCTGGTCTTTGCTTCTCGAGGCGGCTAGTGCCCATGCTGCTAGTTCGTGGAGGATGAAGAACAGATCCAGAAGAGGTAGTGCAGAAAGACATGCGGCGGTCGAGAACGGGGAGTGTAACTGGGAGAGTTGTCGTTCTGCGAAGACAGCTGGGAGGTCGGGATGAGACAGACATTCTTGATGAAGGTCGAGAAGAAGCTTCGCTGATGAGGCTGGGGGAGACTGATCGACGGGGAAGATCGATGACTGAAGGCTTTCCGGCGTAGACGACCGAGACCACCTTGGCAGTGTCCTCGCGGCTGCCTCTTCGGTCTGAAGCCAGGGACTCATCGCTGCCAGAGTCGGTCTCGAAGTCGGAAAAGTCATCAGCGGAAGAAGAAGCATCTTCCTCGGAGGAAAGGTAAACATCATGAGGAGTAGAGAAAGGAGCTTGACCTTCGGGGGTCAGCTTGTGAGTGAGAAGACCGTCCAAGCATCTTGAAGCTCGGAGGGAGCTCTTGGCGGGAAGAGCAGGAGCAGAGGCGAGTTGTCGCTGAGTAGGCATCATGGTTGTGGGAGTGTTTTCGCGAGAAGATTCGTCGGCATCGGCAGAGGGAGAATAGATGGGAGGCTCGACGGATAATGAATCTATTTGAGGTCGAGACTGTGATTGTCGCTGGGCGAGAGAAGTATCAAGTTTTGGTGCGTCAAGCTCCCTTTGCGGTAGTTGTTGCGTCACTGTTAAAGACATTGTCGATATAGTTATGACGATTTATTGAATTCCCTGGACCCTTTGAAGAGGGCGGGGTATAGAAGGAGAGAGGGAAACCCGAAGCCGTGAATAAAATGTCGTCAGGTGGGTTGTTAGTGATTCTATCGTGGGTGTCGATGGCGGTCTTGAGAGTGGCCGGGTGAGACAATGGATCCAAGACACAAAGCAACAAAAGAGACGAAAGCGGAAGGAATGTCTTGGATGATCAAGACTGGGGAGAGTGAGATGAGATGAGATGATATGGATCAATCAATAATTGAGGTTGAGTTACAGAGGGAGGAGGAACAATTCAATAAGAGGCTGGGCTGGGGGGGAGCAGGTAGGATTAATACCATCGAGGTCTCTCGAGTCCCTGAGGACTGAAAGTAGGATGGGCACTCACACTCCAGAGCGCAGCACAAGGTTCAGCCCAAGCCAAGGTCCCTTCCCAGTGAAGTATCCACTGGAGCCACCTTCTGGTACGAGAATGACCGTGTGGATTGCGTTGTCCTCAAACACTGTGTACTTGACGAGGCAGGGGCGCTTATGGTGGCAGGGGTCTGGGGACATAGCGTAGGCATCGCAGGCATTGCAGGGCATGTGGACAGGGGATCTGGTCTTGGCCTCTCCATAAAATGATGGATTCTTTGGTCCGTAGAAAAGTCGTTGGAAGGAGAGAAACGAGGCCATAGCATTTGACGATAATTTTTAAGCGATGGAAGTAGAATTTACGCGATAGAAGATGAACTGATTATCCGTACAGCCACAGAATATCTAGATTAGCCATGGCAACTGCAACTGTAACTAGGCGTTATTCTTCAGGCACATAAAACTAAACTGCCACGAGATGTGCTGTCCATAGATGTGACGTTCCAGATATTCAACCACTCACAGTTAAACATGACAGCCCAGTATGGAGAGAGGACAGACCTCCACCACGAGATGGATATTGAGAGCCCGTGTGAGCCACCTGAGTCTTGGCGTGCCGGGACCCAAGACGGGCTCTTTTTCACTCTCAACATGAGCCGTTTCAAATCCAATCCTCAGCGACAACCAACGAATCTCTATAGCAGCTCTCGGTAATCAGTTAATCAGAGACGTCGGCAGCTTCAGATCCCGATTAATATGTTTTCGGGTCTTGCATTTTATGTTTTGTTTGCGGAATACATACAACCATGATCTACAAATATGACGAAGTATCAGAAACTAGAAACAGGTTAATTGAAGATAGATAATCACAACCAAACAATTCATGTTCCATAATTAGTTTTATCTTCCATGTCTCTATTCTTTTATCATTCTACTGTGTTGTATGTTCACTATGACTATATGGTGCATGCGATCATCAAACCCAGCCTCTGGTATTCCTCGTGGTCTTTACTTCTGACTGGATCAATAGATTGGCGTCGTCACCAGACAACGTGGACATGAATGACCAGCCACTTTGACTGTATCATTTCCACCATTGACTCTCATTAGATATGGCAAACATTCTGTAGTCATCTTGAATCAGATCTAGGTACCAAGACCAAGCCAGATAGATCTCATATGGTCCAGGTTAATGTCAATGTCAAGGTCATGCTTCCAAAATCAACCATAGCCTTCTTGACATCATCCCCCTGTCCCCTCCAAAGTGGTGAGGCTTGCAGGATACAGGTTAGTTAACCAGAACCTGCATCCTACCTACATCCTGCATGCACTAGAATACAGTAGTCAACATATCATGATTGGGCATCTTTTGGGTTGCCAGCACGTTTAATGTGTACTACCAAGAAAAAAGAGTCAGTCAGAGTCAGACCAAAAAAGATTCCGAAAATTCTGTCGACACCGCTTTCTTGCTTACAACCGTTTTTATGATCTGCACAAGGCCACAGAGTAAAAAGGAAACCTTGAGCATCTACCCTGCTCCGGAGCCAACGTCTGTATTCGGGCGCCACAGCCACAGGGTAGGGTACGGATACAAGAGATGAATCTCGGGTAGGGGGAGATTTGACAGTCTAGGGGTCTTGTGTCAGAAGTTTGACTTTGCCGCCCGCTGAATATTGTTTGAGAAATGGCTACGCTAAAGGGTCGCCCAGCTTATCAGTTGAAAACACTATAATAAAATAAACGCTGCCAGTTTGTGGTGATGGTTTTGTGGTGTTTTCAGCTACCTTTGGTCTAGTGTGGATGAGATGTGATGTGTGATACGCGAAAACGAGGTCGCAGAGCTCAAGACCGAGACCATGACCATCACATCCAAGACTCAGACTCAGCGTCAAACAGCTCCACAGTCCACACCCATCGACTCGAGTTTTGAGACACATCACCACTTCAAATCAAGTTTGCTGTATAACCCAAGAGACAAAAGTACAAGACAGTGTACAGAGCCTTATCAATCGCGGAATGCTCACGCTGAACGGGTCCCCTTAAAGTAGGTGCCTTAGCAATTAGACGCCAGCCTCTTGATGGTATCGTCTAGTCTGATCTCAACCCTTTCACGGTATGGACTGTCGTGCCGTCCCTGTTTAGACTGAACTAGAGACAGTCAAGGCGAGGCTCTTTTCTACCTTGCCAACGCAGCAAGCGGATCTCCCATGTACTGTAGTGTAACTTTACTGCAGGCACAGGCACAGGCACAGACAGAGATTTATGTATGATATGCCTCAATCCAGATCAAGTCAGGTACTGTACTGTGTAGTCTAGTACTACTCTCTTGGTTGAGATGCAGGAACTTGACAACACACGATCAGTAGAGTCTGTAGAATACAGACCAGAGATTGGGTAGAGTCTATCGTTGATGAAGCGCCCTCGTCCAACTCAGTCCAACTCAAACTGAGTCCCTCTCCCACAACTGGTCCCCATAGTCCCGCTAACATCGATGATCGGCTATTGTCCATCGAACCAGTTGGACGGCATCTGGCCAATCACATCTTATACTAACGAATACTTTCCGACACCCACTTCTGTCGTCTTTTTTTCCTACCGCAGACCGACATTTGCATCGGACAAAGTAGGTACGGATACAGACTCACGGATACTAGTATGCTACTCTACAGTCTTTAATCCCATCGGCAATCTATCAAAGTTTGTTGAAAGAACTGTGAGTAAGTAAGTAGGCGAACACGAATTGGACATGTCATTTTTCGGACTTATTCTCAATCCCTTGAACCATGTATACTGAGACGAACCGTGTGCGCCTTTTGACAAACTTCATTTGAAGATACAATAAAACTCCCTTGTCCATCCCTTTGACATGGGAATCTACAAGACACAGCCGTTCGCTCCTCCATTTTCGCCCTTCGCCCTTTACAGACATGGACAGACAGGCTTTCTCTCTGTTTTCGTTCAAGTCTCGAACCCCTCGATTTCATTCTTTCATCCCCCCTTGTTATTTTGAGTCTCAGGTTGGTCGGCAAGCACGCCAAGAAAAGCCAGGGTCCAACTTCAAGGGTAGGGTCCAGACAAGAAGCGCAGTTCTCATTGGTTGGTTTAAGTGTCGCAGGTTGGTCTAGGATGGGGATGCTAGAATGGTGATGGACACGGAGAATCTTATTCCAGTATCAAATTCTGCACACCTGACTTTCCTGTCATAATTACAGAGTACTCGCTCATCTCATCTTTCGATAAGGTCTGGAAGGACTGGACTGGACAACAGTACGGATACATGCCCAGGCCATGAACACAGTGGATTGTATGTGCCGTGCTACATGGACGGAATCGTACTGGTTCCGCCGCATTCGTTCGTTTAGCTGATAAACATCAAACCGTGACATTTCTTTCCGAGATGAGATGGTCAAGATGGTCACTTTGCTCCGCTCTTGCAGTGCAGCCTCATACCATTTGGCATCATGTCACATCATGATTATCGCTCATTGATATGAGCGCGGCTTTGCGTCGCCACTAGAAGGGATCTACAGGGCGGGTTCTAGATAGTCGAAGCAAACTCATGATGTTCAGATACTGACTGTACTGAATGCGTCAATTAACAATGGATTGGAATGTCTCAGCAAAAGAGGCTAGACGGACAAGACCAACCATTGTCTGGATCCCTTCGTTTCAATTCCAGTGTATCCATAAGAATATCAGTTAGTGGCTATACTGATGCTAACATAGAGACTAAAGGTTGAACCCTTAATTTTTTGGTGTTGAAGATTTTCGCATATGGACATGGATTGATCATTGGTCAAGACTCAATGACGCCATGGCTTTGGCCTTGCAGAAGCGAAGCGAGCAAAGCAAAGAGCTTTCCCCAGGTCCATATATTTGACTCTGCTGTAGTGTACGCCACAGTAGCTACCCTACACCAGCCACATCCACCGCCACAGTCCTTAATCAGCTTCCTGCAACGTCACAGTGGACCTCCAGCACTCAGCTCCAGCCACTTCCTTCTGCAGCAGATCTAACTAAACCGTTAAGAGATTAGTTCCATCCGATCTTAGCTGTGTTGGAGTCTAAATTTGGCTCTGCTCTAAGCAGCCCAGCCAGCCAGCCATCCTTTTTTAGAACCATAATTCTGTTAGTGATTATGGATCTTTAACAAAAGACTTTTTCAACAGTGAAGGAAAATACTGTGAATACAAAGCTAAGCGCAGCACAGCACAGCCGTGCTAAGAAATCCGTATACGAACGGCATCTCGTGATGTTGGTATCCGCTCCCTTGCGGAGCTGACACTGATTGTCTCTAAACCTCCTCTTTAGAAACTAAGTGCCTGGTACTCGGTACTGAAAAGTCTGGATGATTTGATCCAATACTGTCGGTATTTAGAACCAGGTCAATAGTATAAACAACTATTCCTCCACGTTCCAGCCTTGTCCGGGCCGAGGAAATGAAACCAGACCCAACAAAAATCCATTCCGATCGACATGAAAAGAATTCCTCCCTATCAATAAATCATCTGCACTATGATAGGTTGCGTTGCATGCCCTTGCCACTACTACCCAACTATTGCTTACAGTTATTCTACTAGTGAGTCGGAAGTGTCTCAGAAAAGTGTAGAAAATCTGTTTCTCGGAAAGTTTCACCCTTGCCTCGTCTCATTCTTGGAGTTTGTTTCATGGCTGACTTGAGGGAGGCAGAGAGGGCTGCCCCACGTCGATAGCATCCCTCACATAATACTACAGTAATGCTATAACCCAAAGTTTCGTGTGTTTCTGTACAAGAGAGATACTCGTGGGAATAGAAACAATTTCATTGTCAGACTGTGCAGGTACCGCCCCAAGGATGTGGCTGTGATTGACTTGACACGCACCCGGTACAGGATTCGGATCACGTTGGCGCCTCCCGAGACGCGGAGCTGTCAAAAGCCGATGCAGCCTGTAGGGTATTTTTACTTTCATGTCAGATGGGAAGTTTTCTTCTTAATAGGTAGTCTAAGCTGAGGGAGGCTGAGTTGAAGATTGATGACAATGCCACGACTCAATGTATGCCCAACCTACTGAAGTTGAGTAATTAAATCAGTTACATAATCGCCAACGAGTTGCGACTCTTGCACGTGATCCATTTGACGATAAATTGCGACTTCGTATTTTGTTCCAGAACATCTGAGGATACTCCTTGTTACTATTTTCGTATCCTTCCTGTGCGCTGTCAAGTAAGTAGACGGGTCCAAGGGTCCGCTGTGGAACACGACAAACATAACGCTGCCCCCAAAAGCGAAAATAGAATTCTGACAGGTACTGCAACTTATCTCATGATAGGTACAGTAGCCGCATTTTAAAACCGGGGTAGTATATATATCGAATGCTGAAAGGCTATCTGTCTACTACAGAAGTATAAAACACCCAACAATGTTCAACTACTGTATTGAAAGGTCGTTAGCATTTGATCTGCCAAGGAAGAGAACTACTTTCTCTTTATAAACTCAAGGCGAGACCAGCTGTTTAATTGAACATGTGGTTATTGAAGTAGCTATCGTTGAGCTTCATCTGTGGCGTTGAGAAGTTTATTAGAAACCTTGCTATGTTCAATTCAATCGGCATCCAATTGGAGCAGTAACGCGAACTGCTCTCTTTCGAAAGACCACTTGCTAAATTGTTGACTGCGTAGCCTGTACCTGTTTCTTACTGGTTAAAGAGATAGTTCGATGTCAAGCCACAAGGTGTTCATAAAGCTGCTCTTGCCATATACACATCACGATACAAGATAGACTTTCCGGGCTTTGAAAGGTTCAACAGAAAAACAACACGTCTTATGACCTATTTAAGTTTACCATGGTCTATATACGGAAGAGGTTGTGTTCTAAAATAACTTCTCTAACCACAACACTACCATTCATCATCATCTTGTCCTTCGTTTGACGGTACGGTACTTGTACTCAGCCACCCGAGCAAAGATGCGTCCTCTTCCTGAACCCGAGTGGATGCCCAAAGGTTACTATGGCAAGATACCCAGTATCATCACCAGCATCCGACAGCTTCCCGAAGGTGTCTCACCAACCCTTGAAAGCATCCCCCAAATCAACAACACCATGCTAGACAGGGAGCCATATCCCGGTCTCATCCGCGATATGCAAGAGACCGATTTCAAGCGATGGGGGTTCGTCATATCCCGTACTGTGTATTCGGAAGAGTCTCAATCTCAGTGGGAGAGCTATATCGAGTTTCTCAAGGCATCGGTGGAGGACCGTCTAGAGTCCCTAGAGCTCTCAACGCTTCTGAAGCCGCATTTGGAATGGACTATCATCGAGGATCGTGACACTCTGCACAATGCCTCCAAGCAACATGTGCGTGAGAGGTTCTCAGAATGGGCCTCCCAACGATCTGTCGAGAGAGACGGCCCTGGGGTTGAGGAGGCATTCCAACGCGACTTCCCTATGTTCCGTTATTGCATCTACGTTGATCAAAAATGTCTCGACACCGTCACTCAATATGAGGCCTGGGCAGAAGCAGGTGCCCCAGGCTGTTCGAAGCAAGTTGTTTGTGCTCTCATTGACAAGAGGTGTGGGCCGAAGGGGCAAGGCAAAGGCAGGTTTCGTCGCATAGAAGGCTGCAGCAGAGAGTATACAGGCTGACAGTATACCAGCGTACATGCTCTCTCTGACCTCTATGACAAGCTGTCCCTGATGGACCTGATGGAGCATGAATACGTGAGGCCTCCTCAGATTTTCCCAGGAGACGATGACATGCCTGTTGACTGAAGCCGTAGCTGTGCTGGAACCCAGCAACTGTGAGGGGGAGATGATCTCAGATTTGATTGGCTTATGTTGTTGGATACTACCAAAGAAATAAAAGGGAAAATGATCACGTCACGTCTCGTCTTGCCTTAGCTTATCATCGCGAAAGTTTACACATACTGCTATAAACTCTCATGAACACACCCGATTGTTTTGAGTACTTGACTATTGCGTGAATACCTAGCGACATAGTCTATATACCCTGCAGATTCTCAATATAGGTACCGTGGCATTCGATGCTGCTAGTATAGGAGGCTCGATCAATATAAGACACTTGTTATATTTCAGACTTGGTAGAGGTAATGCATCATCTTTCACGCAACTCCGATCAATGCGTGCCTACTGTGTTATCTGTTGTTTTAAGGTTCTTCTTGCCTTCTGCCAACAGATACATTGCCGATATTGCCTATCACAACCTGCTTCGTTGCCTCAATTCCGAGACTCGACCATCTTCAAACCAATCGGCTTACCCTCCAACTGCCTGCGAACAAGAATGCAAGCATCAATCTAGAACCAATACTCTAGCATTCAAGGGCCCTCGCCAATAGACATATTAGCGATGTTGCCTATCACAATCTTCTTCTTTGCAAGATCTTAATGCCTTCTCGATCCTATAAAACTAGCAAATGCAGGGCGGCCATCGCCTGGAGAAGGAGTAGTCAGAGTAGTCAGAGTAGTCAGAGTAGTCAGAGTAGTCAGAGTAGTCAGAGTAGTCAGAGTAGTCAGAGTAGTCAGAGTAGTCAGAGTAGTCAGAGTAGTCAGAGTAGTCAGAGTAGTCAGAGTTGAAAGGCATTCGTTTGTTAGGTAGTCTATCAAGGCATATCGAGTTGAAAGCTAACCTAAGTACCTACTACAGCAGCATCCTCCAGTAGGTACCTACAAAACAAAAATGTACTGTAATGGGTAGCATCGTTTCCGGTCTGTCAACCCCACAAACCACTTACTCTGGTCAAACCGCCCATCCTCTAATTCATTAATGGAGTCTTCCGAAAGATGCCATACCAGTCTGTCCGAGTTTCGACTCAAGGTCGTATCTGCATGTAACTCAGAGATGGATGCTGTGCTTTCAAGTACAAGATAACCATATTTCCACGTAAGTAAGGCCCATGATATCTATTCCATGACTAACTCTCTGCTTAGCAACATACATGGTCGATTCGTTGCTGCCCTCTTACGAGGTATACTGCTATCGAAATCGGTAAGTGTTGCTATATCAGACACAGTGCAACCACATATCTAACGAGTATCTTTTAGGGATACTGGGAAACTGTGCGATCTCCAGCTGGAAGAATGGAGAACACACAGAGAATCTGACAACCCATTGAATGCGAAGATTGTCAAGGAGTCAAGTTGAAGGTTTGGGCCATGGAGAAAGTAGGGACCAGACGGTAGTTCGAAAAAGCCCTGAGTATTAATAAAGTCCATATAGTAGGTCAGCTATGCATCGGCTTAAACATTGTTAGTGTTGTTTCTAGTCTTCTCAACCAGAATAGACCCAAATTCTGGATTAAGCACATCATGGGGCATCCATCTCTGTTCTTGATAGCCACAGGGTGTCAGAAGAATTGGCCGCTAAGAGCATGAGAGATGAAATAATTTAGCCACTTGGTTCCAGCTTAGACCAGCACTGAGGTTACTTTATTTTAGTAGCCTAAGGCTTAGAGGACAATTCTTCTATTGCCCACCTGATAGCCTCCAGACAAGTAACACGATACATGTATAGGGTAGTCCCAACCCTTGCTCTCCAAACCAACAAGGATACTACCTCACCATGCATAATAACGTCATAAACTCTCATGCACTTTTATGAAACTTGAGAGTTGAAGAACGATCGCCGCATGCGCCTTACAAGTTTGTGAGCTTCCAAAACGTCACATTTCCTTGGATCCTGCCTGATGTGTAAGGTTTCCTTCTGTAAGTGATGTAACTGACAACTGGCAAGTGACTTTTGCACAGTATTCTCTGACTCCCAAGCTCAGTTGAGTGTACATGCACCTTGGAATGATGTAAAGGACCCTTCGATAAGATACTCTTGACATGTGGCTGGTAATGGATATGCTTTGAAGGCATCATACTTCAAGGAATGAGTTATCGTCGATCACTGGACCCCTAGTAAGCCATCTCTCAAAGATAAGCTTAAACGAATACCGGACATATCACTGGAATGCGTTGATGCTCTTTGCAAAACTCTATTCTTCTAGATCTAGAGAATGGTAGATCTTGCCAGTCAACCTAGGATTACCTCAATCTACCAGCGATACGAGCAACTTGAATCCTTTGTACAACTTGTAGGGTATTTTGCATAACAACCAATCCCACGGATAAATCAATCTCGCTGCCTTTCATCCACCAATAAACCTCATATCCGTAATCCCTATCCGTCACTATCTTAACAATCCTACCAAAAAGCCAGGTAACAAAGGAAACTTCATAAGTCAAGATATCTCGCATGGATATTTGAGGTCCATCGAGACAACTGTAAACATGCCTGCAAGCCTGTGGAAGAAACAGCCATTACCACAGTTCTCGACTGCGCCGTGGTGATCCTCCACTGCTCAGAGGCCGCCATGGATCGGAGCTCCCATTAAATGCACTATCGTCGGCCCCTTGGCCAGGGACAGCCAAGAAAACGCCAGTTCCATTGCCAACCATAACACTACGTCGTGCATCGCCTCGATCCCATCCAGGTCCCGCTACATCAGCCGCCAGCCCGTAGCTGCTCATCGGCCGCCGAGATGCTGACGAGGCAGATTTGAACATTGGATCTACCGACACAAAGTTCCACTTGCCAAATTCATCGCTTTTCGTGAATACCTCGAGTGTATGCGTAGGAGCTGCTGAAGATGGCATGCGAGGAGCAAAAGGATTGTTCGAGCTGAAACGCTTGCTTGGTGGTTGTATATGTGATATCGGCCGTCTGGGCACGGGGAGGTTTGGTGGCGATAGCTTAGAAGACGGCGAAGACGGCGGGAAACCAAAACCAGGGTTCGACTTCGTGGATGAGTTAGATCCAGAGCGTACGTGACCTCCAGCGAATGCAGCATTAGGGGGTGGAAGTCCCTGAAGTTGGTCAGGAAAGCTCTCGTCATGAACGTAAAGCTGCCTCAGCTTCGGGAAGCCACCGCCGAGAATAGACGATGCAAGGTAGGTATAGTAGCCCATCGTCACGCTGTCGAATGGACCGGATGAGGCCGGAGAAATCTCAAATCTCAAAGTTTCCAAAGAACGCGAAGCCAAGGGTCGGGAGTTGGCTGCACTTGGGAACTGCTCTGCAACTTTAGACTGAATGGCAAATGTCTTGAGCGATGAAGCCATAGTGAAAATTTCCTGCAAGCTTGCTGGGTGAACGCCAGTATCCTTAAGCGTAAGGACTTTCAGAGCTTGCTGAGTTTCCTGCCATGCAAGATACTCAATAAGACCCTTTAGTGTCACACCAGGTGTATCCTTGAGCACAAGCTCCTTGATAGGGGGCAACGTAGCCATTCCGTCTGATGGTGAGAGGACCTCGTCTGAGAGCCCCGGCGTGTTCGAGACCTTGAGCGCCTGTAAATTGCTGAGACTGCCAAGCACTGCCCGAATGACCGTAGGATCGACGTTCAAGTCATTCAGCTCTAGTACCTCGAGGTTTGGCCACACTTGTCCCGAGGCCAACATGGCCAGACTGTGCTCGGAACCACCAACATAGGTCATCTTTCGAAGGTTGGGGCATCTTGCTTGCACTTCGAGTCGGAGGGTGGTATAGTGAGGATCGTCGCAAAACATGCCCTCTGGCAGATCGACATATTTGAGATTTGGAAGGACGGCTATGGTCTGTGCAAGCTCGACTTGAGAAGATTCGCGCAACATGTATGGAAGCTTCAAGAACTGTACGAACTTTCCAATTCGTGTCGGGTCATCGCGAACAGTGCGTCGGAGGAGACGGAGACGAGCCTGGGCAGGATCCTCGGGGACACCATTGCGGTCGAAGCGGGAGGTCTTTTTACGTCTTTCGGCAAGCCATTCCTCGAGGCGACAGTAGTGGACTGGATCGATACGAACGCTGTGATATCTAGCAGACAGGGGTTAGCGATTGTATGTCATCGGGCCACCATGACACGACTTACAAGACTTTGACCGCGCTTGGACGCCAAGCGCGACAAACTTGAACGCAATGAGCAATATCGCGCAGGTCGCATAGCATACAGCCGCTATCGTTTGTGCTTGCACTGCTCTCGCAAGTATCATAACTCTCGTCGAGGGCATGCGGGCAAACGAAAGCGAAGATGCGCTCAAGGACCTTTGGTGGCAGATGGGCAAGCAGATATGCGGAGTTTCGAGTTGGGGGGTATAACGGTGGACATCCTGCACCGTCTGGGCGAAACTCTAAAGGAACGATAAAGTCAGAGCTCTGGCCGCCACTGCCGGCCTTGTCCTTCTTGTTCCGGCGTCGGAAGGGATTTCGCATCTTGGCGTAGGTTTTTGTTGTAGATCTGGTTGAAGGGACAGCTGGATAGTGACAGGGGAGGTTTAGGGCGCGAACAAAAAAAAAGAGAGGGGAGAAAGAGTGCGCGGTGGGTGAAAGAGAAAGAACAGAAATGCGCTACAGAAAAGTATTAAACAATGAATAAGCTCATCGGCTCAGACTCTGAGTGAGTGAAGAGAGATGGACAAGAGGCGAGGGGCGAGAGGGAGAGGGAGAAACAGAAACTGAAGGAGGGGACGTTATTAAGAGGGCGAGCAATATAGCAGCTACCTAAGGTCCCGTCCCGTCAGGTACAAGCAGAGGTTGATCCCCCAATTCAACTCAATTCAATTGGATTTCTGGGGAACCGATTGAAAGATTAAAAGGGTAATTACAGGGGTATCATCAACAGTCCCTGTACAGTAGTACCTGCCTTTTCCGACCCGGGAAGGCACGTGCCACTGGGACTGACGGTCGTACTCTGTATATCCGAATGAAATGAATGATGATGGAAGGAACGAACGGCACCTGAAAGAACAAAGACCCAAACGCCTCACTTCCTGTTTTGTTTGAATGGGGTAGAAAATAATAAAGAAAGAAAGAGCATACGAGGTATCACAGACTTTTTAACAGCTTCCAGTCTTTAGACCAGACGACAAGCTTTCACTTTATTTAGCTAGTCAATGTTTCAGGAGATAAACGCTTCCCTTTCCAACATGCAGCCCTAGACTACCCCGCCAGCCCGCATACCTCAGGCTCTGCTAAAAGGAAGCTGAGTGGCGTTTGAAAGCGCGCGGTCTTGTTTCTTTGGTGCTGACGCTTTGATAATACAGCAGTGATCAGCTCAAGATTGGACCTCCTTGCTTCCTTGTTAGCGGGCAGATCAACAGGGGGTACGATGGAAACGGGAACAAAGTCTTGGCTGCCAGGAATGGAATAAAGAGACAAGGACAAAGACAACGCTTCTCATCCAATATCAAACTTGTCCTGCGTATCACAGAGAGGCAAACCAAACACGACATACATTTGGATTGAATGCCTGCCTGCCTAGCTACAACGTAGCATCCCCCCTTACAGTTAGTTGCATTCATTCATTCAGTCAGTCAGCGGCATACGAGAAAAGGGGCTTCCAGAGGGAAATCTATCAGCTACGTGTCACTGGTATAAGCGCTCCTGTTTCTACCTAGCAGTGCAGTCCAAATCATAGGCCTAAGCGTGTCTCTTTCTTGGTGATCGTCGTACTGGAAGATCCTTCGCAAGCGCAACCAATGAAGCCATCTAAAACAAACAAGGGTTACCCTTCAAAACACCCATGTCTTGTCTTTGAGCTGGACCGGCATGGCAGGCTGGGCACATCGAAGAAACACAGGTACACTTGCTGCGTTGCAATGGATTGTAAGGTAATTTAAGCCATTGTTTCTGCTTGTTTGCTTTGGGTTAGAATATCGACGTTTGGACCCTGAACATGACGTCAATTCGCTTCTTCTCATCCCCTGAGCTAGAGATATGCACAAAGAAAGATGCTATCTCATCAGCACGACCTCAGTAAGTACCAAGATTTCATTGAGTTATATCAATTGCCTGTTTCAAGAACAGCCACGACTTGGTATATTCTCTCTTTCGTTTGATAATCCAAATTGTGCATTTGTTTACTTGACTTGGTTAGTTGGAGCTTGGGTACCCTCAGACCCATGCTGCCATGGCATAACTCAATAGGTATCTGCGTGGACACTCACTCACTCACTCAGTAGTAAGCCGAAACATTAGCAATAGATAAAGTGATAAGAAACATTACAATATCGATGAAATAATTCCATCTTCGTAAAACAAAACCATACTTGAATAATTATGCGCCGTCTTTTACAACCTCTGCGCTCCCAATTACCCAAATGGCCAAGACGATCCATAAACCATAGATACTCTTCGTGTCTTTACAAACCCCTCAATCCAAAGACATCTGAAATTCGACTCCTCAAACTTCCACAAACTTCATCTTCAGAATTTGAACTCGTTACTGTATCACTCGATGATAAACCAAAATATGCAGCACTGTCCTACCTCTGGGGTAACCCCGAGCACTATGGAGAGATCACTATCGAGGGCAACACCGTCAGGATCCCAGACAACCTGGCCTCGGTTTTCCTTCGGGTGTTAAGTGACGAACCTTTTCGCACACAACCTCACTGTCAATATCTTTGGGCTGATGCGATATGTATTAACCAGAAGGACGTCGGGGAGAGATCTCAACAAGTTCAGCTTATGCGTCGTATCTTCCAAGCTGCTCACGTTACCTTTGCGTGGATTGGACCAAAGGATTACTCTCTTGCTTTCAATACCATCAATACGCTAGATCACGTTCTATCTCAAAATGACCCCAAGAGAGGCCTTGTGTCCACGGTGCCTTTTGATCCTGAATGGTTACGGGCTTATCCCGAGCTTTGTCTCAAAGGAGGCCCTGACCTCTCCAACGATCATCTCAACGATCCTTGGAGAGCTGTAGCTGATTTCTTACAACACCAGTACTGGGAAAGGACATGGATATTCCAAGAGGTCATTCTCGCAAATCAACTCGTTTTCATCGGTCCTGGAAACTCCGACCTAGCCTGGCCCACGCTTCGCGATATCCCTCAAGGCATCAGCTCTATCGCAGATTCTGGGAACGAAAAGAAGCGACCAGATTTTCTTTCAGAAACAGCATGGAACCTCCTCAGTAGCCGACTCGCATGGGGAAGATTGTCTTGGTTAATGCTTGCTCAGGCACGCACCAAGATACCAGATCCAGATGGATTTAAAGGCTGGATAATCTCTACCTTTGCTGCCAATTTGGAAGCCACCGACCATCGAGATCATATATACGGCCTTCTTGGAGTGTCTGGTATCCCTATCAGCCCAGATTATAGCACTGAGAACAAGGCCTCGCATGTGTATACCGAATACATAGCTGGTTGGTTAAAAGTTGCACGCAACCAACAGACAATGCACATACATACTCCGCTTGCTTTCTTGTCCCTTGCGGGGACTGGGAAGTTTGGTCAATCTGATCTACCAAGTTGGGTTCCGAATTATCCAGAGAATAAGGACGTAACAATTCCGTGGCCATACAAAGCCAGTGACCACAAACCACTGGCTGATGGTATGCCGTCTTCATCGCCGGCGGACATTGAAACCTATCCCTATGTCGTCCAAGAGACTCAAAGCTTATTCGTTCGAGGCATTGATATGGGTTCTGTCTCTTTGACAACAGAATACCAGAGAGGCGAGGATTATGCAATTCTTGCATCGTTCATGTCATTGGCAAGTTCGTTCACGGCGCGCAATGCGCAGTATATATCTGGTATCCCAGCAGCACAGGCCGTTATTCGATTGCTGTGCATCGATTCACACTGCACTACTCGAGACCTGATCGATAATGCTATGAACCTAGCTATGCTGGTCGCCTATTTCAACCAAACCGAATCCAATACCGTTCTGAAGACTTGGGGTCATGACTGGGATACCGACATCCTCAAGATGGCCTTTCCAACAACAGATGTAACGCAATTTGGGATCAAGACAGAAATCCTTTCAGAACTTAGCTCCTGGGATAGAACTCGGCGTAGTGCCGCAACTGACGCCATTGTGCCTGTGCTCTACACCTACCAATTCTTTGAGACAAGTCAAGGATATCTGGGTGCAGTTGATTATGAAGTCGCCGAAGGTGATTGCCTCTGTGTCCTCGCAGGCTATAACAAGGCAGTCATCCTGAGACCCAACGCAGAGGGATCGTACACTTTTATCGGGACAACATCAGTGATAGATATCGACGTTCAGCATGTCCTTGAAAGCCAACAAGCCAAAAGCAAATGGCTAGAACTACGATAAAATTACAAGAGACAACTTGGTCTAAGTTTTGGTATGAGAACACGGCACACTTGAGTGAGAATATTCATTGAGTGATCCATTAGTGGCCATTCATTTCCAGACGTTACTCTGGTATCAATAATTCTATCATACATAGCTGCGAAGATTGATTACAAGGGTTCTAGATAGATCGTCGTAGCCTGGGGCCGAGCTGAGTCGGCCGAGACTTGGGTCCCAAAAACCATGCCCATCCTTCAAAATGCCCCCATGTTCGCCTAGTAAAACAAAACCCGTGAGAAGCATCGTCAACACACTCCCTCCGTCATTATTGCTGCCCACATAAGGACTATTATTCGTAGCAGGTCTCAGCTGTGAAACCAACTGAGCTCAACCGTTTTTAGATAGCAAATCTCCAAACCGTTCTTATATACGTTTGAAGCTGCCAAGACCAAGCCGGATCCAACTCCAACGCGATGATGGCCCAAAATGCTCGCGTAGCATTATGCAGTCGTTACCAAGGTAACTCATTGAGACAGACAAAGTCATTCGATTGAATAGTCTTGCTGTATTTCGACAGTGTGACCAGCCACTTAAGCCTTGCGAGATCGAACGGAACCGCCGTTGGTCTTAGCACCGGTAGCGGTAGCGGACTTCTTGGAGGGAGTGGTCTGGACCAGGTGAGGGTCGGGGAGAGGAGCCTGAGACATGCGTCGGAGGCTCTGTCGGCCGCTAGGAGCCTTTCCTTGCTTCTTGTAGGTGGCGAAGTAGAAGGAGATGAAGAGGACAAGGTAGGAGCTGATGGTGATGATACCAGAGAAAGCAGCAAACTCCTCGCCAGAGCACTTGCCAGCGTTGGGCATCCAGGGGAAGTAGGTCGAGGTGAAGTAGGTGTAAGAGGCGAAGTAGATGAAGCCGAGATCAATGACGAACTGGATGATCTGGAGGCGGGTAACCCACTCCTTCCACCAGACACGGACACCACGGGCGCTCTGGAAGTAGTACCAGTACATAACGACGTGAACGAGGAGGTTCAGGACGATAGGAACCCAAGAGACGGAGGTGGAGCCGATGAGCTGAGTGTAGCAGAGGAAAGCGGTAGCACCATGGTGGTAGCAGTGGAGGAAGGCTGGAGACGTTAGCTTGGAACTTTTGCATATGGGTCGAAATACATACTCAGAGGCTTCTTCTTGAGGAAGAGGAAGACGGTGTCAAGGAGCTCGAGGTACTTGGTAAGGTAGTTGAGGTAGTACAGAACGACAAGGGGCTGGGTCCAGCCACCCTCGGCGTCACAGATGGCATGGAAGATACCGCCACGGACAACAGTAGGCAGAAGCTGCTCAATGAAGAGAGCCAGGAGAGCACCACTGATCAGAGTCAGGTAGAGGTTGTGAATCAAGAAGAGACCCTTGAGCTTGAAAGGCTCGCGGTTGCGCATCCACTCGCGACCACCGAAGATGATGCAGTAGTAGATGGCAATGAAGATGGATGTCGACTTGATAGTGGACATGGGAGTCTCGAAAGGCACAAACTTGAAGTCATTGGCGGAGTAGCCAACGACAGCAGTAAAAGCCTTGTCGAAGATGGGCCACAGGTGAATACCAAAGGGACGGTCGATGGTAGGCAGCGGCAGCTGCTCGTAGAAGGTAGCGGGAGTCGCAGACATGATGGGCGATTCAATTGATCGTTGGGAGCGACACAATTCGAAACCAGGAAACCCTTTATTAGGAGGTAGTTGGATGTAAACGAGTTACGTATTCTACGTGGCTTTTTTTCTCGAAGACGCGACGACGGCGGGAGGACACGTGAAGACAACTCAAGCAAAGAGTGACAAGGAATGACAAGAAGAAGAAGAAGTTCTCCGGAGAGATGAAAAGTTTAGAGAAGAAGCCAGGTAAACGGCAATTGGGGGAATGCGAAGAATTATAAAAGGAGATAAAAGGGGAGAAGGAGAGTAGAGTTTTAATTGAGGGATGAGGACGGATAGACCAAAAAGGGGAAATTTCCATCCGCACCGCGACCGCTAAGTCAAGTTACCTTGTTACCTTGCTCCTGCCTGGGCCTGCGCTGCGTTGTGCTGCACCTGCACTGGATCTCCGGTGCCCGCGGGCACTAGATAGTGGGCTCTTGGAAGAGCAACAGCACCTAACAGCGGACAGCAAAGCAAAGTGAAAGTGGCACCTTGCACCGCACTTTCCTTCCATTGAGGTGCCACTAGTACATCTTTGTAAGGGGCATTTCAAGACTTGGCCCAATCTCCATGCGTTTATGTTATTTCATGGGCATAATCCACCCCGGACACCAAGAACTTGCCAGGCTCGTGCGCCGTTGGGCTATTTTCCTTTAGGGAATCATGACACGCGCTCGCAGGAAGAAGGACCACACGTGTGTGCAAGTCCGAGATGAGGTCAATTCAGATGGATTTACTACCACGTAGTAATCCTGTTGAATTGCATGTGATAGGGATATACGGAATATCCGGGTACAGACCGCAGAAGAGATAGACACGTGATTCAAACAATGCATAGACTCTGTCAGTCAGTAACTGCTAAACACTAAACAAAGATGCGGTGACGCCAGTGCTCAAATTCCCCTGAAGCTTGCCCATGCTTGCTTAGCTTGTGCTTGTACCTGACCGTTAGGTTTGCTTATTACTGTACGTCTGTCTGTCTGACTCTGACCTCCATCTGTCGTGCCTGTCAGCCTGTGCCTGTGTCTTCTGTGGTCCCGAGGCTTACTAGACGCCAAGATTACGGCCATGACCGGGAGGTGGCACCCAATTGCTATTCATTGGTTATACCAGATTCGGGATAAAAGCCAGTTGGACAATCTTCATTTAATATCCGTACTTCGTATCACGACGATAGAACGTCCACATGTCAGCGGCATTCCCGGAACCGGTCTGACAAACTAGAGTAGGAACTCTCCTTCTACAAAGCAGAGACAAGTTCCGTAATTGTTCTGGAAGTTTTTATGAGTGTTAGTCTACTTTTCCGCTGTACATGATAAATCGTGATGGACACTAGAAAGAGAGGACGATCCTTTACCTTATCATTTCATCTCGGGTCAAGTTCCCTACCACCGCGGGCATCAGAAAGATTAGCCATTTGAAGAGACAAAATAATCTAGACGTTTCGTGTCGTTACAATGTGGTACCTGTGCTGCCTTATTTTGACACCCTAAGCATTGGAGGATAATCTCTCTGCTACCCAGTAGCTTCACAACATCGGTAATTACCCCATATTTGAATCGATCCGCAACCGTCGATAGACTTAATACTCGTTAAGCGAAATCTTGGTTAAGCCTTAGGGATCCTTTAGGCTGTTTTGAAGAACCATGTTAAGTCAACTCAATTCTTCTTCTCAACTTCTGCCATCAAAATGAACTGAACCACAAGTGGCCGTGCTTTGTGTCATGGTGTGGCTGTCCTGTTCTGTCACCTCCCGCCATGCAGATGTCTACCGGGAGCGTGGGTGGGGGTTGTCATCATTTTAATGTCAGCTCAGCCATTGGTTGCTTGCACTTCTATCATGAAGTACAGTACTGTAGCCTTGCCGATAGAGTGCAGGGCATGGGAAAGCCAATTGATTCAACCGACACCTGCAGGTGAATAGACCCAGGCGCTGAAGAAACGCCTTCTAGATGCCCATCCACGAATTCTGGAATCTCATGCAGAGTCAGCAATTATGATCGAATTACAACCTCATTTCCCTGTATTTAACTGATAACTGGAAGTGACGAATGAAGTGAATTAGAGTAAGCTCTTAAAATACAGTATCTTTACTGTGTTTCTCTCACAAATTCCCCATCATCCAAACATCTGCTGTACAATTCGCACTCAGCTCCACCACTACGCAATCAGGTATAGCTTTATCTTAGTCATCAATTCTCAGCCCATCCTCTGGCCCAAACAACTCTGCAGTCATCACCCGAGCCCGGAAAAAGCCAGCCCACTACTACCTCTACCACCAATACACGACCTCTCCTCCGACAATAGACAATCACCACTCTAACTCTCTCCTCCGTCTACGTCCAAAATGTCCGCCTTCATCCGTGTCGCTCGCGGCGTCCGCGCTGCTCCCATCCGACCTGCCATGCAGCCCCTTGTGGCCCGCTCGGCCGTTGCCCACTTCACCACTTCGATGCCCCGACGAAGCGAGCACGCTGAAGAGACCTTCGAGGAGTTCTCCGCCAGGTAGGGCAATCTTCCGACCCTCAATGGCCTGCCGTCTGCATGGAAGTCGATTTTTCTGGGGGGGAGTGGAAATAATTGGATTGGAATCTTTGCGTGGTTGTCTTGCGGCTGTAGAAAAAGATGCCGCAAAGCCCGCTTAGAGCTCTCTCCCCACGCGATTTTCCCCGAATACCTTCCAATGCAGCCGCACAGGCCTGTCGCGACACTCAATGGCTAAAATTCGACTTCCTGCAGGTTCGAGAAGGAATTCGACGGTGTTCAGGATGTTTTCGAGCTTCAGGTAAGTCTGCCCCACGGGGTAGAGCTCGCTGCTTTCCGGCTGGCTCCCGAAAATGTCGTATGACTTTTTTGGCTTATTGACATACCACAGCGCAACCTCAACAACGCTTTCGCTTACGATCTTGTCCCTGCCCCCACGGTGATTGCTGCCGCTCTCAAGGCTGCCCGCAGGGTTAACGACTTCGGTACTGCCGTCCGCATCTTCGAAGGTACGAATTTTATCGAGTCGAGCTCGCTTGCCGTCTGCCCAGCCGATTGATGGATGACTGGCATAATCACCCCGATTTGCTAGATCGACAACCCACCTCGAAATCAACTCACGTTGACTTAACACCTTTCAAAATTCACGAGCATGTGCGATGCCGGACCAATTGCTAACTTCTTATTCCAGGTATCAAGACCAAGGTCGAGAACAAGGGTCAGTACGAGCAGTACCTCGAGGAGCTCAAGCCCCTCCGAGAAGAGCTTGGCGTTCCTCTGAAGGAGGAGCTCTACCCCGAGGAGAAGTAAATGGCGTCATAGTCTCAATATTCCGAGCTCTGTGTAAACTGGACGTTGGTCGAGATGGAAGAGATCAGATTAAGAGGTAGACGGGGGAGTTTGGTTGCGGCAGCCCCAAATCGATTGTGTTATAGTCCCAGGTGACTTGGCAATTTCTCTGTGTTAATCCCCCGACTTGAAGTACTTTGTATATCCGCCATACAATCTATGAACCGATTGGTGATTTGTTACAATTTCATACCCGTCTCCTCCCAGCTATTTCTTCATTTATCTGGGCAAACACGGCATACCCAGGGACTTTGCTTACATCGATAAGCATGCATTGAATAATAAATCACATATTTCGATTGAAATGCAAACATCACAAGTGGCGCTTACTGAAAGCTGGTATGAGAGGTTCTAGCTAACCGATCTGCCGTGCATTATGACGGCCTAAAAACAAGATGATATTAAGGTATTCATTCCTCTTCTACTAACATATCCTATGCGTCCTCCCAATCATAACTCCCCTCACTGAAGAGAGTTCCATCTGGTGCTTTGGTTTTGATGACTCATGAACTGTGTACCAGGCCCAGAAGGACTTGTCCCTCTGCTAGCAGAACCAGCATACGCCCGGCTGGGCCGTGGACTCACTCCAGTTGCTGCAACGCGAGGGCTGCGAGGCATGCTGCCACCTCTTGTGTTCCGTCCGAAACTGTTGATCTTCTGATGCGCTGCGGCCAACTCCGTGTCTTTCTGTTGTAATTGTGCTCGTAAGTTTGAAATCTGCTCCGACATAGCCTGCCTCTCGTTAGAAGCTTGTTGTGCTTGGGCAGTTGCCAGGTTCGTCGAGGCTTTCTGCTGCAATTGTCCGTTCTGGATCCTCAATGCATTAACCTCGTTCGACAGCTGTGATGCTTTGGAATCAACATCTTGATAACGACTTCTCATGAAATCAACATCTGCCAGGGCGCTTCTCAGCTTGTCTTCCGTGGTCCGTAGCTGCTTTTGCGCTGTAGCAAATGCGTCTTCCCTTTCAGCGGCTCCGGGTGTCTCCTTCAGACGGCTGATCGTAGATTCAAGCTCCTTTATTTGTTGCTTGTACTTCTCGCCCTCTTTCTGTGCCGCTACTTTGGCACTTTGAGCGGCTGCTTCAGCCTCGGTCTTTTTCTTTTCAAAGACCGTTCGATCCTCAATGGCGGCACGATTTGACTGGCCGATTTTGGACGACATCTTTCGATAGTCCTTATTTTCTTTATCAAGGCGGTTGATATGACTTTTCAGTTCAATCTCGACTTCGCCAGCCAACGAAACTTTGCGTTTGTACTCGTCCGCCTAAGCATCATGTTAGTATAATTCCATAAGGCACATATCGAGAATCTGACCTGTTCTCTGAGTGAGTCTAGGACTGCCACAGGCACTGTGGTAGTAGCCGCTCTGTTGTTAGCCTCTCCTCGAAGCAATGCGCTGTCAAGCCACCGTCGTGTTGCCAGAGACATCGGAGGGTTATTGGAACCGGCTGGTGGATCACGAAGAGCAAGTGTTCGCGTTCGTTTGGCATCCGCTACCTCGTCTCCATCGCTCTGTACAACAGTTAGTTCTGGTGGCGGATTGGTAGGCGATTATCACTTACAAACTTCCGCTTAAGCCCATTGCCAGGCAACGATTCTACAGCAAAAATCAGCTGGTTCTGGGACATTGGACTCGCGAAAATATCAAGCACATCGTCCGGTATTCCCTGTGGTTCCCAGTTCGAGGTGTCAGTGACGCCATTGAGGTAACGTGCAAATATTTCGGCAACTTCATGTGGCTCGCTGTAGCCACGTTCGGGGTCTTCGAGATAGTGCCCGGCACTGACAGTACACGCAAGCATTGCATTCAGTTCCTCGAGGGGAGATGCGTCCTTTAAGGGTACAAGGCTAACGTGCTCAGCAGAATAGGTTGTCACCATCAAGAGCACAACCGGTGACTTCCGGCCAGTGCCCGAAGTCAATTGCTTGTGAATATGCGAACGAATGTAAAGATAGTCATAACCGATAACGACGTCGAAGCTGAAAGGATTAAACTCCTCATTCCATAAAGCAAGAGTGACTCTTGTGGCTGACGGGAAGGTTGTGTGTTGACTAATGCTCTCAGCTGAGCATTCAATCCCCGCGAGTTCGGTAATGGCGAATATGAGTCGCATTAGTTCTTGATTGCGAACTACGATAAGAATCTCCTTGTCCTTCTCGTCCAAAGCAGTCATGAGCTCAAATAAGAAATTGAACTTAGGGTTGGAATCACAGCAGAATTTGGCGATGTCGGCGCTGGGTTCTGACTCGAGACTGGTTCCAATGACGTCCGGCGGGAAATCGCAAATGTCGAACAATTTGCCAAAAAGATCGTGGATCTTTTGCACAAGCAGCTCATCAGGTTGTTCGCCAGAGTCACCGGTGAACAGCCTGCTGAAAGCCTGGATCTCAGCCTTATAGTCCTTTATTATTGCTCCATAATATGGACGTTTACTCGCTTGCATCGGAAGAGTGATGATATGTTGAGTATGGTCTCCTCGTTCAGATGACTGAGATGAGGTATCAGAGTCTTCTTCGGCGGGAATTTGACCCATTGTGATTGAGGGGCCAGAGCTGTCTACCTCGGAGGGTACTGTGCCCCGGTTCGTGAGGTTCAAGGTGCGAGTCGGCTCTAGGGGATCAGCAGCCCTGCTTATGGCTGCTGGAGAGATAGTGCCAGGTGGTATTGTATCGTCGGGTTCTTGACTCATGAGAGAACGGGTAACAGAATCCCCTGTGCTGCTGAACGCGTGAGAGAGCAGCTCTCTCATGTCGTCTGCAGCCGAGCGATGAGGATTTGCCATGATTGATGCCGGAGAGATTGAAGGCGCAGGAGCCTCTGGTGTGTTCCCCAGAGCTTCTGGTTTCCAAGGATCCACCGAGTAGGCTGGTTGTGTTTGTATGATAGCTTCAGGAGAACTGACGACAACATCGAGACCGGCTGTGCCAGCACTATTAATGGGTTGATGCTCATTCGGAGCTCCATAAGACAATACATCTAGGCTTTCCTCCTCGCCAGCTGGAGCCAGTACTGAATCCGCACCGAAATCCACGAAGCTTCTGAGCTCATCGGCTGCCGAGCTCCGTGGCCGAGAATGCGAGCGTTCCATTTCTTGAATTTCTGAAGGTGGTCTGAGTGGCTCAGAAGGCGGCTTAGATGCACTGCCGGTTTGAGATGGTTGTTTGGAACACCGTTCTGTTCCGTAATTGAACCTAGTTTTGTCCTGGATCGACTGAGATCCGCTGCAAAACTCCGCCTTTTGACTAATGGCGTGTCCTCCAAGCTGGGATGTGGAAGTCTGTGGTTGTGGCTGGGCCGCCTGCGGCTCTACCAAGTCTTGATCTTCGGTCTCGTGAGGCCTGTATTGTGTGCTTGCAGGACCAAATGCAGTCTTCACCGCTCCAGTGGATTCAAGCTCTGACAGAGAACTTGAGATAATAGGAGAGTCGTGCAGGTCTTGAGGCTGCGTGAGGAAGATGGGTGTATTTTGGGTGTTATCAGGATTGAAAGATTGCTGAAGGGCCGTTGTTACCGTCCTTTGTACACGATCAACACCTTGGTCAGTTGGTAGGGAGTCGTCCAACGTGTCTTCCCTGGTGAGTGAAGCTAGGCGTGGCTGATCTGGTTGGCGAGAGGGAATATCCGAGTCAGTTGTGGCCGAGTCCGGAACGACTTCGACTTGAGAAGCAAAAGGGGTGAACTGGGCCTTTTTCGATGCCGGCAAGGTCTGAAGCGCGTTGGACTGCGATTCCGCAGACAAGCCTGAGCACTCCTGGGAGTCTGGAATGACGCGACCAATCACACTACTTGAGGATAGCTGTGCTTCGAGTTGTGCGGCGTTTTCCGGAGGGGAAGGCGATCTTTGAGAAGGCTTGGGATCGAAAGTACCAGCCTGTCCCTGGCTTATGGACGGGCGAGAACCGATGTTGATTCCCGGTCGCTGTGACTGATCAATATTGCTGTCTTGATCACCCGCAGAGGAATGATAGCTTGAGGCGCTTCCCTCTAAGCCGGTTCTCTGGGTACTATGAGTGTTGCGCTCCGAAAGAGGACTGACAGTGGCTTCAAAGGCTGGAAAATCGACCACTTGCTGCCCGCTCCCAGATTGTCCGTTTGTGGAAGTATTGTCTTGTGTAAGTTGAACAGAAGGAATATAAGAGTCTCTACTATTTGAGATTTCTTGACTGGTTTGAGAGTTTGCAGTCTCAGAACTTTGATCTTCCGACGAAGGCGGTATGATATTAGTGTCTACGTGATCGTGTGACAGTTGTCCAGGATCCAGACTGGACCCAGTGTCTTCAGAAAGATGATGGTCGTGGTTGCTGTCGTCGTGATGAAAATGCTGGCTATCCTCGAGTAACTGACTGCGGATAGAGTATTCGATCTCACTATCGTCGAGTTCTAAATCCTGATCCGCCCGACTACTGTCAAGCTCCCGTTGTCCGCTGTCAGAATGGGAGGGGCTATTGTTTTCTGATCTGGCAATGTCTTCCTCTTGTTCGCCAGTCTTAGGATGGCCTGATGTTACTGGTAGTTGATCAACAGGGTTTCCAGGGTTATCTGATTCCTGTACACTAGCTTGACTCTGAAGGTTTCTGGAATCCCATTGACCAGATAGATCTTGAGAATCAGGGATGGTGTCTTGGCTCAAATGTGATGCAAATGCTAGACGTTGGTCATCGTCTTCAAGATCCGAAACTCTTTGCGAACTGGTATAGACACTTTGGTATTCAGAAGGATCAAAGTTATCAGACTTACGCAATACAACGGCAACCTTTTGAACAGGTAGCGCAGAGGGTTCGTCCAAGCCTACAGATTCGGCATCAACAGATGACGATGAGATGAATGACGGCACTGGCTCTTCTGACAATGTGGGTTCTGGTTCAGCTCTGCGACTGTTTCTTGTTCGCATGCGTCGGCCAAGAGAGTCGGGTGGAGAGTGATTTTGAAGTGGTTCATCAAAAGTCCAAGGCTTCTGTCTTTCATCAAAATCAACTGGTTCAGCTTTAGCAGCACGAGGTGTTAGACTCCGAAGTCCTCGTCGGCTCCTTCTGTCCTGGCGCTTAGTCTCACGTTGCAGCTCGACGCGCTTCTTCTTGTCCTTTACTTGCTCCCAGTCTTTCAAAGCGTCGTCATTCAGATTCTCGGCCTGTAGTCAGTCAGCAAAGAAGTTCTCATTTCAGCAATGCTACGGGACAACCAACTAATTCCCAGGTTGGCTGATATGCTTCTTGATGGCTTGGTAGCCAATCAACTAGATATTGGTGTTTCGTTTCGCCGTCTGAACCCTCTTCAAATCGTTCATCAATGACTGCACGAACAAGATACCAGTCTCTCTCTAAAACAGTGTCTTCGTTCCTGTCTGAGTCCTCAATCTTTCCACTGACTTGATCTGGATTTCTGGTTGGGACTGGGGATTGTGGACTACGTTGGGGGGTGCCTGGTTTCCTGCGCTTGCGGGCAGACGATGGCTCAACGTAATCCGCCTCACTGTCCTCTTCGTCCCTCTTTCTCTTTGATTTGCGATTTAAAGAAGACCTTTTGTGTGTTTGTTTAGAAGGGCTGGTTTTGCGCGTCTCGACCATTAGTACGGCAGTCAATCAATGTGCACGCACAGGAGTAATGGTAATGATAGCCTTGAGTTGAGGGGGACAGGGGCGACCACTGCCGTAACTTATAGTCGCAGCCCTGGCCTCGAACAGCGATACGTTCAGACCGGCGACGAGACCTTGCGATGACCTGTTACAGATCTACGCTTGGTATAAGTCAATCTTATGCGCGCGCGGCGATAACGAGGCTATCCAACAGGAGCTCGGCTGATGTTTTGGGGAATGTCGTCCAAGTCCCACTAAACTGCACGTGATTGTCGTTCAAGGGACGGGGTGATCAGGGTCCAAGCCAGAGGGGCCAAATTCCAGTGATGAGGAATAAGAAACTAAGTTAGTGGCCGGGGAGCCAACTGTAGCAGATGTTGAGTGCTGTAGCAGTGTAAGTGACAGGGATGCGTGTGAATCTAAGATCAGACAGACAAACTGTTTTGATCAAGTCAGGTAGGTGGAGTTGAATAGTGGAAATGTTTCTGTAGTAGCTTGAACGAATAAAAGGAAGAGAAGGATCAGAGTAGGTGTTAACCGTGCAGGCAAGTCGTGGAGTTATTAGGCCTTTGTTTGGGGGAAGGTGCTAAGTAGGTGCCTTCCTCTGTCGAAGTGCTGAAACGTATCAGAGAAGTTGACTTCTAACGGAAGGTTTACAATGCAGGAACATGAATGGAGGGCAGTCGTAAATATAAGGAACCGAAATAGCATAACCTGATTAACTCACTTATTGGTCTATGACGGTCCCTGGCGGTTTCCTGCTTGTTGTTTCTCTCGAGACCTTCGCAGCTTGTGTAGTCATTCGGTTTGGTGGACTTTGCGCCAGGTCAGTTTCCGCCCTCTCGCTGTTGTGACTCTGTTCAATCAAATAGCAGAGGAGTAGAACAAGTAGGATCCATGTGACGGGACCTAGCAACCCAAAATATTCTACAGGGACGTTTGTAAGTTAACATTCTTAAACCAATCACAGATATCAAGCAGTTTGGATATTTGCTACATGCAGCTTACCGTCGATTAGAAACACAGCTTACACAATGCCGTCTTTCCAGAGCAAAAGCAACAAATTGTTTCTCTAAACTGAGAGACAATACCGATAACCCGCCTGTATTGATTCTAGGTTTCATGTTATTGAGATCAAGAATATAGAGTTCCAACTCTCGGGCTTGTTGCAGGGAGTAACCTCCATACTACGGTACTCTAATATCCAATACTAGTCCAGACGCTGTATAATGGATGGGAGCATGGAACTTATGAGACTCTGATGCAGGCGCCCGAGCAGTTAGGCGCCAGAACGTTGACAAGCTGCACTGTAGCGTAGAGCCACTCCACTGTGTTGTCCTCCACTGGGCTGGCGGTGTTGATCGGGCCGCCTGTAGCGTCCAGTACCAGGGTAGACCGGGCTTGTTCTGACTTTAACGGGTTCACCATTCATACCATTATTACTTCCATGGTTCCATCAACCAACCTTCCTTCATCAGCTGGCTATTATCTTTCTACGCGTACCAATTAAGTCGAGAAACCCATTATAAAAACATCAGTATCTGACAAGACTTTTCTCGCCCTCCAGGATCATGGCGGCGCGCTTTTCTGTTCAGCCCATTGGTCGATTTGCTGGTGAAAGCCAACCTGTCAAAAGACCTAAGGTGCGTATCAGCTTGTATAAGCTGTGATGAGCTTCCATATCGCATTCATCACTCACCTTTCTTCTCATCTCACTATGCTCATACCCTCTGCAGGAGTTTGCCTGCTTCTCTTACGACGACAACCATGAGTTTCATCTAGACGATTCTTCGCTCAAGTATTACTACACACCACAGCTAGGGGCAGATCTTTCCAAGGGATTTGATACCTTTGAGAAGCTTGACGACACTGGAGATGACCACCTCAACAGTCTTCTCAAAACTATCATTGCACATGAGCAGGAAACGGGTAAGAAGATAGATGCTAATGTTGTTACATGGAGAGGAATGATGACCAAGGTTAGTTGACACCTTCGATGAGCCAAGTTCAATTTCTAAATATCCTTCGTAGATCATGGCCGTCCCTTTTGATCAGATGGACGGGTGAGTTCCACCGGCGGCGCTTGTTGTTTCGGTTTGACTTATTGCGTACGAACAGCTTTGAGATGAATGCCACCTTATACCAAGTATGCCCAAGATGACGAGCCCCCTCATGTCATTGAACAACGTAACTAACGTATGCTTCTTCTAAGGATTGCATGTAAGGATCTCTTCATTCGGTCATGTTTGTATCGGAGATTGACTTGTAAAGCTTCATCGAAGAGAACAACGCCTACAAGATGGCATCCAGATCCAATGAGGGCAACAACAACAAGCGCAGAAGAGGGCCACCGCTAGAGGTCATGCAATTTTGGGGTATGCTGGTTCTTTTCTCTAATAATGCGACGATTTCTGACATCTACCAAAGGGTACAAATTCGAGACGCTGTCAACTCTGCCAGCGCCATGGGCAGAAACCTCTCGCGACTTTATCGAAAACCGTGAAAACGAAGTCGTCAACAACAAGGCCCAGTACTGCTCCGTAGTCCGAACAGGTATCGGCAAATCAGTTCTCTGCCTTGGAGGTGAAGTTGATGCCAGTAAGTGAACTCACCAAGCCATCTTCGCTCCTAACTGACACTCGGCAGTCTGGGACTCCAAGCCTGAAGAAAAGGGCAGCCCTATCAACTGGGTAGAACTCAAGACATCGGCCGAGATTCGCAACCAGGGTGACATGGAAAACTTCAACCGCAAACTGATGAAGTACTGGATCCAGTCATTCCTTCTCGGCGTACCGCGTATCGTTGTTGGTTTCCGTACTCGTGATGGTATTCTGGTTGAGGCAAAGGATATCGAGACGCATCGCATTCCTGAGACCGTCAACTCTTACCCAAACCCCAAGTGGAACGCTGATATGTGCGTCAACTTTGCCGCCACTTTCTTGGAGTGTAAGTTTACCCCGTGCAGCCAGATAATGAGGCTTTCGTTTCTAACATCATGCTTATAGGGCTATCGGAGAACATCACCGACGAGGGCGTTTGGAGAATAAAGCGCGAGCCTCAGTCTCCTACGATCGAACTTTTCAAGGTAGAAGAGACGGGCCATGGCGATATCTTGTCAGACGAGTTCAAGAATTGGAGGATCAAGTTGGCTCTTGGGCCCAGTAACGAAAGTTGATAGCCAAGTGCTTAATTGCTGTATCACAACTCTGGGCAGGATAACTTGTCGACAGCCTGTCACATTGAATAGAGAACTTTGAAATATTTTCACAATGCGTTTCATACATCCAGTCTGTACCTGCATCTGCCTATTTACTTGTCCATATCGAAACCACATACAATGCATTAAACAACCAAAACAAGAGTTGCCTCCGTACCTCCCATATTCTTAGAAAAAGAAATATGCCCTTTAACGCCTTGTGCACGCGCAAAACTAACCAAAAAAACAGGACGCAAAACAAAAACAGCAAACCATGCCGATGAGATCATCACCAAGATATCATCACATCGTAAGCACCATGCCAGCCCAGTGTCATTAAATGCAGATGAAAATGCGACACCAACTGAACCCTCTTATGACTCGCTTTTATCCTTGATGCGGGAAAGAGCAGAACCAAATGCAAAATGATTAGTACAAGAAAATCTCGTACACGAATCGTACAGTAGATTAATGCAAAGGGGACCATGATCGCTTGGGTTGCGTTATGGTGTAAAGTCGTTCATCGTTGAGGAGGGGGTGGGAAATCAAACGGCAGGCCATCGAAGGCGAAGACCGTCAGCCCAGCGGGAGTAGAGCACGTCGGAGAGCTGTTTGCAGTGCTCCATGCCAGACCTGGCTTCCTGTCCGGGGTACTTGTTCTCGACAGCCAGCTTATCCTTATCAAAGTCCTTCTCGTACATGGTAGGAGTATCGGCATGACGGCGTCGGTGGCTGCGAAGATGAGGGTTGCTAGAAGCCATAACGAGTTTCGCTGGACTAGCCGCAGGAGTGGTGTTCTTGACAATCACAGTGCCCTGGGGGGTTCCGTCGTCTGGAATCTTCTGGACAGGCTGTCGCAGAATTGATGCGCTGAGCTTGTTGTCTTGAGCCACGGAGGATACCATACTGGTCATGAGATGGTAAGCTCCTTCGGGATCAACTGCATCCAAGGCCGCGAATGCGTCTGATAGTTTCGCCAGGGCTTCTCGTTTCTGCATGGCAGAGGTTTGAGCATGTAGCTCGGCTAGAGAAGGCTCCACGGCCTTGGTATACAGTCGACGTCCAAGGACAGCCTCTTTTCCGTATGGCTCAATGGGGGCGTTCATGGGAGGAGCATTCTCGTCGCAAAAGACATCGTCAGACGATGTTGGTCGGCCACTTTGGCTTGAACTGTCTGAGGGTACCCTTCGGAAAAGACGCATAGTCGATCCCGAGTTGCCAAATGACATGTCGGTCTGGAGGGGCCTCTTGGGAGCAATGGAGCCTCGAGGAGAGCCACTAGTTCGTACTGATGTGGTGCTTTGAGCGATAGATGATCGTCGGACAGTCGACTTTCGAACAGTGCCGGGTGCGGGAGAGGTTCCTCCGAGAGGACCATCCTTGACATCCAGCTTCTTCATCGCCTCTTCAGCGTTGAAAATAGACGATGGCTTCCGGTGCTGCTTGATCGTCGGCCTCTTGGGTGGGGGTGCAACTGACTTTACTGTATCAAAGACCCATTCCCCTTGCTCGTCCTTAGGAGTCATGGTCTGCAGGGTCTCTTGGTAGTAAATCGGGTGCTTCTGTCTGTTCTGGTTGGCATCCCACATTTGTCGACGGGCAATAAGCTCTTGTAGAGCCTCAGCCTTGCCGGCATTGCGGATGAAACGGTGGCGCAGGAGGTCCTTTGCAGTTGGACGACGGTCGTAATCCTTGGTGAGACATTGGGCGATGAAGTCCTTAAAGTCCTTACCGAAGTTGCCCTCCAAGCGAGGAGCAGGGTTCTTAGGAATATGGAAAAGGACCTTCATTGGGTGGATGTGGCACAGAGGAGGCTCTCCGTTAGCCATCTCCATGGCTGTGATACCCAACGACCAGATATCAGCCTTGAAGCTGTATCCATCCTGCTGAATGACCTCCGGGGCCATCCAGAATGGTGTTCCAACGAAAGTGTTTCGCTGCGACTTGATGTTTGTCAATTGAGCGGCGACTCCAAAATCAGCGAGCTTGACTTTGCCCGTCTCGGAGAGGAGAACATTAGCAGCCTTGATATCTCTATGAATCTTGCCTTCAGTGTGTAGATATTGGATACCCAACAAAAGTTCACGACAGATAATGGCGATGTGTGTTTCGCTGAAGTTGGCGGGTTTTAGCTATTCCCGGTTAGCAATTGAGTGCCGTATCGCAGGATTTCATTTCATGGAGGTGAGACTTACCAGATCCAAGCAGGATCCGCCGCCGAGATACTCCATGACAATCCATAGCTTAGTACCTCGCAGAAAAGATCCCTTGTATTGAGTAACGTAGGAACTTGCGCATGTGCTCAGCACAGCGATTTCTGCCTGGATATCTTGAATATCATCGTCGTTGGACTCAAGGTCGATCTGTTGACTATCAGCTGGTGGACCGGGCAACCACAGTAATGATGGACTTACATGTTTGATGGCGACAGTCTCGCCAGTTGCCTTTTCAATGCCTTTGTAGACAACACCAAAGCTTCCCCCTAGAAAAAGATTGTTAGTTGATGTTTTTCTTGTTGTACAAGAGGTTCAAACTTACGACCAAGCTCCTCGAGAACCTGATAATGCTCAGCAACGCCTTCGTCAGCCATTGTGGATTTGACGTCATGCAATGTCGAGTCGTTATTTGGGATTCGCGTTGCTCAAGCAGAAGAGACAACGATATGAAGCTGGATGGGGATAGATATAGTGTCTGCTTGAAGGAAACTAAACTGAAATTCAAAGTTGGAGTTGGAGTTTATTAGGCGGTTAAAAGTCATGCGGGCTGTATATGGATGTCACGGTAGTCCTGACCGTTGTCTGGGAAGCGGACCCTGTCAAAAAAGCTATAGCCAGCCCCTGGCTTTGTTTACTTTGAGCTTGATTTTTTGGACAGCTACCGGCGCTATAAAAACGGTCAGTCCGACAGTGACGTAAAGATTTGGGTCAAGCAATTAAGAAAAATTTCTCAATTGGGATACAAAAAGATTCCAGATATTAAAAATTGAAGTTCTAGTTCTAGTTCATGATAGTGTTTGTCCGAGAGAAAGAATGCAGCTTCGTGGAGTCGTCTTCCATACCAACTGCTTTCTACCTAACATGGTCTCTCATGACTATCCGCGCCTTGCAGCTTGTGCCGCCCTCAGTGGGGAGCTGGGCCCCTCCCTCCCTGTCACTTTTAGCTTGACATCCCCTGTAGGCAACCCTGGCGCATATCCTAGCGCCCATGAGTGTTTGATGTTTTATCATCAGACAGAAAAGAGATGACTGAATTAAACTTACGATGCAATGTGACATTCTCTTCGTGTGACTGCATGATCTGAAATTTATGTCTGCCCTCATCATGTTTAGTGTTTTATCACCCTCCCTCGAACACACTAACGCAAGGTACCGGCCGGGTCGAGTGGAGGTAGCAACGGAAAAGACTTTGTTTTCAGGCACAAGAAAGTTTGGAATTGGACCAGACTGTTGTCAGACTTGCATGACTTGCTGCATCCAAAGACTCAGACCTTTTTTGTCCGTTTTACTCTTTATAAGGTAAAGCTGCGTCTTGGAAATTACTTGAGTCTTGGGGTAGAAAGACACTGTCACACGACTGATGATTGTCATGGGCTGTTACTGTCAGTATCAACTGTCATTCAAGATCGATCGTCATATCACATCACATATCACGCCGTTCAAGATCTTGTAGTACTAGAAAAAGTAATCAACAGAGGTTGGGTGTTACCAAGAGACTTCTTCCTATGGAGCCGTGATCGAAAAGACAAGATTACCGATGGGGTAAACTATGCAGGTTTTTCTAACAATATTTGTCTAATTGCTTCTTCTAAAGAAATAATTATTGGTCATATGGATATCATCACGGCGTTGCTACGGTTCGATCATCGATGGTTGGCTAAGGAATAAGCAAGCACAGATGTTCTCGTTCCCAATGTTTCTGTTTCTTGATGACAAAGATGCGCATTTCGGAGCAAATAATAATTGCCATGGACATAAGTGAACAGTGCACCGTTTTCGACAAACATGTCCATCCATACATTGGATCCCCCGTCCTCCGTAGGTACCCCATCGAAGGGCCTTGTTTGTTATAAGCTCTGATCGTCACGATCATGCAACGCAACAAGCCCCCCCTGATCAAGAGAAATGGAGACCCGACGGGAAGTGGAAGTAAAAGTGCGGGCAGCCTCACTTCGAGCGCTACCTCGATACTGTTGTATGGCCAGTGCACTCGGACTTTGTTAGTTAGCAATCTATTCCATCTCCGGCAACCTTGTCTTTGAGAGCTGGATCTAGATTCTAGACCACAGGGTTGGTTACCTTAGGGTAGTAGTAAGATTCCTCTAGCAACAAGACCTTTATGCTATCATATTGTTTAGTTATAAAACACTTGTTGTTCTGTTGGAGACAGTGACACAAGTGATGCAGAGTGCCTTTTCTTTTTCCGATAGACTAAGATTCCGATAAAGCAGAATCCGAAAAAGAAATGTGTAGAGAACAGGCGTATAACCCACGAATCATAATCAAGATAAACAGCATTTTGTACCAATTGTTTCTGTCTCACTTAGGTACCCGTAGACTACTGGGCACCTGTCTAGGCTGTCTGTCTGTTCCCTTGCATGGCTTTAGCGGTGGGACAACTCAACAACCGACCGTCTGCCCCGCCGATCTCGTGTTGCTGTAGCAACCACGACCTCTCTCAGCTTTGTGACGCCAGACGCTCGAGCTCCGCGGCTGTCCTACCGCTTTTTTGACAGGCGGAGCTTCAAACTAACTACCTTACCAACCTCCATTGCTTTACTTTTTTCCCTTCAAACCGTTTCTTACGTTCTTCGTTTTTTTATATTATCAGAGCGCTGCATCTCTAGACTGACTTGACTGCAGTCTTGACTTGTCGTAAGTTTAATTTCCGCGTTTCGTGGTAATTCTTTTTTACTGCTCTCTACACCTACCGCCCTCCTCCTCCCACCTCCACTATCTACTGCGGGACATCGTCTTGGTCCATCTTTCGTCACTTGTTTTTGGTGTTTCGACAACCTACATACCTAATCTCGACAAGATTGTGTTTGATATGTGTCTGTTTACAGTTCGATAAATCTCCTACGACGCGTCTCGAATTGTTCGAGTCCAAATCTTCCAACTTTGGACCTTGTTTAGTCTCTGCTCGAATTGTACGGGATTACATATATATCACAATGGCACCTCCAGCACCACCGTTACCTTCGCGATTCCCATGTTGGTGTAGAGCTGTATACTCATGGGGTGGAGAGGTTTGTTCAAAGTCATTCAAGCCGGCCATTGGACGCTAACAAATAAAAACAGTCAAAACGAGATCTGGGATTCATCGAGGGAGATTTGATAGAATGTCTGAATGCTGGTGATGGCTCATGGTGGGTGGGCAGACTATACCGTGATCGACGAACAGTTGGATCTTTCCCCTCCAACTTTGTTGAACTTCTACCTTCTCAATTCCGTCCGACGACCAAATCTGTTCCTACTCCACCGTCGAACAATGCGAGCAGTACGCCTTCAAAATCGAGAACCTTTCGAAAGCCTTTTGAAGCATACGCCAAGGCTCCTCACTACACCAGTGCTAAACAGCCCGAGGTCTTCAAAGAGACACCGAAACCCAAGGAACGACAAAACTCAGGTGCCTCATTCGCACCTAGCCCTCATGAGAATGAACGAGGACCATCGCCTGCCCCACCGAGACACGATCACCGAGCTCCCTCGCCGGCGCCTTCTCGTCACTATGGCTCACGGGCTCCATCTCCAGCACCGCCTATGCACAGTTACCAATCGAGAGCGCCTTCGCCATCACCCATGAACAGCTATCAGTCAAGGGCTCCCTCACCGGCACCACCAATGCATAATTATCAATCCAGAGGCCCTTCACCGGCACCACCAATGCATAGTTATCAATCCAGAGGCCCTTCACCGGCACCACCTATGCATAACTACCAATCCAGAGGACCCTCACCGGCACCTCCTCCTCACAACTACGGCGGCAGAGGTCCTTCTCCTGCTCCACCAATGCACCATGGACATAGCTATTCTGGCAGAGGACCATCACCTGCGCCTTCTTTCAACAATCGTGCAATGGTACCCTATCGAGGAGGACAACAAAGAGGTGGTGACTCTCCACCACCCCCTCCTCCGCCTCCTCACAGGCAAATAGCGAGAGGATCAATAGATTTGCATAGGAGCTCTTTTGATATCTCACGCCATGGATCTAATGCCTCATTCAATCCCTTGTCGCCCTCAAGACAAAACTCCAACAACTCTCACCGGCCACCACAGCCACCCAACCCACCTAAAGCACATATAAGGCATGGGTCTTTCGACGACAGGTCTTATACGCCGTACACACCAGGCACTTCTACTCCCGTCCCACCGTCCCCTGCAGGAGGCATGACGCCCTCGCCTCTAAGAGAGGCTATGGATGGTGTTATGGAACAATTGGACGTTTTGGGTGGAGGCCTTAATCGGGCAGCGCAGCCATCACCGGCACCTGCTGCCGATCCTTGGTCTCCAGAATCTTTCGACATGCTTTCTCACGGGTCAAATAGGAGAATACCAGATCGAACCAGGCCTAAAAGCTCTATGGGTATTGCACCACAGGACGAAGGCTATGAGACATGGAGCGGCGAGTCTTCCCAGGAAGTGTCTTATCAAAACGGCGGACGAGACGACAAACTCAGCAGCTACGTTGATCGCATGGAGAAGCGCTTCCAACAAATGCACCGCCAAAACTCAAGAGCGAGCGAGCAAGATGATGATCAGCCGCCTCCTCCGCCCCCTAAGAATGTGCCGTTTGAGCGACCTAAGTCATCCATGAGCCGCTCTGGTGAGCCCGAACGTAAGCTGCGGGCTCGCAAGTCAGCTTATGAGATTGGAAGAGGAGTTGCACGTACACTCACAACGAAAACCACCTCGACAAATTCCTCGTCGGGTAAAGAGAGCAATATCAGCGCATCAACTCAAAGCACTTCCAGGACATTGTGGAGTGGAACATCGGCAGGTGCTTTCAGTACTACTAGTGCTGGAAGCCTTGCTCGTCTTGGCAATCGTGGACGTGCTCAAAGTGCTATTGGCGCGAGAGACCTGGAGATTGATAGACCTGATTCCCCTTTCACGGGAGTCACTTACCACAGTAGCCATGCTAGTGACTCTCCAGCTCAGCAACAACGACCCCAAACTCAAGTCGGATTCCACGAGGATCCCTCCTTGGAATTGGGAGGTTTGGTACAACCAAAGCCCCCAAAGCGAAATATCTTCCGCAAGATTTTTGACACTGCCAAAACGGGCGTTGCAAGCAGTCGAGGTGGAGTTGTGGGTGGTGGCATGGACTCCCCCAGATCGCCTTTTGCTCGTTCAATGCCAGCAGGAGCATCGCCTATGCCTGGCATGGGCAGTACGCCTACTAGCAGAGATACTGCGACTGAAATGGGTCTCGGTGCTGGTGTTGATTGGGTACAAGTTCGTCGTGACGTGAATCGCTCCAACTCGCTCAGTACAATAGAATTGACTGAACGTCGTGAACGATGTCAAATGATGGATCACCCCGCCCTAAACCCTGTCGATGAGCTTTACGAGGGCGTCGAGGGAGATGAAGGAGCCGACGGAGAGCCAGTCCCCGAACCCATCAACTACCAAGCGATTAACTTATCCCAAGTGGACAAGAATTCGCGCTTTATCAGTGGTCTTCCTCCTGCCATCACCGCCATTCAGCTCGCTACTACGTACGTGTGTCGACCCTACCGGAGTGACGTTCAACGGCTGCGCGCTATCTTCACATGGGTTTCTGAGAAAATTACTTGGGAAGAAGACTTCGAGGGAGAAATCAACACGACACGAGTCATTCAATCCAAGAGAGCATGCGCTGAAGAGTATGCGGTTCTGGTGATGGAGATGTGTGCTGCCATTGGTGTTCACTGTGAGATCGTGCGAGGATATCTCAAGTCTCCTGGTGAGGTTTCCGAAATCAACATCATGCCTCGCCCTAACCACTGGTGGAACACTGTCTTGATTGACAATGAGTGGCGCATGATCGATTGCTGCGTTGCCAGTCCCTCTTATCCTCGGCGAGGCTTATATTCAAACGCGACCAATACCGCCGACAGTTGGTGGTTCTTGACGAGACCATTGGAAATTTGCTGGACCCATATTCCCGAGCACCATGAGCAACAGCATATCGTTCCTCCTGTGGCACACGAGACTCTCCTCAACCTACCTTGTGCATGTGCGCCCTTCTTCCGCAATGGATTCGAGATGGTGGATTACAATACTGCCTCGACCAGGATAGAGGATCTGGAGATGGTTCATATCAAGTTCAGTGTCCCATGCGACGTAGAGATCGCTGCTGAAGTTGAAGTCCGGGGCTACTCGCGAGACTCGGATGGAGATGTGTTTGAAAGTGGCGAAATAGTTAAGAAGAGGGCACTGGCTCAGGCAGAATGGTTCAACGGCATCAAGCGGTACACGGTCAAGGCCCTCCTACCTGGCGATGAAGGTCAAGGAACCCTGAAGATTTACGCAGGCAAGCGTGGACTTATGCACAGCATCAAGGACATTCCACACCCTCTTGCTTTTGCCCTGCCTATTGTTCACACCGGCGAAAACCCGCCTTATGAGTTTGTCACTAGACATCCTACTCCTCATGCGCAACGACACGATATCTATGTGGTTCAACCGCAATGCCAGAGACTGGCTCTCAACAACACATTTGTGTTTGCCATTAGACAACATCCCAGCTCACTAGCAGGTGGATCAGCACTCACGCCGTCATCTAATCCAGGAGCCACCAGTCCTATTCCATTCGTTCGTCCTAGTTCGGCGCTGAGCATGGGTGCGTCAAGTGTTGTTAGTGGCTCGGCCCCAAGCTCAGCTACGGGCACTGTTGCTGGGAAGAAGCCCGCCAAGTTGGCAATTCAAACACCTGGAGGCAAGATTCTCCGTCTTATGAGGAAGGAGGATCGCAAGGGCATTCATGTCGGTGGCAGAAGTCTCTCAGGTAGTGAAACCGCTAGTGACGGTGGAACATGGGAGACAATCATCAAGTGTTCTGAGAAAGGTGTATGGAGAGGCCTTGTGCTTGCAGACCGCACGGCACGATGGTGTGTCTTTGCTGAATGGGTATGCATGGGCTGAACTAAACATATTGGAGGTTGCGCAATGGGCAGACGACATTGGAGTTTCTGTGCATATCTTGTTTTCTTTTTCTTCTTTTTCTTCTTCTTTCTTTTCTTCTAATACCCAAGGAGGATCTTGCATGCCCTGGCGCTTAGCAGGTATTATAGAGACGAGCGAGCGTGGGCCTTGGATTTGGGTTGACTTGGTCGGGTTGATCTGTTGCATTGGGTTGAAAAGTACGGATACGATAACAAAGACATGGTCCAAAGCTTATCATAAAGTGTAAGATAATAGTATCCATGTCATGAGCATGAGCAATGACGATAGCGCATGATGGACAAATTTATTTCATAATTTTCCCTACCATTATTATTGATTCACTTTGATTGTGAAGTACCTAATTACCTTCTCTATTTAAACTGAGATCAGACCCTTAGAAGTTGTGTTGGTTGGTTGTTAGAGTTCCGCAATTGCTAGTTTAAATCCACCCAATCACGTTGCTCTGCGACACGACGATTAGGATCCTGTCGCACCGTGTTTCTCATCCTTTCATGATTCAGACTTAATACGATCAAAGTTTCAAACCACAGAAATCAAGAATCAGACGCACGACGACGAGACGATTTTGGATAGTTGAGCGACAAGGCCGTGGCTGCCTGGACGACGCGACACGAGCCACCGTGAATGGGAAACTCTCAATTCGACAACCGAACCAAGCGGACGATGAAGCGCAATCGCGTTGGTCTGCGCCGAGTGACGATAAAACGACTCGACTGCTGAAGGCGATTCGAAAGGTCGAATAATACTGAAAGGAAATACAGGCCATGAGCTACAGGCCATACCATGGCCAAGGGCAGGGCCAGCACGGCTCGCAGCAGCAGCAGCCGCTGCCAGTGCCCGGGATGAATCCACCCTCATCGTATCTGCCAGGCGGTTATCAACAGTTTACGAGTCCGCAACAACAGCAGCAACAATACTACTCGATGCCCCAACAGCAAGGACAGCAGCAACAGCAACAGCAGGCGTACCTTCAGCAGCAGCAGATGGCGCAGTTTGGGGGTATGCAGACGGGCTATCAGGGATATGATGCAACAGGCCAGGCATATGGAAGTCATCAGTCACAGCCAGCGGCAGCGCAATATGCTCCCCCAGCCAATGTATGGCAACACCAACAGTCGCCAGGCGGGCAGAATATGATGTATCAGCAGCAGTTCCAGCAGCCACATCACCACCAACAGCAGCAGCAGCAGATGTACCAAAGGCACGTCGCGTCACCGCAGCAGCAACAGCAGGTCCAACAGAGACGTTCTAGCCAGCATATGGCTTCGCCGCAGCAATTAGCGCCAGCGACACCAAAGAACCAAGGGTACAGACTTCCTCATCCACAGGCGCAAGGGCAACAGCAAAACCATAACCATCAGTATTCACAGCAGCAGCAGCATCTGCCACAGCAACAATACCTGCCACAGCCCCAGCAGCACTCTCATATGCAACAACAGCCCCAAAAGGCAGTCCCTACACCCTCGCCCAAACCTGTTCAAAGGCAAATTTCATCGCCGGTCCAGCCACAAGTGCTACAGGAGACGCAACACAATCAACAGCCCCGCCAAGACTTTCATCGACAGCCACAGCAAACAGCTCCACAGCCTGCGCAAAAGGCAATCCAAGAGCCTCCTGTTGAGATCAAAGCCGACACCCAATCCGAGTCCGCGCCATACCAACCTGTCCAGGCTGCGCCGGAGCAGATGAATTATGTGAATTTGCAGGATATTCAGAAACTGCCCCAACTCCCCCCTGTCGCGATGGGTCAGAAGCAAAGCATGACTGTTCCTACTTCGCAACCTGAACAGGACAGGAACTGGACTCTCCAAAATGATGCCAGCACCATAAATCCATCCGATATCATGCTGAGTAGCCCACAAGTTCAACCACTTCCACCACCTCAGCCTCAATCTCAACCTCAACCACAGCCACAACTACAGAAGCAGTCTACACCTCAACCGCAACCACCGCAACAGCCAGCGCAAGCTCAACCACAGATGACTACTCCTCGAATAAAACCTAGCCCGCTTTCTTCCGTCACAAACTCGCCGGCTATCAGCGCTCGCTCTCCGAGTATCACCAAGAAGTCACCGGCGAGTACCCCTAAGGCTCGATCCGTAGACACCGTGCATGTCATGGTCGCAGTAGCGGAAGAATGCTTTGAAAAGGCCCGTAGTTCTGTACATGATGTTGCCATGTCCATGAATGCTACGCGCATAGAAGAGTATCAAAAGTTGATCTCGACTGGTCTAGCATGCTTGGAGGCGTGCTTGCAAAGCAACAGGTTGTCTCCTCGCCAAGAAGCTAAGATGCGTTTGAGATATGCTACAGTTCTATTAGAAGAGACGGAGAATTCGATGGAAGCTGAGACTGCCATTACGAAAGGCATCTCACTCTGCGAAAAGGTAAGCGAGCAAGTCAACTTTTTGATATGGTTTAACTAATTCGTTGTCTAGAATGGCTTGGCCGATCTCAAATACTGTATGCATTATATCAGGCTGAAGCTCTTGTTTCAGCGTAACCACAAGGCTGCTCTGAATGCAGCCGATCGACAGATTGCTGACTGCGAGACGTATGTATATCGCTCACTAATGGCCATGCATTATTGACTGACTTGTCTACAGCTATAAACACCCCCATTGGGTATATGCATTCAGGTTGCTGAAGACCTCCTTCTATATGGAGCTTGGCCAAACAGCTGACGCCAGCGCTCTCGAGAACATTCGCGCTATCCAAATGACTGCAAACGCCCGCGGCGATAACGCGCTCTGCGTATTTGCCTCCATTCTCGAAGGGCTCACTCTATTGAAAGCTTCCAAGGATGGTAACCTCGAAAAGGTCCAAACGTGCATTGCTCAAGTGGCCAAGTTCCAATTCGATGATTCGGTCCATATAATGCAGCTCGATATACTTACACTACTTTTGGATCTCGCGTCGAGCATCAATCACTCTAGTCTAGAATTAACTTGCCAGAAACTTAAGATGCTGCAAGATCGTATGGACCAGTGTAGGGATTGGCACAACGTCAAATCAGACTTTTTTATCCCCATCCGGAAGCAACCTTCTACAGGGCATACTATCAGCAGCGATACAGCTGGTATTGTTCGAAGTGGAGGGGATGCGCCGGTGGACTACTTGGTTATGTCGTTTATGACCAAGATGGAGCTAGCTTCTCTCATGTGAGTTGGTACTTTTGTGTACTGTATTTGCGATTTCAACTAACCCGGCGACAGCTTCACCTTTACAGGCTTGGTAAACATGCACAAGTCGACAGGTCACGGCCGTAGGACGGCTGAGTTCTGGCAAGAAGGTGTCAGAGTACTTGATGGCTGTATGTGATATTCGATCGTTCTCGATACAACTACTAACATTATGAAGGGGATAACACAACGGCTGGGATTCCATATGGACCCTCCACGTCTTTGCAAGATGCCATGTCGCAACGAGAGTGGCGGTTAGAGGCCCAGACCTATCTCACCGTCCTACTTGGTCTTTACGCAGCTAGTCACTGCCAATGGGACTTGGTGAGGCAAGCCGTTCAGAAACTTGAGGTTCTTATGACACCATCTATTCAAGGTATATTGCGGCTACTCACTCTCTATCTATCTGGCGTCTACTGCCAGGCTATCGGGGAATTACACGAGGCTATGAAGGTTTTCCAAAAGCCTGACTTCGACCTGGACCGACGTGGAACCGGTGTGAAAGCTGCACATCGCGAACTGGCTATGCTGGCTGGTCTCAACAGACTTTGGATCATGCAGCATCCGAGCGAGAGGAACGACCCCGAAACGCTCGATCTTATAGACCGACTGTACCCTCTATGCGCCAACCATCACAACGTCGATCTGCGGACAGCTTGGCACAACGTCATGGCCGCCATCGTCACGGAACCTCCTCAACAACTCAACCACCAGAAACAGCATATACAGGCTGCCATGGCAGGGTCCAAATCCACTAATAATGTTTTGGGAGCAGCCGTTACGCTCGCCATTATGCGCAGTCGATTGTTCGAGAACGTCATCGGCGAGCAAGCGCTCAAGTCTGCCATGGCAGCGGCGAAACAGGCACAACGCAGCGGCAATGTTCTGTGGCAGAGTGTCGCAGACGGCATGCTTGCTCAGTCGTACGAAGTACAAGGCCATCACCAGCAGGCAGCGCATGAATGGAACAAGGCCACGAGGGAGGCACACGATGCACTCCCAGGGGCCTGAAGGCAGAAGAGGAGGATGTGGTGGTAGAGTAATAAATCCGGCGTTTGAGGCAAGGAGTTTGCCCGTTTGTTTAAAAAAGAGGAATTATTTTTATGTTTTGTATACCAGATTCAAAGGGGTTTATGGAGGCCTGTACGATACCTGACCATAGATGTCCGTGGTCTCATCTTCATGAAAGAATAAGGAAGGAGTAATTAGATATATGACGATTGTCGTCTTTTAGCCGCAATAACGGCTTCAATCCATGTCTTAGACTCTATCGAGTCTTGAGCTTACTGAGGGAATCTTTTGCATAAATAACACGATGTGATGTTTGTGGAGAGAGCGATCACCGGCGGAATCCAGGGGGTGGTTGGAAGCCTGGAGGAGGCATAAACCCAGGTGGAGGAGCTCCAGGAGCAGCACCTGCGCCTGGAGGAGGCGTAGGGAAACCGGGTGGAGGGTAACCTTGCGCAGGAGATCCAGAAGGTGGTCGGAAGCTTCCAGGGTGGAAATCGGCTGGGTTGGTATATCCAGCCTGTGATTGCGGCGGTCGCGCGGGTAGGCCGGATGGTGCTGGGGGCAGAGGGACAGCACCTCGGGGAGGAGCTCCAGGGGGCGGGACGCCAGCGTTGTATGGTGAAGGGCCTCGTCCAGGCGGCGCGAAACCACCAGGTACGCCCTGGGGAGGTGCACCGACCGGCATTCTTCCCATGGCTGAGGGATCGAAGCCAGCTGGAGGCGCCGCGGCGGCAGGCGGTGGTTGAAGGAATGCCTGAGGAACAGGTTGCGCCTCGGGAACGATATTGCGCTTCTTCGCTTCCGCAGCGAGTGCTCGCTCAGCTTGGTCGCCATGTCGCTCTCCCTTTCCGTCCTTCTTGAAAGCATATTGAACCGAGACCTCCTTGCTCAGAATATACTGGCCGTGCAATGTGTCAATAGCAGCATCACTGCTCTCAAAGTCGGCAAAGCTGGCGAAACCGAAACCCTTGCTCGCACCAGACTCCTCCCTCGCGACCTTTGGCAAACTAAGTAACGGACCGAACCGGCTAAACGTGTCGTAGAGGATCTTCTCGTCGACCATGGGATCGAGGTTTCCAATGAACAGCTCGGCGCCAACCTCTGCGGCTCGCTGCTTGTCGGCACTGGCTTTGTTTACACGTAGTGATTTTCCGTACAATTTGATGCCGTTCATGACGTTGGCCGCGTACTCGGCGTCGGTGGGCGTGCGGAACTCGACGAAGCCGAAGCCCTGATGCGTCTGCGTGACGCGGTCGCGAGGCATGTGGATGTTGTGGATGGGGCCCATCTGAAGCATGATCTCGTATACCATCGCTGATGTCGCGCGCTCGTCGATATTGCCTATGTAGACGGTCGCCTCCTTATCTTGTTCCCTGTGGCATGTGTTAGCTTTGTCGTCGCGTTGCGATGCGATGGGGAATATTGGGAGCTTTACCAGTGTCTATTTTGCGCCATGATGACGAATTTTGAAGAGACGTATGTCTCTTGAAGCTTTATAGTATAAGTAGCAGCAAGAAAATAACAGATTGACTGAATGGCAAATTGTGATGAAGAGGTGAAGCTAACTGTCACTTTTGCATGGAGATTCTGGAAATTTTGGCTGAGGTTGGATGAATAGAAAGATACATCCTTAGCCTTGTTGCATGCGCCACATTAGAGGTGTAAATGGAGAATGGAATTGTGGCGTCGACCGAGGTTCTTCCGCCTGTGTCTACATCATCCGCGATTCGGAGGTGGAATTTCCAGGCGCCGGGTAGCTTATTCCGAAATTTTTGGGCAGACGTCAACGCTTTGCCTTGGTCCGATTTGTGTTGCGCTTAATAGATCATCAGCCTCGAGCTTCGAAATATCTCGGTCGAGCCACGCCGTGTCGTTGTTTACTTATTTTCTTAAGTCAGCTTAATAACAAAACGACATAATCCAAGATGTTTGCCCTTTCCGAGGAGTCCAAGGTGCGCTTTAGCTTGATATCAATGTGTTGATACAGCTTCACTAATGGATATTGTAGGAGCGCATTGCTAAGCTCATTGACGTTTCCCGCGTCGCCATTCACTAGTATGTTGATATCTATATCATGTCAATTGACATTGACTAACCATTATTGCAGTGGTTACCTTCCTCTGATCCTCTACCTCGGTACGAATAAGCTCGAATAACGAATGCGCTCGCAACGACAATACTGACTATGTCTATCAGGCTACACCCGCAGCGAGCCCCGACCTTCCGTCATCCGGTATGTCTCGAGCTTCATGATCAACATGCGCTTCACCAATGCTAACATATGGTTTCCAGCCTTCTCTCTCCCCTCTCCTAAGCGAAGAGCAATTCTATAATGAGACGAAACCAAAACAGTGTACAATATCTTGTAAAGATGCTTTACGACAAGGAAGGAAAGGAACGACTACGACCAGCATTCATGGCGTTAGGATAAAGAATCAACGACAGCTTGATGAATGCTAGGAGGGATTTAGTCGAGTCGAGAACTGTACGAATGAAGGGTGTGAAATATCACCGTGTATCATCTTGCAACACTAGGATCAAGGACTAGGAAGCCCAGAATAAAGGGAAACCCACTCTTAATGAAAACTCTTAAATCAATTCTTGTCTTTTTTCTCTGGGGAATTGTGATACTTCAAAGGTTGTTCGGCTTCATGCGGCAGATGACTCTCTAGATTTGCGCTGGTGACGTCGAAGTCTCGGCTGAGCTACCGACTGCTGCTACCTTTTTTGAGCTCCGCTGAAATATCAAATAATTACTATATGTCAACCAAGCCTCAACTACAACTTCTTCAAGTGACAACCTCACCTTATGGCACCTCATTGCTTTTATTCGTACTTATAAAATGTGACAGATGAAGTTATAACGACATTTTATTTTTTTCCCCCTTCATATGCCCGACTTCAATAATGCGGGACTCTCGCCCGCAACCATCGAGTCTATCGCTGGTCTCAGCGCAGGAACTGTCTCTACTTTGACGGTGCATCCTCTCGATGTAGTCAAGACTCGCATGCAAAGTAGGTCTCTTTTCTCTGCAGAAAGCACAGTTATCTAACAACCTTGCAGTCTACCGCAGTACAGCTCCTGGTGCAGTCCGTCCAACGACAGTATCTATTCTTCGTGCCTTGACATCTACCTCTCATCCCATCGCCTCTCTCTACCGTGGTCTAACGCCAAACCTTGTTGGAAACGCTTCTAGTTGGGCCTCTTTCTTCTTCTTCAAGTCGCGCTTTGAGAATGCTATCGCTGCTTGGCAAGGGCGACCTGATGGACGTCCGTCGCCAGGTGATTACTTCGTCGCGAGCGCTCTTGCAGGCGCTTCAACTACGACGTTGACGAACCCTATCTGGGTTCTCAAAGTCCGCATGGTGTCTTCAGATCGCGGGTCTCAGGGCGCTTACCCTTCCATGATCGCCGGTGCGCGCTCTATTTTCCAGACCGAAGGTATCCGGGGTTTCTACCGTGGTCTAGGAATCTCATTGGTAGGAGTGTCTCATGGTGCTGTGCAGTTTGCTGTCTATGATCCTATGAAGCGATTATACCATGCCCGTCGTCGCGAGAAGTATGGCCTTGAAAGAGACCACATGACAACTGAGGCGACCATCGGACTGTCCAGTTTAGCCAAGTTTGTTGCTGGTGCTGTTACGTACCCCTATCAGGTGCTTCGAAGCAGACTGCAGAACTATCAAGCTGATGAGCGGTTTGGACGGGGTATCAGAGGAGCTGTGGTTAGAATATGGACCGAGGACGGAGTTAGAGGCTTCTATCGTGGATTGGTGCCGGGTGTAGTCAGAGTCATGCCTGCGACGTGGGTGACCTTCTTGGTGTACGAGAACGTCAAGTATTATCTTCCTTACTGGGTTTGAGCGGTACCCGTATGTTCTGGCGTTGGTATGGATGATCACGGTTGTTCAATAGATATAGAGAGCTTTTAATCGTTCAATAGAGGCTCGTAGCCCAATTCTAAGTCTTTCGTTGGTCTCAGTACACAGCAAGGCTGTGAATCTCCATCAACGCCAGCCCCGAGACTTCTCTCATAGCTTTAATTCCCCTCCTCCAGCTTCCCTTTTGCCCCCCTCTCCTCGGTCTCCTTCCTCTTCTTCTCACAAGCTTCGCACTCGGCAGCTGGAAGATAGCGGGTGAAGAAGTCAACTCTTGTCGTGCAAGTGCCCGCGGCCGCTTCTGAGCACAGGAGGTTCTACTCGGCGGTGTAGATACGGCGCTGGCATACCGTGCAGTCGTACTTTGTGTATTCGTCGACACACATGATTATAGTATTCTCTGTGTTGTTTGATGTAGTGTGAATGCGGTAGAGGCTAGTATCAAGGTGGGTTTTTGATAGTGTCTTCTTGTATAGAGTGTTGACATAAAAGAGACTCTGGTGGTTTGGTTCCTTTGTTTCTGTAGAGGTTGGTTTTCGTGAAACAAAGATAATGAGTTCAGCCCGTTGGTAGCCGTCATCTTCAGTCTCTACTTTCTGTCCTTTCTAGGCATGATGCCGTGGAACGGCCACAGGTCGCAGTTGCCAAACGCAGAAACATGGCATATACGTTGTATCATTCAGGAAGTGACGACCCCAAGCCGATTTCTTTGCGGTCCTGTATCAGAGATGAGCTGATGTGGTCCTGCACTGCAGGCTTTGGTACTTACTGCTGAGTGGCTTTACTCGCCGACAACATAGAGGTATAAGCATCATCTTTTATTTCGGTTCACAGATAAGAACACCGGTTCTAGCACGTTCTCCATTGTACTTTAGCAAAGCTCAAGTGTTTTCCCTTATATACTCCCTTTCGCTGGCATGAACGCCAACGTCCTCCATGCAAGTTAGACTTCGAGCAGGTCAGTGCAGCAGAAGTCGTACAAGGCTGTTGGGGCCTCAGCAACTCAATTGTATGCATTGGAGATAGTATCTCTTCAATCATTTTTCTTTGACTCTGTCGTTGGGATGCGTGAACCACTATTGTGTTCGGCGATGGGAACCGAAAATCGGTGCACACTGGGAACAGCAGCGAAAAGCAACAGCACTGCGACTCAGAGTTTTGAAAGAAACAAGATCTATTCCATCTGACATTCTGCATCACTTTGACTTTGGGAGAATCCTTTGATTCATGAAGTGATGGAGGAGTGCGTTCGTGATGCTCTCATAGCATTGGACATTGACTAGGTTGGTGACAGAAGAATGGTCATCTAAGGCTTAGACTACGTAAGTAAAGTAGTTTAACCACCAGCCTAAACAGTCATAAGATAATCAGATGATTTCGTCTCTTATGCTCTCAGCAGTCAATTGTTCTGACACCTTGACGATTGGGTTACCCTACACAACTGCATCATGACAATGACAGCTTTCAACGTCTAAAGACATGCAGACAAAGATACCATCTAATGAATTTGTTGATGTGAAGAAACTGTTATATTCATTGTATCTAATATTCTCGTACCTAGATTTGATGCAAGATCTGGCTAACTTCCAGTCATCCAAACCCTCAAACTCCCGATGCCCAGTAAGAGTCACACCACAGATTGCGTGAGTGTTTCCGAACTTCTCCGCAGCCACCATGGACTCTCGAGATCGGTCTAACCGTACGAAAAAGAACAGAGAATCTCTATTTGCACACAGATTTCCTTTTTTTGACCCTGTGAAAACTCTTCACTGCCAGAAGCGGACATGAACATTGCTTCTCTTCTCGAAGCAGGGGCCGAGACAGCAAAATCAGTTCGTCAACACAATGATGAAGATACTGCGCCGCAATTATCAACTTTCAAAAAAAGGTGCTGCATCGATCTTGAGGCTGACAAGCATCACAAACCATCACTCAAGATCGATGTCACGGAGATGACAACGTGCCTCGTACCCGCCGGGATCGAAGAGCCATGTGCATTCTCGTTTTCCATCCAATGTTTGATGCCAAAACATAACAGATCGATTCTGAGCTTCTTGATCAGGAATATCTCGCGACTGACGAGGATTAATCATTCAAGAGGCTTAGCTCTCATCAAGGTCCCATTACATGCGGCAAGAACTATCTTGCGCGCTTTGTGCAAGCGACAAAACCCATGCGTTTCTGATATTTGCCCCGTACCGGAGGTGCTGGTCACTGTTAAGCCGAAGTATTCTGGTACGATAAGTGAAAACCATGCATGTGTTGCTTATGCATGTGTTGCTTCACTGCTACGTTGAATTACGATACAGTAGCATCGCATAGCCCATCTAAACATCGTCAGTATTGCCTTGCGAGTACGTAGAGAAAGTGTTGCCATGACAAGTAAGAAGGCCCACCAAATACCTGGAATATTCGTGATTGTTGCCTCAACAGGTATATCAAAGGGGGGATATAGACCGTTCGGTCTCGGTCTCGTGATAATCCTGTCAATTGTGACAGGTAAAAGAAGTTTATGGGGACTTTCGCATTATCGAGACACTCCATGCGATAGCAGGTAGGATTCTCAGAATGGCGTCGTATCGTCTCATAGCCCACGAAAGGAAGAGTTGGAAGACAAAGTCGCATGCAGATAGTTCCCTGTACCCAAGAATATCTGTCAAATCCCAGAATACTACCGACCTCGGGTTCTGGAACTCGAAAAGGAAGTCAACCCGTTCCAGATACGGCGAATCTTGCGAATTTTACGGGACGAGCCGAAGCACTGGGAGGCAGACAGACTTGCAGGCCATCTTCGGTTGATCGCTGGCACCCCCGGATCCCGAATACTTGGGATGACAGAACGCTTACTCTTGTCCCCTGTTATTTCCCGGTTAGACCGAGATTCGCAGGAGGACATCTACTCGTATGCTTTGAAGCAATACAAGGAATCTGCCTTCCCTGTTCCCTCCATCTCTAAAGACCTCGAGATATTTCTCGATGTCGACAACCAGTGCCAAGCCAAGTCCCGCCTCAAGAGAGATCTATGATCTAGCGAGAGGGAGGAGGATCGTGACCAGGGCGCACGGGGATCGTTGTTTGTAGCTATGCGAACAAAGACATGGGAGTGTTGTTGGTGAACTTTGCGAAGGCCATCCACCTTCAAAGTTACAGAAAGCAGGGTGCGAATGACCTCAAGAATCAGAGGCTGGGACCTGGGTTTCGTGGGGAGGGCCCTCTTCAAGATGCGCGCGATGTCACCTAGACACCTGTATAGACCCTGGTCGGCTCCGCACCACGTCTCCCACAAGCTCCAACCAGAGCCTCCAAGATCGCATCTCGCATAGATTAATTACCCTCAGCTGAACTTGTTTACCCGCGAGACATCACGCTAGGAGGGATAACATCCCTATTCTGTCGATGGTGTTCAGCCACGAATCTCAGACACCACAGTCTCGGGACAGGAGACAAGAGATCAGTCAACTTGGTCATACAGATGATGACCTTGAGGGAATATCGTGCATATGCAATTGACTTCAACAAGAATGGCAAACGGCCTTTATTCCTATGCGGGAGCTGTCACTCGTTTGTTTGTTGTTCCAGTACAGCATGGTATATAGTACACTCTGCACATGACCAATTCTGGATTCGATAGCGAATCCCCCCTTGCGCCGCGCAATTATAGCCGTAACAAAGCCGATGTCACCAAGCCCCCCATCTTGCATCACATTGATGCAGATTAAAGTTGTTCCCGAAACAAAAGTCGATCAGGCAGGGTGCTCGTAGTCCATCGGAGCTTTCATGGAGGGCACCGACGAATTTCGGACACTCCCTTTCGGGGGATTTTATGCAAGAAGCGACTCAATCTTCCCTCAGATCTTCTCTCGTCGCATATCAGAAAGTCTAGCAACGCCATTCATGGATCGCACGAACCCAGAACGTTGGCCAACGACGACTTGTCGCTCTAGTTCGTCCGGATAGTTGACGACCCGGGAGATGGGAGAAGATCAGTGCCCGGAATACAAAGCGTTCTCCATATCGCCATTGTACGAACTCGAAATTGCGTAATATCATATCCAAGCTCAGTTGCTCATGATTTTGTTACCAAACTACTGAGCCACAAGAGGGCATCGCCACCTTTGTGTAAGGCTAATAAGCATTTTGCCTCATCGCCTTGCCTTCTAAAACGTTCGCCCTACCGAAAATCGTGATCGGAATGGTAAAGTGAGGCTTGGAACCATTTTGCGATGCTGTCCTGAACAATTGGCCCTGGCTTTATCGATACCGATACGCTGGAGATGACGCCAGGATCGAGAAATGGCCAACTGCGCAAGACAGAGGCGCAGAAGCCACGATCTCAAAAGCTGCATCCCAGGTATGCTTCCTTGACGGTCTGTCTGGGGTCAGTTCTTGGGGCCCCTTTCAAAGAACAGCCTGATTCATTGAGGAAATATGATATGTGATCAGCTTAAGCAGTGTCGGCGTACTGTATGTAGGGTAATCTAGCGGCGGCATTAGTCGCGAAGTTGGAGGGGTTTGGCTGATTGTATGGCTGGGTCCCCTAGTTGGAACTGGACATGCTCTAACAGGATTGGGGGAGCAGACGAGAGAAGAGACGACAAGACCTTTCCGCAGCGTCATTGGCCTTTGGTTTCTTTCTAGAGGCGCCGTAACCAGGACTAGGGTATGAGTTGTTTAAATCTCAATTCGACCGAGCCTCTCATCTGTATGGTGGTGTATGCAAAGTTCGCAAGGACAAGGCCTCTTGGTCGTTATGTTTGACACAATATCCCATGCGTCAATTTACAGACAGGTCTGGTGTTGTTTCCTGTTGGTTTGATCGATTGCTTGATCGATAAATTGAGATTACACACATGCTTGATGCGCACGTGTAGTATCTGCACCTCACCACCACCACATGAGGTTTCTGATTGATTGTTTTTCCGTCTTGACGATTCATTTGCAGTACCTGTATCGGATTTTTCGACATGTCATTCTTTGTATTGCCGTTTAGGAATTGCTTGCGATTCTTGGTGGGTTAGAAAAGCCGGGATTGTCGATGGCATCCGGTGCGGGTCATGACGAGTTGCTCTGTTGAGCAGGCAGGCAGGGGAAGAGATGAGATCTTGCAGAAAGACCGGAGGGGTCGAACGAAGCCTGCAAAGATCCATGGCACCGATCCTGGGATGGATGGCTTCCCCTGGTTTCCAAGTCTGGCAGTTGAGTTGTAGTTCAGTTGAAACTGAGGCTGCGGGGCGGCGCGGTATGTACCAGGATCGTTCACGACATTCTCTCCTCAGCTTGGCTGGGTAATACCAGACATTGAGCGTATCTCGATGGAGTCGTCATTATCCGTACCCTTCTTTCTAATGCGGCGTCAGTCATTAAGTCAGGGCGAAATCAGATATATCATCTTTCACCTACATGATGTGGCGTGCAGTCTCTGTTGCGTACTCCGCTAAATACAGGCGGGGGCTGATGAGATGAAGAGATGAGAATGCAGATGTAACATGCAACGTGAGGTTGGCAGATGTGTTTCCATCAAATATCGCGTGTCACAATCTATTGATTGTTGTGCAGTATCTTGTATTATTTTCTTTGTGTGGCGTTGTACAAAGAAAGTCTTGCTCAGATGGTGGCTGCCTCCTGGGCGATCAGATCTTACTCCTACCCGACAGTTCGGGAGACGGGTAACCCAACGCAGTGGGTAAAACTTTTTTACGGCAGCTACAGCACAGCACTGACCTGTTTCTTTCCTTCTCTTCCCTGGAGGCCGTAGCTTCTGCTCCTGCATTTTGTGCGCCGTGCACCTTTTTGCAGTAGACGAGATGAACGTGGCGCAATGCTCAGTGCTGAGGCTCAAATACAGCACGGATATCTCAGTGCTCTCAGCAGTGGTTTTAGTGGTTACAGCCTTATCAGGGGGATCCTCTTTCAGGCTCTGATTCGTATTAAACCCATGCCGTCAATCAGTGTCCGTGTGTCCAAATTTGACCCAATTGGGAAGACAATAAAAAGAAAATCCTACATACCGTCCCGGGCCGGACGAGTAAGGGCTCAGCTAGGGGCCTAGCTTAGGTGCTAAGAGCACTGGCACTGGAGCACTGGCTGTGCTGTACCTGAATTGCTTTAGTTTTTCGCCCTTAGCATTGCGCGCTCAGACTGGCGTAATCCGTCCAGCTGGATACAAGGTTAGGAACGCATCTGCCGCATGGTTTCGGCTGCCTTGCTTTTCCTTTCTATCCTTTCTTTTTTGTCTCAATCGCACATTCGTCTCATCGATAGATGGTTTTGTGTCTCGAATCTGCAACAGTCGATCGAGCGATACGATTAGATGCGATCGAATTTGGCGATGAATAATCATTTCCCAGTCCTCATGCAGGTCATGATCTGGGCATTGTATAGATCTATAACTCGGATACTATTCGCCAGGGATGATAGACTCCTGAGACAAGAGGTCCGTTCCAGAGTACAGTAACGTACTGTACAGCATAGCACAGTACCGCTTCGGCGGGTCATGATCCGTCGAGTAGGGGCAGCTCTTCTGGCCATTATGACCCAATCAACGAGTTATGGTTTTGCTACGCCGTAGCCTAGAGTTGACCAAGCTGAAGCTACAGTATGTGGTGGGATGGAAAGGGACGGTCGACACGAGTCGAAGGATATCCTTGCAGGGACCAAGTTAAACGAAGATGACGTTATTGTTTCGAGGATCTACAGCTACAGCGACAGCGGCATGTCATATCAAGTCGAGTCAACCGTCGAGCCGTGTCTCTGGAACAGGTTGTGCGACATCTATAGTTAGCCTGTCCAATCCAAGTGCAGTCCCTCGATATGGTTCTGTCAGATACACTAAGTCATCGTCTGTGTCGATGCGGGAAAGCCATGGCCTCGCCTGTGCTCGATTCAACCGTTCAATGACACACATACAATATCTCAGACTTTTGGTAAGTAACTTGGTAGAAGCCATGCACATGACGAGGCGTATAGTGGATAGAGGAACCGTGCGTTCGAGCGCGACTCATTCATCAGGTCCTCCCTCATGCTGCGCCGTTCAGGTACAGATTCTGCTACGTTCGGTTGCAAATCAGTGGATGCGTTCCCTGGGATTGACCGCCAGATGTTCATCTGGTGTCATAAACTCGTCTTCAGTATGGAGAAACCACCATTAAACCACCATACTCGGTATCTTGTACGAATTCTGCGGTTCTTTCCATTCGTGTTCTATAATTTCTTCATACAAGACTAAAAAGGAAAAGGAAAAAGCCATGACACCTGCCATAAGATGCCCCAGATTTAGCCGCCCGGTTGCCTCTAGGTAATTCACTAGGAGAGTTTAGCAAGTCACTTTACTTGTGTTAGTAATCAGGGTTCTTCCCGCAACGCCAAAAGCCATGGTCGTGGCATCTAAAACGGTAATAAAAAGTAAGGATACCCATACATAGATCTCATCCGATTCGGATTCCCCGACCACGGTCATCCCAGTTGGCAATGCTTGCGAGTTTACGGATACAGATACAGATACAGATACAGAGTAACACTCTAACTCTAGTCTAGCTGTCTAGTGTTAGATATATTGATAGGACGATCAAACTTGACATGGGAATAAATACGGAGCAGCGAAACATAGATCTACCAAAAAGAAAAGTGACTGACGAGGAGTGCAACAATGAGACCCTACAGATGCAACTATCTAAGTTTATTGCTGTCGATGTTACAATGCTTACTATGTACTTTACTTACAGCTCGCAAGCTGATCCCCTTCTTGGAATCAGCGTTACAACGCGTCTCTGCTAACTGTTGATCTTATGGGCCAATACTACATAGCAAGTGTGGTCTGCCTCGCCTGAGTCTCTCACCCTGGCTCATCACGAACCTCAATCCCAATACAGTGGGTCTTTTCGATGGGAATGCCGTTGCGGTGAGAAGTTGTTGACGGAACTGCAACTGAAGCAGACGGTAGCCATGGAGAATTGAGCCTTTTCCACTATCTGTAAGGGGAATGAATATACAGTAAAGGGCAAATGAACCGGATGAATATGGTCAGTCGGACGGACATGTTCAAGAAAAAAAAAAATGATATATCGATCGACCGGGGCTGGTTACCAGCCACATCGTGGATAACCTGCGACATCCGCCGGTCTATTTTTCTTGTATGAATAGGTCCTGAAGATGCCGATAGAATACCTATGGTGTGCGACAAGTGCCGTATAGAGGCAGTTTCTGCTTCAACATTAATCGTTAGTCATTGTTCGATTGTCCGTGTTGCTCAAACTACTAATCAAATACTAATCATACGTACTCTCGCCTAATGAGCACTACTGGCTTCCGGACCAAGCGGCACTCGAGCCGGATCTCTTGGTCTGAGACAAAGCTAGTAAAGTCGCCTCCCTTGCAGCATCTTTGTATGTACAGTACAGTACGGTACAGTAATGTTAAGCCCAAGCAGTGAAACTCCCTTACTTCGGCATCATCATTACCCTACAGGACAGTACATCATGTGGGGGCCTCAGCATCAGAATTCTGCTACATACCTATTTCGTACATGAATGTTGTCCTCCTGCAAGGTACGGCTGCAACCTTGAAGCTTGGGCTTGGGCTTGTCCTTGGCCATGATCTTGACACTGGAGACAACAACCCCCGCGACACTGGATCACATGAAAGCCCGCTATTTGTCGCCTGTCCAGCCAATTGCCGCAGGGTCGCATTCGCGCGGTGCCCATCTGAGAATACCGACCGAGGATCTAAGATTCACCGAAAAAAATGATATATCGTAATAGCCCAACTGTTCGGAGTCAGGGCTGGGCTTTGCTGTTACGTACATGAGTCTTGTTGAATAACAAGGACGCCATGTGGACTCAACAATGCACAACAGAATGCATTCAAGTCGACATGATAAAGCATGAACGAAACCCAAAAGACTTCTTCTTCAACAGTTATCTGTGCAACAATTCAGACAAACTTATTACTGTACTTGTGCAATAGCTCAAAGTAGGTCAAAAGTATACTAAAGTTGGTGTGCCAGACCAACGGCTACCATGTCCAGGGTCATCGGCACACTCTGCATCATTAGTAGATACCCTAATTTATAGAGTGTCCCCATTCCTATAGGCTGACCAAGAGTGAGGAGTCCCTGACTGAGTCTTTTAGTCTCCACGGATGGACCTGGTCCGCCGCGTCTCCCCGCGCTTGCGCTTTGGCTTCGACGTCTTCCATCTTTGCCAATTCAAGTAATCCGTTGATTTAGTTCATCTCATAAGCCGTATTCATTGTGACCAAATCGACCAGCAGCGCCTGAAGGAATCATCCATTGATAAGTAGCTCACAGGGTTGGAGGGAACTGATATCAGATAGACAGGCAGGCAGACAAACATAACAAGATGCATCGTTATAGAATGCCTTGATGGTAAAACCTGGTGACGCATACACTGAAGAATCGCCTGGCCTGGTCTAAAGTTGATCAGGGCAGCAAGCCATGAAGATCACCAAGACAAGGCGTCTCAGAGCTAGGGACCCCTGTTAGTTGAACCCGACACTGCGGTGGAGAGAACTCTGACCTGATGGCGGCACTGACGCTCATCCCATCACCAAGAGATAAATGCTATGTTCACACCCTCCGTGAACTTTCACGAGCGAACTAACTTAGTCAACGGTTACTGACATTGTCAACTAACAGCGAGCCGCCATCCCGCTGTCAAGGTTCAATCAAGCCCGAGCACAAAGAGTGAACCCAAATCGTTGGGCTAAAACAAAGGCCGTGAGCAACTAATGCTCCTTGCTCTTGTGTTGTCGAATGTCTCAACTTTTCATCGAGATAATCGCGGTGCACAGCGCACCAAGTGCATAAAGTCCCGTGGTATTGGATATTGGCAATGACATTTGGGTTGAGTCTAACCTTTCGGGAGCAGCCGTCTCCGTTGATGCATCAATCAGTATCAGTACAGTACTTTACTTTACTGTACTTGATTCCCTTCCGCCCGTCCTCCGATCTCTCCGGGTTTTCACAGCCGGGTAATCCGAGGGCCGGTCCACATCAACCCGGAAACATCTTGTTTCTCATCATCCTCAGCCCAAGTCTAAGCCAGGGCCTTCAGCCGCTCCATCGTGGTGAAATTAACTTCCCCTTACCGCGTTGTATAGTAATATCGTGCTCATTAGAACACATATGCTGGGGGTAGGGGCACGGAGCACCTGCAGGCTGGTTCTTCAACCTTTGCTTTAATGTTAAAGCAAACATATTTGGCGCTTCTAACTTTGATTGCTAGATTGCTCAACCAGGTGGCTAATCGGCAAGTTCGTGCCATGTGTCGGCCTCGCGCCTTTAGGATATAGTACAGGGTTGTTCCAATGCTGGTCGTGAGACAAACAAATTCCGAAACTGCGTGTGCTGAAGAAAAGAAGAGGGAAGAAGACGTAAAGAACGAAAAAGAAACGGCATAGTTCTTAGCCGTTGTTGGCTTGGAAAGCTGTTTCGGGGTCTCTGGGGCCTCTTGTCATTTCTGGTCTGATTCTTAATTCCCATGCAAACAATATACAGAAGCCCCCCCCCCCCTTGTCAAGGCTCTGGCCTGTGTGCACACCATTGTGATCATGACCACGAGAAGAAAAAGGAACGTCGATGATGGGATCAAGTTGCTTCTTGGCTTCCCCCTCGATCGGTACTATGTCAATTTTAGATTTTGGGCTAAACACCGATCTTTATCCGCGGTGAGAAACAGATCCAACTGAAAGCGAAACGAGGACTCCCACTGTCAGAGATTGGCCAACAGTTAGGCATTCTTGCCTCTTTCTCATTCCCCTGCATTGGTCGGTTCGGACACAGCATCAGTACGAGGCAAAGCCAGACCCTTCGGAGCTGGCGCATTGAAGTTCACATCGCAACCTGTCCTATAGGGAGATGAGCAGTTGATAGCGAGAAGGTTTTAGAGAAGAAAAAGAAAGGAGAGAGAGAAAAGACTGGGAGCAAAGTGACAGGTTAGATAGGATGAAAGGGAGATAACGAGTCCAACTTAGGATGAGCATCTCATGCTGTGAAACTGATAAATGATCGAGCTGATGCTCATATTTGGCACTTATTGCAGGCTATAATTTGTGCATGCATGAGGCTAGTGTGAGGCTCGATCACTGAGAAAACCAGGGTCAGGGTTGCAATAAATATGTGCAAGCTTGGCCATAACTTTGCATCATAGTACTGACTTGTTTTTTGCAGCCTCTCTTGTTTCATGTTGCATGTACAAGTATCGTAACTGTGTGGGTGTCCCTGATCTTGGCAGCAAGGGTCTTTTCTGGTGCGTCAGTCCAACAGCAGCCTTCATGTTGAACAACAGTTTTGTCTTCTATTGGCTGACTGCACAATTGTGACGGTCGATTTTGATGCGCATGAGAGCCGTTGAAAAGCGACCAGGACCCAGTCTTCATTCTTGACGAGGAATTCCTTTCATTAGTCCTGTATTCTCAGGGCTGAACCTCATCCTTCGACCCTCAGCTTACGGATCACGGCCATATCCGCTGCCCCCGTTGTCAGGTATCTCCACAACCCGTATCGTTCGAGAAATACTACCTTCTCTCTCTTAACCTCAAACATGCCGCCCAATGTTGACTGGACATCAAAATGAGCAATCTTGATTATACGTTTCCAAATGCAACACTTCTGTGCTCGAGCCTCAAGGATCCTGATTCTTTGAGTTGGTTGGTGGGCGACAGGGCCAAACCTGACATGTTTTGCATTTTCCAAGATGGGACAACGTACTGGGAACGTATCCCACTAGAGCCTGAATGTTGATAAAAACCAGCAAGCAGTCGAGTCGTCAATAAGAAAACACGTGCGCAAGATGCGTATCGCTCGGATGATGGAGCGAACGACAGCCGATAACGGGGATAAAACGGCGGCTGTAAAGTCGGGGAAACAAATGTTCGGCTCAGGCTGGGCTTGCCGGCCGGTCTTGATGGTGCAAGACAGCCCCGCCATCGCCATTGCCGGCTTCATCTTCCCTGGAACTGCCCTATACGTATTTGAATCCATAGAGACCCTGGGAAAGGAGATCCCCTGTCTGACACTCGCTGGATCTTCTTCTACCCTGTTTTCTGTGAGCTATGCTTGTCCTGCTCTTCGCGATTGCACCTAAGCAGTATTTGACTATTGACATCAACAAGAAACTTGGGGTTGCGTTTAATTTTTGACGCCACCTGCCTTACCTATCAAATTGATTGACTTGATCAGTGGGCAACGCTATATATAGGGGAATCGTGGTCTTCATCTTGACATAAAAATGTGTCCTCTCTGCTGCAAAAGGACAACCAATTGATCTAGCAAGACATTTGCTTCTCAGGTACCAGAACCCATCACAAGATCGTAATGTTGGTACAGATCAGAAACATTGGGTGATAGTTTATGATGTCGCTATTGTTAAAGTGACAGTAAGAGGCAATGACTGCAGGGACATGGTATCGAGAAAATGCCAACGAATACCTTCGCCTCAAGTAGCGACTTGAAAAGCTGGATGTTGTTATTAGCCAGCCGTCACGAGATTCGCGGCAGTCTGAGATTGAGAGACGCCCGTAGTCCCCACTATGTCGTTACTCCTTGCTATTCTCTCGTAAAACATCCTTACCCGGGCCCTGGCATTTCGCGGGCCCTCCCTCGCCCTCTCAAGCTTCCCCGGATATGGCAAAGGTAGTGGTAAGATCTGTTGCATCTTTGATGATCCAAAGCATTCGTGAGGTATTGATCATTATGATTGCCGCACTCGCGCACTGCCTTTTACAACCCGGCCTTCAATAGAGCCCCGGTCCTTACACAGGGCGAAGTCCAGGAGTCAAAGCGTTGACGATAGCAAAGCCAGGCACCCAACAGTCGTGGTGCAAAAAGGGAATTGTACAGTAGATCAACAAACAATGTGATCTTTTCGATTGCTCACCTCAAAAGTCGAATTTCAGATCGGGGCACCAAGGCTGCAAGGCCGCTGAAGAATCACCTCCGATGACCTGTTGCTCTGACCCACCCTTCATAACAGACAAAGCTTGGTGGTTTAGACTTGCCAACTTGGCTAAGTTTTTGCCGTGGGTTGTGGTCGCAAAAGATAGCGATCGCTCGGCTACGCAGTTGTGTTAAGACGTAATAACCCCCACAGAGAACCGGAAGTGCTATTGCCTCAATAAGCGCATCACACTAAGAATCAAGCGCCCACCTATGTTGGACATATGGTTCTCAGTCAAGTGCTCTTGTTTCCTCTTTGGCTGTTGCTTGTGAGATTCCAAGGCCCTTCCAGAGGCTGGAAAATCGAGATCCTGATGCAGCGAGATCTGGGAGCGTAAAATGCCCATTGGGAAGTGCGCGCGATGTGATATATCATTTCTTGATGATAAATGAGGTGCACAGAGGGTGGTTCTATCCCAAAATAGATGCTTTCCACCCACACCCAGTCTTTTATGAGCAACCAGGGTGTGTTAATAACGTTCGTGCATGTTCTCTCACGCCATCGGCCGAGAGAACAACGCCGTTCCGTTCAGGGACGGCATTACGAAATCGCGGCCACTCATCTCACTACCAAACTGACAAGCCTTGTCCCGTGATTTCTTGATAATGCTGGAAGGTAGACATTGTATAACTAAGATGTGCAGAATTAAAGATGTGTCGTTTTGGCATCGTTACCGCTGTATTAACGCAACTGGGCTGCAGGGGCACTGATCAGGTGGAAGGCCAGAAAGCTGCATCTTGTGCACGGTTCGAGCTAAGACGATGCACTGCGCTTGCGAGTGGAAGTAGCTTTAGAGTTTGACTCTTTCTTCTTGTCTTCTGTCAAACCGTAGATGTTTGCTCTTCAGCCATTGATGCTCTCTCAGTGGAACGTGCCAGCATGATCCTGACCTTGCGTTCCTACTCGCTCCTGTTGGGAAGTCCTGCAGGGCGCCGACTTTACAGTAGACAGAACCAGTGGGCGGATCGGGCAGAATCGTTTGCATATCGATGTGGCTTCTCGATTGGTTCGCGTTCGAGTGAGTGTTTGAAGATGTGATTGAGCAGGAAGAAGATGCATGATCCTGGCTCATGGGCCTTAAACGCGATCGAAAAAAATAAAATAAAAATCCCTGGTCGTGTGGCCTCTCAGCTGCAAGTGAGCTGTGTGTCGCATCTCAAACCACAAAAGGGTACAATAGGCATGAACTTAAGACATTTGGACCCTAGTCAAGCTGAGGGAAGCATTAGCACAACAGCTTGTAGAGGATGGGAAGCTATAGAGGTCGATTATTATACGTTGAATACCCACGTACCTGGGTGATTATGTATGCATCGACCAACTGCTTCGATATTGATGGATATTAACCGGAAATAACTGCGTATTCAATAACATAACTGGATAGCTTAGTGATACTTTGTGTATCATGCCAATTGATAGCAGGCATGATGGTTATTATTGATTAAAGATGAATTTGAAGATGAGAGACTCTTTGTGTTTGTCACTAGTGGCCGTACATATCGTTAATTCCTGGTTGTGCAGGCGGAAACTTTGGTGTTGATGGGGAACAATAGTGGTTTTGGAGGCTCTCTGTTGGACCCGACTGTTTGCACCTGACCTGATTGGATACGTGACCAGAGAAGGAGCAATGCACACTAGAGCCAGGAAGTTAACTAGTCTAAATGTTCCATCACAACTTCCATTCAACATCCATAAGGCAGGCACGACTTCAAACAGAAAAAATGAAAGGAAGCAGCGATCGTCGACACACATTACCTTAGGGTAAGGCAAGTGTGCCCAAGACGCCCAAAGGCAGGAGAGAAAATCATTTCCTCGCTAGGGCCCGTAATTCAGGGACTCAAATCTCAACCACCAACTGATCCAGCGCCACGACATGACATGCTGAACATTACATTGCATTTCCAAGAGGGGAAACCTCGAGCAGTCGCTTCAGCTTCACTTTCTTCTCAAGGCATGATATACGACGCTTCAGACCAAGACGAAGTCAACTCCACGGCGATCCACACGTATAGACAGGCGGCCCTGCGGCGTAAGAGCTGGTATACCAAACCTGCGCAAGGGATCCCATGTTTGTTAGTCTCGCCAATGGTCAGCCGCAGCGAGACGTGGTGATATCTTCTCCTTGCCCGGAACAACTCCGCAAAGCATAACATTGTACAGCCATATAGAGACAGCGGCTGAGGAAAGAGAAACCGTCCCGAACGAAACCCGCTATTTGCCAGCCCGTAGGATCTTTAGGCATTCACGCCAAGATAGCAGACCCTCTTGCTAGCGGAAGCCATCATAAAGTGCTCGCCTGGCAAAGAGCTTTAACCACGGAGCCGCGAAGCGGACCCTATGTTAACTCGTGACACAGGAGATTCTGGTTGATTACTGCAATCAGTAGCTATCAACAACCCGTCTTTGTGTCGAAAGTGAAACTGGGAAGCGGGCTTGTACAATCGAGGCACAGCTAGCAATCACAAGAATAGCATCACCAAAGCAGGCATAACGACAGCATACGACTCCAGTTCGCAACTTTGGTCAGTACCAGTAAGAAGGGCTTCTAGCCACAGCCTGTCAACACCAGCAGCCGGGTCATAAGCCGGGTACTTCCTGCCCTGAAGCTCAAGCCCAACCGGCGCCGTCCGAACAAGGTGAGGCCTTGATGAGAGGATGAAAAATTCGAGATTAGGGTCTGAGTTCAGGGATGTCCCTGGAAGGTTTTTCCTCATGGCTGTACCTGAGCGCACACCTTGGACGCCCCCTCCACCCCTGTTCAAGTCTTGGCAAGCCCCAAGCTCTCCCCAGCAGAGGCGTCCTTTTTAGCGTCTCAAGACCCTTGTCACGATCCCGCGTCCCAATGCCACACCCACGTTTCTAAACTCAACTTCACATCTTTGATATTGAGAATGTCGAAACATATACTGAGCTCCAAGCTATACTTTGTTGTTAATACGGTAGCAGTTGGACAAGGTACTCGACAGAGTGTGTCTTAGTTCTCATGGCAGGGAGCCCAAAATACGGGCAGTAAACAGTATCCCACTGCTGTTGTCTACCTGATGGCTCTACGGCTGTCCAAATCGATATTATCAAGTGGAATCGATCAAGCATTGAAGAAAGAGAGACATCAATTCAGCTCTTTCTCGATGAAATTTCCGCTTTAGGGCTTCCCCTTGCTGATTCTCGCTACAATGTCTCAACTTTGACTATCTCATCAGTATCAGAAAGAAAGAAAAAGAAAGAGACAACTTCTCGCGGCCCAGTCGAGACAGAGAGGCTAGACATGGGGCAGCCTTCGTCCCTATGTGACATCCCTCACCCCCCCTCTTTGATCACTTCCAATGACCCAGAAATCCCATCTATACCCTGGTCTCGTTACGTTCTGACTAGATCTACCTCTAGTCTCACCCCTCTCCCGGGTCCATGCCTAGTGCCCGCCGGTGGGGAGGAGGGTATCGCATCTCAAGTCCACGACCCAGGGAAGTATTATGACGAGACCTGGATTAACATTCTGTTACAATTCCAGGGCCTAGTCGCAGAGGTACTAGACTTCCTAGACCCGCCTTACAGAGGATCTCTGAGCTTTACCGCACGATTGGCTACAACAGATTTCGACCCTTGTCGCACATCAACTTATCTACACAAGCAAAGGAATATATGTAGTTGGGGCTTTCCTCCATGATCTCAACTATCCATTCAACTCTGTCTCACCAACAACTCCTACTCTCAACTTCAAATAGCCCTTCTATTACAACCACTCTCACTCTCACTCTTACACTCACATACTTTCTCTTTTACTCGAGTTCAACTTGTTCTCGTCACTGCCCTTGGACATCTTGTTCTGGTCGTTGATCAACAACTTGTCTCTACCAAACCACAAAGTGCTTCCCACTTTCCTCCGGGACCAATTCACCCTATCGAAGCTGTCGGTCTTGCTTTGAGAGCGAGACTGACTTCTACCGGCAAACTGGCACTTACATCGCAAACGTCCGGCGCCCCTAACTGGGGACGCTGGCCTCAGCAACTCCCTGGAGACTATACCATGATGGAATCATCAGCTATGCTCCCCTTTGACTCGCGAACCAACAACACTGCTCCCGTTCAACGCCCTGCCATGTCACCTTATATGGTACAGGGCTCCTACAGCACAGGCCCCGTGAACAGCTTGACGGCGCCTCACTACCAGGTCCACAACCCGTACCAGTTCTCACCCTACCAAGGTCCACCAACACCTCCGCATCACTCTACGCCTTTCAAAGTGGAATACGATGACCGCCGCCCTGTGGGACACATGAACGACCACGGCCGAGTTCCTTCATACCCAAGATACCCATACATTGAGGTTGAGCAAGCACCCTCTCCTGCACGAAGCGATTCACAGGTCTCGACTGCTCGATCTACAGGCACCAACCCAACACTTGCCTCCAAGACTATCATCTCAAATGAAACCCTCAATGGTGGTCAAGAGATCAACTTTGAGACTGAAGTGGACGAGCTGATGAAGGCCATTCAACGCAAAGCAGAGATGCACTCCGATGTTGGACAGCAGCCACTCACTCCTGGGATGTCGCCTGTTTCCGATGCAAGCCTAGAAAGCCATGGAACACCCACTCCTTTGGACAACAAGGCATCAAGGAAGCGATACCGCTGCAACGGTCCCAACTGTCAGAAGAGTTTCACTCAAAAGACCCATCTCGACATCCACCGCAGAACGCACAGTGGCGAGAAACCACATGTAAGTCCAAATTACCTACAGCGGATGAACTGCTCTAACATCTCTAGTCTTGTGACTTTCCTGGCTGTGAACTTACTTTCTCCCAGCTGGGCAACCTGAAGACTCACCGACGTCGTCACACTGGTGAACGCCCGTTCTCCTGTGACAAGTGTGATCGCCAGTTCGCCCAACGTGGAAACCTGCGTGCCCATTTGCAAACCCACCAAGGTCTTAAGCCATACATCTGCATCTTGGATGATTGCAACAAGACGTTCTCTCAGCTTGGTAACATGAAGGTGAGCACTGGCGGTATTATCAAGCAAAGTTTCATACTAACATTGTCACAGACTCACCAAAACAACTTCCATAAGAAGACCCTCAAGAACCTCACCATGAGATTCGCACAGATTCTCAACTCAGGCGAAGTAGTGTCTGAAGCTGATCGGGAGCTTTTCGAATACTTTGCTACGCACTACAAGAACAGCAACAAGGGCATCAAGGGCCGAGGAAAGGCTCGCACGGTTGCCGAGCGCAAGCCCAAACCTTCTCAGTCTCCTGCTGCCAACCCAATCACGAGTGTCCCTCAGTACCCTCTTCCTCAAATTGCCTCAAGTCAACAGACTCCTTCTCCCCACCAGGCGCATGGCCTTCCCGTCTCGGGCAGCCTCGCAGCTTACAGCATGAGCCGTGTGCAGCCCAATGGCATCAGCCACATACCTCGCGAGTCTGGCTATGAAGTCTATGATATGCAGGGAGGACATCACCACATCCAGCCACCTCACAACCACGGTATGCTCTATGCAACCAGCCACGTGCGCGAGATGGGCTATAATGAGCGCATGTACTGAATACTTGTCTGATGCAACATGACATGGCATCATCATGCCAACTCGATACGACTCGACAGCGTTACGCATTTTTGTTTTACGAAGCTATAACAGTACGATACAGGAGGCAAAACAGTGCAAACATTACGAAAAAAAAAACATTTCAATGGCGTGTCTTTTACGAAGGAGTTGAAAATATGTGGCTTCCCGAAGTTCACAGGAAGGGGTTGCACATCTTGGGTGGTTGTCTGAACATTTGGAAGCAGGGGTCTCGCCCTTTTTTTCTTTTCTTGTTTTCGCTGCGTTGATACCAACTGTTTCCTGCCTTCCAAATATTCCCCAAAAACCACTTTTTACAGGAGGAGATTTCTTTTTACCGCTTCTAATGCTCGGCGATATGTATCAGACGGATGCAAGGGAGAGCGTGTGGGTTTGTTCATGATTTAATGGAGGCTAGAAAAAAGGTGGTACCGTCCACTGGGAAGAAGTTTCTGTGTACTGTTTCATTTTCATGGTTATCATCTATTTGGTTTTCGAATGTATTATATCGCGGCATTGAAACGCAGTGGCTGGAGGGCATTCTTGGTTATCAGACCATCTACGGGCGTTGAAGCATTTACACCGGGTTATTAGACTCAGGAAAAGAGGATAGACAGCATTTTCATACTAGGAGCGGAAAGGGCGAGAGTAGCCACTGGGGGCGAAATCGGAATATTGGCGTTTAGATAGTATATGACTTGCAATTCGAATGAACATATCTCAAATCAGAATACATACAAGAAAATCCTGGTGACTACAAGATTGACGATCTCGATGCAGAAGCAGAATATCGGCGAGGAACTAAACGCTGAGACAGGAACATATCCTGGATCTCGATATTCTCGAGTACCCTCAAGTGAGGTCTTGTCCCAGGCTCGGAATAAAACGACCGAACTGAGAACTCAGCCATGCTCGCGATAGGCTCAACTCAACTAATAGACCGTGAACCAACGAGAATGCAAGGATTGGTATTTGAGAGACCTGTCACGCAGACGAGCTATCAGGGGCACATGATGAGATGGTTTCTTTAACGGGATGGCCTAGTCGAGTTTCTACGGTGTTGGCTGAGAAGGCAGGGGACAGTTATTTTCATGGGGGCCATAGTGATGCCCAAAACCCCCAGATTATGGGATGAATATCAGAGCACTCAGCTGGGCCAAGGCGTAAGGCCTCGATGGAGGATGGCGATCCTGGCACCGCGATCGAAGCTGCTGCCAGGGGCTCAAGTGACAAGTGAGCGTTGGGTGAGAAAACAGTATCTCGGTAAAACCTTGCTGGCTTGGTGAGTTGGTCACGTTTACGGATACATACAGTACAGTTGGTTGACTGCATACCTTGTGTATATACGTATATACTGCCAAATATAATTCCATGCAGGCTGATAAAAATATATGTCAAGGTGAGGCAGCACTTGTGTTTGAAGGAATGCAAGAGTGGCTGATTTCACAGGTGAGGACATCCATGACCTGCATATTATGACGCCAATTGTTGCTGTTTTGTGCGTGGACAATTATAACTCGAGTTTTGGATTCTTTTAGACTGGCCAACTAGACACAATCTACAGTACAACAACTGGATTTATTTGCGAGACATAATATGTTGAGTCCTATAGTAGGTACCCATATGTCCTGTTAACTGAGTCGTAGTTCTGTATATAGGATACAAAATTGTCTACTGTACTCATGTAGATTAGGGCTGCATGCCTCTCTTTCTGGCTGGATCGACAACCCCCCCTCCCTATCAATATTCACCGCCCCCTCTACTGTACTGTACCTCCTCTGCTCTCTTCTCTCGCTGTATGCCCTGGACGGACAACCGCTGAAGAGTCCAATTCATAGTGTATAGTACAAAAAACGGATCTACTGTCATGCATATGCTTATGCATGAAGCCTCATTTCCAAGTCCCTATCTCGGAAGGACCTATGTACGAGGCCTTCACCGCCGTAAACAACGTTGCAATGGACCGGCCCGTCATGTCATATTGTACGAATTTGCTTCACTCTGCAGAGTAAATCCCAAAGAAACAAGATTGCAGATGTGAGGCATGCAAGCCCTCTACAGCCAGTTTTCTTTTTCCATCTCTTTGCATCCACAAAGCCGTTGAAAGCGTTTGTTTGTGCACGCAAGAAATGCACGTTCCTTGTACGTATGCTGAATGTGCTGTACTGTAGATGCACGATGGGGTTTTGCTGGGAATAGCGATCGATGCGCGCCTAGACTCGAATCTGGAGACGAGACGAGGGCGTTGGTTTAGAACAACCGTTGTAGGGCGGGTTGAGGCGGGGGAGCGCACGCAAGCGAGCCTCTACCGTACTGGACGACTGTCTTCAGGAGAAAGTCCGTTTCATCTGAGTGGCGAAACCGGACAAAGCGAGGCGAGAGACAACTGATTCAAGACAGAAACACTCGGAGGAGAAAGTACTGCAACTAGTATCCGCGTATCTGACCCGTCCGTCCTGCCTTGTCGAAACTTGAAAGGAACCCGAGACATTCTTGATGTGGGCTTGGCTGTGTATGCAGTTGATGCCTACCATGTCCATGTCCATGGGTTACGTCCAAGTCCACGTCCACGTCCATATCCGTAATCCAACAGCTTGATGCAAGGGAGTTAGTTGTGCTGTTTGTTTTGTATACACACGTATGTATGTATGTATGCATGTATGCGTCCCTATCTGTGCATGTATGTAGAAATTCTTCAATACCCGAGAAGCCGGTACTGCACCGAGTGTTCCGCGGAGGCCATAAGGGAAGTAGAGTACAGTAGTTTACAGCAGTCTAACCTCCGTGCAGCGTCGAGACAAACAGAATATTGTCACCGCTCTGGATCTCGTAGGCCTCCTCGCCTTCGAGCTCCCAGTCGGCATCGTTGATGAGAACTAGGATACCTGGTCGACTGTTTGCCACACCTGTCAGCCACGAGATCCATGAAAATCCAGGTAGGAGTTGATATAAGAGGCGCTTCTTTGAACCGACGTGGCTGTGTGTGGCCGCGAGTTCAAGGGGAGTGTGCATAGCCGAGTTGCAAGTACAGTAAAAGAGAGGCAGAGACAGGCATAGAAGACGGAGAGGAGAAACAAGTGGCCAAAACATACAGATGGTTTTCCAGAACGAAGAGGTCCTTGCGAGAGTCGTCCATGACGTTTCGGCATAGGTGGTCTATCAAATATGCAATGTCGACGGGTTTCCCATCCTGGTCTGCCGCGGGAATCGACAGAGCATGCTGTCTCTTGTTGGAGAAGAGCATTTCCAGTCCGCCACTGTCAGTGCCACGATGTTAGCTCCAGAGAAGATGGACTAAAGAAGGAGAGTAAAAAGAGCAAGGGGACCAACGAGAGGGCAGAGAAAGGACTTGTCTAAGGGGAACTCAGGGACAGGGCTTGGTTCAGGCTGGTGGGGGAACTGTCCAATCTAGGAGAATCTGGTACAGTACAGAGGGCGTGGGCTTGATTTAACGCCCAAGACTGAGTCGAGCTGGGTCTGGGTCGAGGCTGAGAGTGAGAGTGAGAGTGATAGTTGATAGATCATATAATCCATATGAGATGAGGATGTTGGTGAAACGAACTTACGAGAACTCCACGTCGATGTTGAGCTGGGGGGAAGATGCCGATTCGGCCATGGCGAAATAGAAGGAGAATGGAAGGGGAGTGACGATTCAGGGACGTGATCTTGATGGTACAGTGCTTTTTTCTCTCAGCTGTCAACTGCAGTCTCTGGGTTTCTTTGCGATATTTGCTTTTGTTGTGATGGTGGGGGGAGAAGAAGGAGAACTCCGAGAGGTCTGTATCAGTTAGACTCCGAGGTTTCAGTAAAAATTCTTGAAGAATTCAGTTGGAACGCTTTCGATGACAGGAGGTAAAGAGTCGTGATCAAGACAGTCTGTAAGTTGTAGATATTATTTGCTTTTCCTGATGTGGTGTTTCGAAGCCACCCGCAACTGCCAGACTGCAAAGGCGCTTAGACAGATGACATAAGCAGAATTCTCCCAGGAAAATCTCAGCAGGACGTCATGGCAGCCAATCAGAATTCAAGAACCACACACTTTTCAGACTCATCTCAAAGACCCCTCCAAAAATATACGACTACAAGGCAATAAGAGAAGAGAAGAGAAGATAACGACAGAACGAAGAAAATAGAATATGGGCTCAGTACCCGTATCTGTCGAGTATCTCGCTTCCGGGGCCAACAGACAGACGGCTGTTGCTGATTGGAGTCGATGTGGTATTTTGGCTTTCGGAGCTGATATCAATGTTGCGCTATGGCGACCTTTGGTTAGTACTTGAGTCACCTTGTTGCTTTAAAGTCAATATACTCTGTTTCCTATAATCATTGTTATTTTATATGCCCAAATAATACTAACATGTGCGCTCAAGTTGGATCCTCCCAGGGGAGTTAGCAAGTTGCTCAGCGGCCACAAGAACACTGTCAAGGCTTTGACTTTTCTCTCCGAAGAAGACTCAGATGAGACCTCTTATCTCATCTCTGGCTCAGACGACAAAACCTTGATCGTTTGGAAAGCCCAAAGAGACAGTGAAGACTTCAAACCCATCCATACATCAACCGAGCACACTGCTGCCATCAACTGCATTGCGTCTCTAAGGATCAAGGGTACTCAGAAATGGATTATTGCAACTGGAGGTGCCGATGCTTCCATCAAAATCTGGACCTTGGAGAATGATGAGTTCTCGCTCCTTCAAAATGTCAAGACCACACCAAAGTACTTCCCCATGTGCCTATCGCTCAGCTACGCCGGAGACGCAGATGATGCCTTGGTTTTAGCATCTGCCGGCACAAGGGATATTGTCCAGATACACACTGCAGAGGCCAAGTCCGAAAAGGTTCAGTTCGAGGTGCAGACGACGTTGACAGGACACGAGGGCTGGATCAGAAGCTTGAGTTTCGCCAAGGAGACGACTGCTCCTGACAGCGATTTGCTCCTTGCCTCAGCCAGTCAAGATAAGTATGTCCGTATCTGGAGATTTCACCAGGGCAAAGAACTCCCTGCTTCTGCGGCCAATGGCTCGGACCCTTCGAGTGACGCCTACTTGCCTGGCAAATCTCCATCGAACAAGGCTCATCGTCTCAAGGCGGCTGGCAAGGACTTCTCCGTCACTTTTGAAGCCCTGCTTCTAGGTCACGAGGACTGGATCTACAGCGCACGCTGGCAAAGACAAGATGATGGAAAGTTGCAGCTTCTGTCGACATCGGCGGATAACTCGCTCGCTATCTGGGAGGCCGACCCAAGTTCTGGAATTTGGATCAGCATGGCAAGACTGGGTGAGATTAGCAGAGAGAAGGGTGCCACAACAGCAACAGGAAGTACAGGCGGTTTCTGGACAGGGCTCTGGTCCCATGACGGCAAGTCAGTTGCCTGTCTTGGTCGCACTGGTAGCTGGAGACGATGGGAACATATCGCCTCCGAGGACTTTTGGCGGCCTTGTGTGGCCATCTCGGGACATACCAGAGCAGTTACTGGTGTCACTTGGGCCAAGAACGGCGAGTATCTCCTGTCAACAAGCACAGACCAAACTACACGACTACACACTCGCTGGAACAGACCAGGAACCGAGACATGGCACGAGATGTCCCGACCTCAGATTCACGGTTACGATCTCAACTGCATCGATTCCGTGGGAGCTTCACAGTTCGTCTCAGGGGCTGACGAGAAGCTTATGCGAGTGTTCAGTGAGCCCAAGGCTGTGGCATCAATGTTGAACCGCCTTGCTGGTATCGGTGATGGCATGGACGTCGAGAACATGCCAGATGCTGCCAACATGCCCGTCCTGGGCCTATCCAATAAAGCCATCGACACCGTGGAGGATGATCAGGAGATTCAACCCATCGATGACCGCGATCGTGAAGCCATGGACCCAGCGTCGATTGTCAAGAAGTCACACTTGGATATTTACCACCCCCCTTTCGAGGAAACCCTTTCACGACACACCTTGTGGCCGGAAACTGAAAAGCTTTACGGTCATGGCTACGAAATTTCCTGCCTAGCAGCCAGCCACGATGGTACCCTCGTTGCCAGTGCATGCAAAGCCAGTTCAACCAACCACGCCGTCATCCGTCTCTTCGAGACAGCCCGCTGGACTGAGATCCGACCTCCCCTGACCGCACACTCTCTCACAGCCACTCGTCTACGATTCTCCTCTGACGACCAATTTCTCCTGAGCGTTGGTCGTGATCGCCAATGGGCCGTGTTCGAGCGTGCACCTGAAGAAGACGCTGCTTACAAGCTCCTTCAGATCAACGCCAAGGGCCACACACGTATGGTTCTTGATGCGGCCTGGGCGCCTGCCCCCTCTACAGCCCCTGTTTTTGCAACCGCTGGCCGTGATAAGCAAGTCCGCATCTGGGTGGCCAAGCCCAACGAGGATGGAAAGTTGCAATTTACGCAGACAGCTTCGATTCCAACTGCTTCGCCTGTTACCTCTGTCGATTTCATTCCTCAAGCGGTTGACGGAAGGTTTGTCTTGGCCGTTGGTACAGAACTAGGTAGACTTAGTCTGTGCCTTATCAAGGAGGACGGAACCGATGTTGTTGAGAAACCCGCATATGAAGAGTAAGTTCTTCCTGACGTGCAAAGACATAATAGTGCTGACTTATTCTTTAGTTACTGTCTACCCAAGGCTGTACACCAACTTGCTTGGCGCCCTGTGGCAAGAGATGGCTCAGACAGACCATACGAGGTGGCTGTTGCAGGAGAAGATAGTTCACTCCGAGTGTATGCCTTTAGCCAGGCATATTGCCAAGTACCTGCAGACTCGTAGTAATAAAAGTTATGATTGACGTCTGAATGAACATGCTTGCACGGTCATCAGTTTTTTGAACTTGAGACCCCGTTACATAGCACAATTGCCTGTCAAACGAGCTTAATCGTGAAGTAACCAAGTTCAGTGTATTATTATCATTATAGCCATCTATCGGCCAAGGTATTGAAGATCCGTATCCATGATATCGTGATGCCAGACGAATCCCCGAGTCGTATCTCGCGGTTCTCTTGGTCTAAGGTTCGAGCCGAGTCGACAACTCAGCTGGTCAAAGTTTTATCGTTCGAGCACTAGGTCGCGCCTCCGTCGCAATCCGATGCGTTTCCGGTATTCCGTAAAGCAATCGCCATTCGAATTTATAGCTCTTTAACAATTTCGAGTGTCTCCTTTGTAACGTCCACCACACTTGCCGTTGTACCTGATAGTGCGTTGGCAGACATATCCTTGACGGCCTCCTGCACTACCTCAGCAACGTCAATCTGCTCTCCGTTCATGTAGTACCATGCGCGACCGACGAGGAAGGAGATGTGGTGAGGGAGGTAGAGGCAGGCGGCGATAAAGGTCAAGCTAAAGAGAAGGAAAACGACAGAGCCTAAGACGACAAATTAGTATTCCTGGGAGACCGCGAAGCGTAAGGAGGCTCTTACTGAAGAAGAACTTCTCCCATGGCGTGAACATGTAGACGCTGAAAGTGACCTCCAGTTGGTACTGCTTGAGGGCAAGCCACTTGCGGAACGATCCAAAGACAGCCATTATGTCGAATACGTAAAGTCGAAGCGAATGAGTAATATTGAATCTCGGTATTCGTCGTCGTGAAGTTGTTGACCGCAGTATTAATTGATGGTTTAAAGGTAATGGATCCAGGAGAAAGGTTGAAACGACGGGGAATAAAGGATAAGGATAAGGATTCCCTCCTTTCTCTGATGGTACCTTAATCGTACCGGCGTTCCCGAAAATCAGGTACCAAAGTCTTTGCGGTAGAATGCTAGGGTTTGTAAGTACCTCCTTTAACTTGGTCTTACAGGGGGGTGCGGGTGTCCAATTTACTGGTCTCGTTGGTTCATTCGTGGCGGCGGTTGTGGCTTGTTCGTGGCACATGCAATTCAGTGAGCCTCGCATGCGACGAATAGCTATCGACTTGATTCAATCACAACGACTCTACTCCGTATATTCAGTCTGTTTGATCTCGTGGTTTTACTTGGACCTATACGTCCAATGGAATCATAATGAACGTCTTTAGTCTCTTCCGATATATCCGCCCGAGTACACCTCGTTCGCCATTCGCATTACCAATACGCACCTTTTCTAGTACATCTATTCATCTAGCAAAGGCTCTCCCTCCCCGGCCGAAACCCCCACCTGAGTCCGAGATCGAAGAAGCATATGTCAAAGGCAGCGGTCCTGGAGGCCAAAAGATTGTACGTGCGACTGCTCAAGGGAGATCGCCCGATATGTTGCTCTGATAGCTCATATGATATTCGTTTCGATGCAGAATAAAACCAACTCTGCGGTTCAGCTTAAGCACATACCCACCGGTATAGTTGTCAAGTCACAGGCAACCCGGTCAAGAGACCAGAACCGAAAGCATGCCCGGGAATTGCTCGCCCAGCGTGTCGACGAATTCCACAATGGTGACCAGAGTCGATCCGCTATCGTTGGTCGGGTAAAAGAAAAGAAAGCTGCTAGTGCCTCCAAAAAGAGTCGCAGAAAGTACAAGAAGCTCGAGGAGGAGAAGGCCGCGGCAGCAGCTGAACCCGAAGTGCCGATAGAGGTGACCTCTGACTTGTCTACTGAAGATACAGGAAATAGAACAAGGTCAGATCCAATACAGGAATCCATAGAACCAAAAGAGGAAGCAACACGAAAGGAGTAGAGTATTTGTTCAAGGATAACCGTTTGGAAATACTAAAGAATGTGAAAACAAAAGTTTCAAGAGATCAGGAAAGGTTGCTAAGTTCAAGATCAGGTGAAAGTTCCGAAGGATTTCTTCGAAACAGACGCAGAAACAGACGAAGTAGAGCTCCGAAACAACTCGTAGTTCCAATATCCCAAACATACCTACACGATCAATGTTTATGAGAACTCAATCACGACCTCAATTATAACCTCAAATACGTAGACAAATTTGACGTACAGAGCGAAGGAACGAACGGCACATGTCATCACCTCGTTTGATTTCAACAATTCTAAGCGGAAAGTAAAAAAGTATTTGTATGTCAACCTCGGCTTCTACCCCTAGGCACGCATTATACGCGAACTACAAGAAAGGGGCCATCACATCTCTTCGTAACAAGCGCAACGCCCACTCTTTTGACCATGTCAAAAACTTTTCGAAAATATGAGATTCGACCTCGACGCTGGCCAACCACCCAAGGCTTAGCGTCTGTCGCCACCTCCATGATCTTGTCGTTGCGCGAGTGGGAGGATTTAATTTGTCGATCGGGTAGCTACAGAAGTCAGTAAGCTAATCGTGATGGCAAGATAACCCAAACATACCTTAGAAGCACTTGCGGTGAACGATTGAGGGACCGCTCTCGTCGTACTCCTGCTTGGAGATCCACATTTGCTGGAAGGTGGACAGGGAAGCGAGAATGGAACCACCGATCCAGACGGAGTACTTTCGCTCGGGAGGAGCAATGATCTTGACCTTCATGGAAGAAGGAGCAAGAGCAGTGATCTCCTTCTGCATACGGTCGGAAAGACCGGGGTACATGGTGGTACCACCAGACTAAACAGATGTCAGTATAATTCAGATATTGTCGAGTTTCTCAACTTACCATAACAATGTTTCCGTAGAGATCCTTTCGGACATCGACATCACACTTCATGATGGAGTTGAAAGTGGTAACGTGGATACCACCGCTCTCGAGACCCAGGACAGAAGGCTGGAAGAGAGCCTCAGGAGCACGGAATCGCTCGTTGCCGATGGTGATGACCTGACCGTCGGGAAGCTCGTAGGACTTCTCCAAGCTGGAGCTCTGGGCAGCAGTCTGGATCTCCTGCTCGAAGTCGAGGGCGACGTAGCAGAGCTTCTCCTTGATGTCACGGACGATTTCTCGCTCGGCGGTGGTGGAGAAGGTGTAACCGCGCTCAGCAAGAATCTTCATGAGGTAGTCGGTAAGATCACGACCAGCCATGTCGACACGGGCAATGGCGTGGGGAAGGGCGAAACCCTCGTAGATGGGGACAACGTGAGTGACACCATCACCAGAGTCCAGAACGATACCGGTGGTACGACCGGAGGCGTACAGGGAGAGGACGGCCTGGATAGAGACGTAGAAAGCGGGGGCGTTGAAGGTCTCGAAGACGATCTGGGTCATCTTCTCACGGTTGGACTTGGGGTTGATGGGAGCCTCGGTGAGCAAGACGGGGTGCTCCTCGGGGGCGACACGCAGCTCGTTGTAGAAGGTGTGGTGCCAGATCTTCTCCATGTCGTCCCAGTTGGTAACAACACCGTGCTCGATGGGGTATCGCAGAGTGAGGATACCACGCTTGGACTGAGCCTCATCACCAACGTACGAGTCCTTCTGACCCATACCAATCATGATACTGAGATTTTGTCAGTGGCCAGCCACCGAGAAAGGCGGCGAAATTGCCGCGAGTGCTTTAACTTACCCATGGTGACGGGGGCGACCGACAATGGAAGCTATTTACAGTATTAGCATTGAGTTTTTGATTGAGATTGCGACCAGGCGTTGCGATATCAACGTTCCGATGACAGAGGTTAGAAAGTGGGGTACTCACGGAAAACAGCTCGGGGAGCATCATCACCGGCGAAACCGGCTTTGCACATACCCGAACTGGCATCAAGTTAGCTATCACGGTCATGTTGAGATGTCTTGCGCCTGCAAAGCCAATTCTGTTGAGCATCACAGTCGTGGCCGGTGTCGGGCATCGGACGATGCGGTGGCAGATCTGGCCAAGCAGGGGGCAGAGAGGCGGGGAGGTTGTCCAGAGGTCGGTGAGACAGGCGGGGGAGCTTACCCATTGTCGATGACGAGAGCAGCAACTTCTTCTGTAAAGCAAAGACAGGTCAGCGTGAATCCCTAGATGACATTCGCAATGCTCGAAACGGATCGATTGAGCAGATCCGACGATGCAGCGACGCGATATGATGCGACGTACCCTCCATGGCTGTGGATTACGGTGTGTGTATGGGAAAGCTGTCCAGAAACGGGATTAGCGGCCAAGATTCCAAGGCGAGAAAGGAAAAAGAAAAGACGAAGAATTATAGAAAGAGATGAGATGAGATGCTGGAATTAGTGAAGAGCAAGCTTACGGGAAAAGAAGAGACGTTGATGGAGAAGGAGACGGAGGTCGGAAGATAGAAGAGTTGAAGAGAAGTGGTTTGGAATGGGAGAGGGAAGGAGACGGAGACGGGAGAATGGGGGAGGGGGGAAAGGAGACAAGTATCGCCGGGCGACGCTGTCACAAGAAAGTTGTGGGCGGGCCCCGAATTGCTGAGGTGGACACTTTGGGGACAAGGGGGGTAGAGACCGCCTGCCAGAACTGGGTAGGGAAACTGAGCAGACGAGGCACAGTCTAGAGCAGGAGCTACCTCTCTGCCTCTCTGGCTACTGGAAAGAGGCGGGGGCAACCAGGGAAAACAGGTCTTTCCAAACTACTCGCCGCTTTACTGATTGGTTCGTGGCGGCCGTAGTGCAGAGTGCGTTGCCCTGAGAAGGGACCTGGAACTTGTCCCAGTGGTTGCTTGCAGCGGTGACAGTGGAATGGTAATCGTTGCGGAGTACGGGATGGACGGTAGCGGTGGCTGAGGTGGGGAGCTTACCTAGAACTGGACAGTAGAAGGAGGACTATCCGTAGATGGGCTGGACTAGGTAGACTAGAGAGGTTCGTGAGAGCCAATTCTTCGAGAGGATTGATATGGAGACTTTTGCAGGAGCAATTGGATTTTAATGTAGGTAGAATTGGTATGGTAGACACTGTCAGACAGCAGTGATTCTTTGATGGGTTGCAGTCAACGATTCTGCATCACATACCGACTCAGTATAACGGGCCGCTTCACCGTCTCGACTTTTATCTTCCCAGCACAGAGTGACGTCGTAAGCAGAACCTCACTTCCACCGCCACGCGAGCAGACGAGGACGACGTCAGCTAGGGAACTTTTTTTTAAAGCTGCAGCCTTTGAGGCTTCCTTTTATTTCTCTTGGCAGTGTATTCCAGTGTTTCAATGGCTGATTATTTAGCTACCTACCTGCTAATTCTCTAACATCCACCAACCTCTCTGTTGGCAAGATGGAGGACCTTTTGCAACAGCATGCCAGTCAAGCTCTTGTCTATCAACAACAGCCTTCATTAGGACAAAGACGGCAAATCAGGTCAGCCTCAGCCACAAGGAGCTTGAGAAGGTTCCGTCTCACTCAAAATTCCTGTACAGGATGCGGGCAACAGGACTTACGGACAACCATACCTCCCAAGCCCAAGATCTCAAGCATCACTTCACCGTTCAATGTCCAAACCCATGAAGCCAGCAACGGAAAAGGGGGTTGGTATCTCCAAGTCAAATCTCCAGATGCTCCGCAGATTGGAACCGGTTACCAGCTTCCAGTTTCCGAGTTCCACTCCATAATTAGTACAAGCGGCTAATTTCACCAAGCGCTCCTCCAGGGCAGAGTTACGCGGAGGCAGCTGTCTATTAACGAGTTCTTCGCTGACGAACCACGTCAAATACGCGCGGATCTTGTTTGTACATGCTACTCACCCAGCCGTTCCGACTGGCCAAGCAGCAGGCATCCTGACCAAAGATGACTTGATGGGGAACAAGAGTAGTCTCACATTGAGCAGCTACCTTTATCGTGCCCCGTGTTGTCAGGTTATGCAGAACCCTTTGGTGGCAGAATCCCTTTTGCTTAAGCAATGAGGCGGTGATGAGCTCTTCTTGCCCCGGCAAGACAAGGTTCTCTTCTCCATTGGCACCCATGCTTCTTGTACAGCCTGAGCGAGATCCTTTTCGTTCGACAGCCAACATCAACACCGCTATCTGATCGCCCCCTGAACCACGAGGCTGTCAATCGTTTACTGGCCGCTCAATAGATCTCCTAACCTTCAATTAGACCCCTGTTTCTTGCCCCTGCCATACCCAGCTGGGGAAACCCACCGGCGGGAGCTTTCGGCCAGTAAGCCAGGCCGTGAGATTGAATGCCTTCGCTTACCTACCTACGAACAGCGGGATCTCCGGCGCCTCTCAGATGAAGAATGTCCACTAAGCTCTATTGATATTGGGCATTGGATTTTGCCATTGATAATTGTTGTAGCCTTGCGGCCAGGCTGCAACAATGGTGGTGACATGCAACGCAATACACGCGCGTCACCCTAGCCAGCCACAATCGATTTGGGTCGATACTATTTTGTACCGCATTTTTGTTTTATGCTCTCTCTGTCTCTTTTTTTTTTCGCTCTCGCTTTTGAGCTCGTTGTTAAAGCAGCGATAATGAGGGGCAACCTTGCAAGGTGGGGCAATTTTGCTGAGCTGGAGGGGAGCTATGATGAAATATTCTTCTGCCACGTTGGACTGCAATCACCTGGATTGCGGTGTCTGGTCATATCAAAAGCTCGCTACAACTCTGCTACTTGACTCAGCAGTATGTACAAGTCATCATAAGGCACTCATTGGGCTGCAATCTGCTGATATCGAGCTGTGGTAGAAGAGATCGGTCGGTAGACGGCGAATCGATAATTCCTGTGAGCATGTACGCGCTAAACCTCTTGTGGAATAGAGTCTTCTTGAAGATTCCAGAATGGGCAAATTCTAATCGATATGGTTGGTAAAGTTGAAAATCAAGTGCAGATATCCAATATCAAGACTTTTTTCCCTCCATTTTCATTTATCACCTCTACAACAAACACAACGCATCACATCTCGATATTCAAATCTCTCCTCGAAATACAAACAATATGGATGACCCCAGACTTAACGAGCTCCTCAAATGGAGCATCGAGCAATCTGATGCCACTAGAAACGACCCTAATGCCCCTCCTCCCAAGACACAACTCACCCCAGAGCTTATGGCATCGCTCATGGGCGGCCCGTCTGATGCGGACCTCATGAGAGCGTCAATGGAAATTATCACGTCGGATAACACCGAGGAGGTCTCACTCGACGATAAGCTCGTTGCCTTCGACAACTTTGAGCAGCTAATCGAGAACCTTGATAATGCCAACAACATTGCAAACCTCAGCTTATGGACACCACTACTCGAGCAGCTTAAGCACGATGAGCGCGAGATGCGTAAAATGGCCGCTTGGTGTGTCGGTACTGCTGTTCAGAACAACGAGAAGACCCAAGAACGTCTGCTTGCTGTTGGAGGAGTCCCCATGCTGGTAGACCTGGCTACAAAGGAAGACGAGCCTATCGATGTCCGTCGCAAGGCCGTTTATGCTCTCAGCTCGGCAGTGCGCAACTACCAGCCTGCCATGGATCTTTTTTCTGAAGAGTTGACCAAGAAGGGTCACAAGACCGACAAGGTCGATGCCACAAGTATGGAGGCTGTGGACGAGGTCGTTAACGGACTGCGAGAGAAGATTGGCAAAGCTTAAAAAGTCGGCGGATAAATCAACAACCCATAACGAATGGATGCATTGGGACGGAGTTGGGGCGTCGGTTGGAAGTACATCTTACTACGGCACAGATGATATAGACCAAACAACGGTAGCAATAGGTTGAATGAAGTGGGCACTTTTAGCCCTAGATTTTGAATGTTCATTTATGATACATATATCTTGGTACATGATTTATACTACATATCAGCCGTTCCAGGATGATATTCGTTTCCAACTCAACACTTTACAACCCCTTTATTGTGTTTTAATGTCTGGCCTTGCCGAAGAAAGGAAGACCTAGAGCCTCCAAGAGGAGACGGCCTTGCCTATCCGAAGTGCCGGTTGTCTTAATGAAAATATCACAACCAGGCATCAGTCGTGCAGGGTACATCTATTCATAGTTAGTTCATCGGTTCTTCACAATGTCACATGTGAACTTACATCGTAGTTGAATTCGATCTCAGGGAAGTATGCCATCCAGGCAGGCTGCAGACCAAACGCCAAGTTACCTGCGCTATCACCAGTGGTGGCTTCAATGCCGGGCCAGTCCTTGATCTTAGGCAGCACCAGGGTAATCAGCTTGTCTAGGAACTCGTAGGCCTGAGCACCTCGAAGTGTCACCTTGCAGCCGGTCTTGTCGCCCTTCTTGACACCCCACTGAACAACACCGTTCTTAACCCTTGTCACCTCGGGGAAAGAACCGGAGATAGCCTGGATAACAGCACGGCAAACGTGCAAGTACTCCTTGTTCTGAGAACTCAGAGGGGCGAATGAGTTGATGGTAATAGCCTCGATTTCAGGAACATTGTGCCATTCGATGGGGCGCTCGACCAGTCCTAGTCTTGAAGAGCCACCTCCACGAGGTCCACGACGAGGTCGGTTCTTATGATAAGGCGAGGAGCCATCCCATTCTCTCAAGTTACCCTTGTTGGAAACGGGTACTTCTGTGCCTGGTGGGATGTGCTGGTAGGTCATAGTAATCAGATCTGGGGCAATCGTGGTTTCGTATGTGTGTCTTAACCGAGGGAAATTGAACGGACCGGGGACGAAGTCTCGGGCAGTCGGGTCGGAGGACTTGGGAACTTGGACAGGATGGAGGGGTCCACGGTAGTACTTGGGAGGATGGTACTGGTATCTGTAAGATATTTAGCGTATATTCGATCATATAGAGCCATTGGACTGCGAACCTGTTACCAGGAAGCTTCTTCCCCGTGCCAGAAGCCTTTTCCCTAGCATTGAAAGCCTCAAGAGCGGCCTGGTCGGGAGTGCCTGTCGCAAAAGAGGAGGCATTGTCGAGATCTGCCAGGTCGGACGAGGACTTCTCGGCTCCAGTAGAGGCATATCGTCGTGCACAGAGGGGGGCAGCCCTTAGGGGAAATTGCCTTCGTCCCAGCGAGCTCGCCATGCGGGCTCCTTCTCGTACCGTGGCCATTGTCGGGGTCGTGGGGTATTAGAATTACTCGTCGACAAAAAGATGTGAGGTTGTCGCGTGGATTTGGAAATTTCCATCTAAGCGGCTAGCGCCGATGAGCGCCACACGTGGCTAGTGTCATGAGTAGTGGCTGTGCATTTCTTCACCGTTATCTTTGCATTAACAACCCAACAACAAAAGATCAAGTTAGTCCATTAATAAGAGTCATAATAATTTAGTATGCTCTCCATTTTCTATCCTAGCTGATGGTCGTTTGCTATCGCCTATGACGTAGTTCAACACTTCCGCAAAATAAAAGTCACTAGGTCGTTTAGCCGACTATCAATATCCCGGAAGTCAGGCTTCGAAAGGATGAGTGATCGTTATTCTAGATGCTTTTGTTTCCAAAGAGGCGTAAGAGATAAGGCCGTTTGAAAATTCTTTCCATTCTCAGTGCTATCAGTTTCTCACGCTTCCCATGATCCTAGTGTTCCTTTTCTAGTTGAGCTGCCACACCATGTGGCTTTAATAATACGATGGCACACACAGTCTTGATTCTCACCATTCTCAAAGCACTGCGATCGCCCCTCTATTACCCAGATCTAGAAGACATAGTTTAATGCAAGTGCTCAATCTCAGAGCCCGAGTAGGCAGGTGGCCAATGGTATTATCTAAAGAGAAAACGCATGATGACTTTCAGCACCTGAAAACCAGAGAGCGGAGGTTTAGGTCAGTATGCTCCGTGGGTTTCGGGCTTTACCGTTGTCCGACTCATCATCTCAGTCCGAGTCCGAAACATCTTAAGTTGAATCCAAAACCGCCTACTAATTATGGAGCTGACCCAAACGCTTGGGCGCGGGACGTTCGTGGGCCCCGTGACCCGATTTATCTCCATCTTTCTCAGTCCGACAAGTCCAGGATGGCTGGATGGTCACCGATAGTGTTTGCTGTTCCCGAGCGACCAGGTTTCTCGATCGCGGGCCGAAGACTTGAACCTTAGCATACGTTGATCGAATGAAAAGGGAGTAGATAACATCTGATCATGGTGTCGACGGGAAACCAAAATGTAATTGGCGGTATGTAGAACCTACGTCAGAGTCAGAGATTGGCAGGCAATTCAGAAAAAAGATTTGATTGTCTACAATGCCACCAACTACTGGATAAACAGGCTGTCTGCTTACACAGGGTGTGGCTGGTGATATGCAACACGGACTGGACTAGGCTTCGATTTTCCAGGGGACTTTCGTTCTTTGTCAGGCACCAGACTCGTCGTGCATACGTGTTCGAGTACGAATTCAAGATGCAGCTTCGATCGATCTATCTAAGGCTTCCACCGATTTTCAATTGATGACCTGACTTACTCACACGCCTACGTTGTCCGCTTTTTACTCAGGTCACCAGTTCTATGGTACCCATGTTGCGGATCTCAGGCTAAAAGTTACACACCCAGGCGGTAATAATAGAAGAGACCTGACGACATGCGGTAAGATGATGATGATGACAGCTTCCACTGTGTAGAACAAAGCAGAGCAGAGCCACAATACAGCGTACAGTGTTGCCCGTTTAGGTGTGTTTAGTAGAGTTCTTACTGAGTTTAGCTGGGGCAGAATCGGGTGGGTAAGGTTATTTTGGAGTAAGTTTCATAAGCCTACTATTCATGTATAATGATGCTGTGGCCCAGATCACGCAGGGTGAGGGGAGCTGATGTAAGTACGTGAGTAATACATCACGCATACACAGAATAGCAAGTATAAATGATGAATGACAGGTATTGCCTAGTAGTGGAACAGGCTTCCGTTAGTAAATCGAAAATCACTTGACATTTTGTCCTAAAAATCAACTTTAACTTCCACGTTGGCATTAGCTCGCCCTGCAAGGCGGCCGTTTTGTGTTTGTCACTTCCCGAATTCGCGCGGAAACTGGTTAGGATCGGCTCCAAGGATTGACTTGGGTTGGTATGGAATATGGAAATGGGTAAAAAAAGGATCCAATTCAACCGTTGAATTGGCCACACTACTAAGCTACTGTACTAGAATACCCATCTAAGATCGGATACTTGATGTAGATAGTTCGAAATTCGGTTAATGGTGATATCAATCGGGTCATGATGAAATCAAGGGTGCAGTTCGCATACAGTAATCAAGAAACAAGGGACCGAAACCCGAAAAAAAGAAAGAAAGCCCAGAGAAAACTTTAAGAATGACAGGACAGGGCACAGGGGTCCAACTACTACAGTACTACCTTAACCTTACTTCATCCAACCTTAGTACATCCGGTAGGCTGAGGTTCAGGTCGGGTCCATGCTGTGTCCACCCCCGCCACTGTCTATCTTTCTATTTTAGTGCAGTATCTTTCAGGTCACTCCCCTCAACAACCGCTCCCGTGGGCTGTTCGGCCACTGAGATTTGGTCTCCGAGGCCGATCACTCGTTATAGGCAGGGCAGGTCTCGGCCTTTTTTTTTCCAGTACAGCTTCCCCTCTAACTGTCTTTTGTCCTCTACTTCTACTTTCACTTTCACTTTCAACCCACTTTCCAAGTTCAATAGACCATCTCTCTACTGCGTCTGCTTTTCGTGCCATCCTCGGCTCTTACCATCACCACCGATTAAACCAATCTTACCTCTCCCCCATCTCGCGCGCGTCGCACTCGAGCCACTTCCCGGTCCATCTCAAACAACCTACACCAACAACGGATGCGCCCCCGATAATGAATGCTTGTGGCTTGTTACTACCTCGTTAAACCTGACGAGTCCCTCTTTCACTTTCGAACGAAACATTCTTCCTCTACATTACGAAATCGACCATCATGAAGGAGTTTCCTAGAAAGTTTCTCAGCTTGCGCGACAAGAATGGCTCTAGCCGTCGATCCAAGTCGGCTGCGCCAGCACCCTTACCAGCGGTTTCAGACAAGAACAAGGTATGTTCCATCAGGACTTTGTAATTGCTGGATGGGTTATCTGCCGTTTCCTTTTTGCATGTCCGAATTATGCCCTGGCCGAGGATCAGGTGTCCTGACAAGTAGCTATGTAGCCTCGTCCACTTTCTACTGGGGCCTTCATGGCCATGTTCAAGAACGATAGTTCAAAGCAAGGTGCAAAAGCAGAGGCAGACAAAGAGAAGGATAACGCACGAGTACGAACCGAATCACGACTTAAACGATCGAGACATTAACCTTTGCTCGCACTAGGTCGAGGAGATCCTACGACGATTAGACGAACTCCATATAACCAACGTTACAACCGACCACATTATCGACATTATGGCAACCAAGTTCGCAGACCACGACACCGATAAGACCGTCGAGTTTATTGATATGGAACAAAAGGCTGCCGCTGGGATCATCACCCCTTATGATCCCAGTGTGGATATGGTGGGCGCCGAAAACCGAGGCAATGTTACATGCTATCTAGATGCGCTCTTGTTCTCCATGTTTGCCAAAATCGACGCCTTCGAGTGCATGCTGAAGAACGACTTTCCCGAAGAAGACAATCGCAACAAGCTTGTCAACCTGTTACGGATGTGGGTAAATATGTTGAGAACAGGAAAGCTGGTGCATACAGATATGGTGGGTAACATTTACGCATTTTGCCTCCTGGTTTGTTGAAACTGACAAAACAAACAGACGAAACTAATACAAGATGCGTTGGCCGATTGTGGCTGGTCTGATGCACGAATGCTGGAGCAACAGGATACATCAGAAGCTTTTGCTTTCATCACAGAAACCTTACAGCTACCACTGTTATCTCTGCAGGTCGATCTTTTCCACCAAGGAAAGAAAGATAAGGATGACCACAAAGTTGTGTACGAGCGTCTCCTAAATTTGGCCATACCCCCTGATTCTGAAGGAAAGGGGCTTAAACTGGAAGATTGCCTCGAGGAGTACTTTAACGCCCAGGTTGACGTCAAACGAGACAGTGAAGATGGAAAGAAGCTTGGGGTGGAAGAGAAGAACCGAAGCGAGACGCCGACACTTAAGCACAGGGATACAATTAGAATCCTCACCGAAGAACGCGGCGAGTCATCAACACCAGCATCCCCACTGCCAATTACCCCAGTGGAAAGAACACCAACTTTGGAGAAGGCGCCTATTCTTTCGCTTACAGATTCTGATGTCAAAAATGGCAACGTTCCAGATGATGAAGCAGAAGGCGAGGTTACCACTGTCGAGTTGCTACCGAACAAGCCTTCCTTGAGAGGAAGGTCAACAAGCGTCATTCAACGTGTGGTTCTGGATGAGGAGGGCCGTCCTTCTACACCCGACACTCCAACAATGCTCCAAAAGGCTATGCGCAAGGGTTCAACAGTTGTAAAAGCAGTTACGATTCCTGCCTGGCAATTCTTCAGGCTCATCCGTAAGTTTAAATCGTTTGAACTAATATGAGTACACCTGCTAACAAAATCGCAAGCCTGGCATGCGCTTTCAAGCACAGAGCCGCGAAATAACACGGAAGTCGCACTGAATTTCGAACAGAGACCCGTCGTAGGTATCTGTCTCAAACGCTACGCAATGACCGAGTCTGGTCAGCCTAAGCGTCACAACACATTTATCGATATCCCCGATAGTCTGCGGCTGCCACATTTCATGCTTGCCGATGACCCGAAAACTGAAGAAGATGAAAACGTTCTCAACACGGACTATAAGCTCGTCCTTCAGTCCGTTATCTGTCATCGGGGCGACTCATTACAAAGCGGTCATTACGTTTCTTTCGCCCGAGTAGCTCCCAAACTGCTGAAAGACAACCGACGACATGATTTTGACCCACCTCCTGATTACGAGGAAGCACAATGGGTCAAGTTCGACGATCTTCAGATAGAAAGCCGGGTCACTTACGTGGATGACATCAGAACCGCTCTCAAGGAGGAGATGCCGTATCTTCTGTTTTATCAAGTCATGCCCATGGTTGAGGTTGCTCCTCCCTCAGTAGATGACCCGGACACAGAGCCTCCTTCGTACAATGATTCCAAGATCAGTATCGAGTTACCTCCTACTCCTTCGCGAAGCAACCGGCTCGGCAGTCTCGAAGAAGGCTATTTCGATAGCACACCAACTCTCGAGAACTCGCAGCGCTTATCCAGCAAACCGCCCAGCATTCGGCTTTCCATGGATGGCGAAAAGCCAAGGAGGAGCGAGGATGGCGCGGACCGTTTTCCAGGATCGCTCACTGGCTCACGACGACCGAGTGCTGTTTGGACTGAATCAGCACCACATACACCTAATTCCCATTCTCCAGCCATAACACCCAGCGAGGAGCCGACCGCATCAAGGCTGTCACGCGCGGCATCTCGCTTTACTCTAGTCAATAGGAGTCGTCCGAGCAGCCAAAACGGAGAAAATCGCCTTAGCTTCTCGATGAGCAGACTAGGAGGCCTTATGCGGCCTAACAAAGAGCCTTCTTCAGAAACCAAGGATGAGCCTAATGGCATCGGCATGTCTTCACCAAACTCAACAGGCGTCTTGACCGCAGAAACGTCTAAGGAGTCGAGGGAGTCAAAAGAAATTTCGGACAGAACAGAGGTTCCAGCTGAAGCTGAGCCTGAAACAGAGCATAAGCATCACCGACACCACGGTCATAAGCATCACAAGCGGGTCAGATCAAAGGACAAGGTCAAGAACAAGAGCAGTGACCAACCCGAGCGTGAATGCACGGTGATGTAACATCTATGCTCTCATGACTGTGATAGACATACCTCTTAAAGGCAGGAGGAAGATTAAGAACCTGCCAAATTGTGTTGTTCAATGCTACCACCGTTTCGGTGTTTGAGCATCTTAATGTACAGGTGTATTCCCTTACAGGGAGGAACTAGCATGGACCTGATCAGATGGGCTACCGAAGAAGCAGCGCGTGCTCTTGGTTGCCATAATGGAGTTGGACAAGTTGGACAGCAAAAAGACCGTACAATAGTCGGCGCAATAAGAACGGGATTGCATAGCTTTTTCGGATTCTTAAGGAGTTTGAAAAGCAGAGTTGGCACCAGAACATTTGTTATTAGCATGGCGTTTTGGGACGGGCATGGCAACGCAAAACAGTTGTTAGATGGCTAGCTTACACAGAGAGCTTTCTTAAGCATGGTACACGCAAAGATGGGATACAAGGGACAGTTAGGATAGGTAACGCTCGAAGCGAACAATACCATTCAGCTACAGCGATTTATTATCAGTGATGTTGTGTGATTTACAAAAGTGACTCGTTTGAACAACACAGGAAAGGCATGCTTGAACTGAATACACGTCATCATGGGCCACATTATAGCTTCAAGGTTGTCTATTTTCTTATACAGAGGTTACATGAACAGGCGTGGCCATCACTTCGTTAGCTTGCCTTCAAAACCCACATCCCATCCCACCAACAAATTGAACAAAACTGTCGCGCCCAACGAGCGCCATGAGTGAGGTTTGTTCAAGAGATTCGCAAAAGTAAGAACGGGGTAAGATGACCGATATTTTCCCCTTCGCCTCTCCATTGCATGCGTTACAGAAAGTTCATACAGGTGACCAGGACAAAACAAGTCAACGACAATAATATACACAGATGCTTGAAATCCATGAGGATAGGGAGAGATTCAGAAACCAGAATATATGTACCGGTCTCCCCCTAAGCATCCAGAAATCATGGCATCATAGGAGGTGAAGGACGACTAATAAGACATCGAAAATGGCGAAAATGGGGGTGGCGGAGGTCGAGGCTCGGTCCTGGCCTGGTCAACAGTGGGCGATCATTAAGATTTTCTGTCCACCTGAGGACAGAAAGTCGGGTCATTGTGGGTGTAGTGGGGAGTATGCTAAGCTCATAGCTTAGAAGGGGATGTTGGGAGGAGGCTGAGCGCCGAGGGCCTCCTGTTGTTCTTGGAGCTCCTCGGGGGCAGCCTCGATGGAAACACCCAGACCAATCTTGGCTTGATGCTGCAGTCAATTGTTAGTATTTTCTTTGCTTGTCAAGTACTAGAATCATGTACATACCGTGAAGTGGTCGATATCAGCGGCAAAGGTCATCATTACAGGAGGAGCCACTCGCTTCTCAAGAGCGCAGCTAAGCTTGCCCTTGGAGTCGACCTGAGCTCGGAAAGTAGACATGCGGAAATCGTACTTGGCACCAATGGTGGTGACACCCTCCTTCTGGAGACCACCACCCATAAGACCACCAGGAGAAGGAACAAGACCGAGGCTCAGATCAACACCAGCCTGGACCTTATCCGAAAGTCGTCGCCAGTAAGAGGTGTTCAGGGTACCCATAGCAGCTTGGAGCTGAGCGGTAGCGATCCAATCGGCGGACTTGTAGCGGGCGGCGTATGAGACGGCACATTCGGGGCCCTGGGACAAAGAAGGTCGTTGCCAAAGAGTCTCGAGACCCAGAGCAAGCTTGGGAGTAACGGATTGGAGGTAGCTTCCGATGAAGATACCAGTAACGCCACCCTCGAGGTAGGAGGGGTTAAGCATCTTGAGGGATGCGCTGAAGTCGTTTCCGGTGTACTCGTGCTCGAACTGCGCCATATCTTGACCACCTGGGGAGATGGAAAGCTGAGACTTGGAAACAAGCTTGTCCGACCATCGCCAGTTAAATCGACCAGACAGAGAGCCCTCGTTATCAAGGTTACCTTGGCAGAAGACCTATAAAAAGGATTAGCAACCTCGGATATACGACTGGTGTTCAAGTAGCAGCTACCTTTCCTGTTCCGTACATGGCAGCAAAAGTGTAAGGGTTAATGCGCTCGCCCATGGCAAACTGGTGAGAGACCTGGAATAGAGGAGCCATGCTGAAGATCTTGGTCAGGTCGGCGCGGATTCCGGTGAACATGTAGTTGTTGAGGAAGACATCGCGCTGGACTTCCTTGGAAAGACTCTCGATAGTTCCTGGGTTGGAGAGGCCTAGCTTGGCCCTCCGCTCGTTGAAAGAGTTGAGAGCATCTCCCAGGGCGCTAGCGAGGGGATTGGAGAAAAGAGCCGTCTTGACGGGTTCCAATGCGGCGGCGGAGGAGGCCATTGTGACTGAGGAGCGCCGAAGCGAGGATGGATATGATGACGGAAGAGGATCGAGCCGAGGGTTAATCGACGATAACGATGCACAGGGTCAGGCAGTCGTAGTGATTGTGCCGACGATAGAATTAGTGAAAAATAAGGAAGTTGTGTGAAACAACCTCGTATGCGATTAATATCCCGAGGCCTCTAAACGCCAGGAACGTGATGACGAGCGCAGTTAGATGGAGATGGAGAATAATTTTCATCTGGCTTGGAAGCTCTGTAGTGGAGAGACACTAGCCACTGATGATGCCGAAGAATTGTGGCTAGTGACCGGTGCGGCAGCCGGCCGAAGGATACCCTAGAGCATCCAATGATCGGATGGATCTTAGGTGGAATCTGGCTGGTTACGGGCAGTTTGGTAGTGCAAAGTATCCTATACTTTCAGCTGACACCCTAGTCCAAGAGTTTGGGGCTTGCTTGCACTACTTTACACCGCATCTTGGGCATGACGTTCAGATTGCGTGAGTATAGATACTTCCTTCCCTGTGATAGTACTTGCTTGCACCTGACTCTTTCCAAACCTACTCCCCATCACTACAACATGAGCCTAGAGCACTGACGATTGAATTCACTCTCATCTTGTCATTTCCCTCAATATTTGTCTGAGTCGTTTCTTCACATCCTCATTTGAGTTAAACTTCTCTGTGCTTTGATCAATTAAAACACGATATCTTGTCCGTTCAACGTCGACCCCGCCGGCATCCACCGGCTTCTTCCTTTAGCTTTTTATCCTAAGGCTCATCCTACCCTTGTTGAAGTTGTATCAACCTCAGATAAGAGCTACAGGAGGCACATCAACAACAGATTACCGAGGCTTTTGGATCCTGGATCTCTCTCATTGTACAGCTATCCTCGATATTCCCGAGACAAACCCAATTCCCAGAAGCTGGGACATCTGAAAGTTACTGGTTGAACTTAAGCTTAGGGCTACTGAGCATAACACTTCACTTGCAAACCACCATACCGGAGGGAGACTCACGGCTACTGGTCAACATGGATACTCTTCTGTATGTGTTCTCTGCTTTTTCAAACGCTACTTTGTTGCGTGGCGGTCTTATTATCTCCAAGGCTTTCATTGTTGTCGGATATCGATGCGATTTGGCATAACAATCCATATCATGTTATGACTTTCGAGCCTTAACATGTATATAACCGAAAAGTCATGTTCGGAGAGTGGTTATTTCATCTATGAAGTCCTGGTGTAACTAACAGTCCTAGAACCGCTGAAATTGCGGCCAACGCCCCTCGCTACCGCCGCAAGAGCTCTACTTTCATTGACGCCATCCACGATATTCCTCATGGCCAAGATTTGGCCCCGGCCCAGCTCTACAGTACCATGTCAGGTCGACTCTTTCACTCTGGTCGTATCGCCATTGTTATGGTTGGGCCACCTGCGCGTGGCAAAACGTAAGTCTTCGTTGACCGAGTGGTTACCAAAGCTTACAAGTCTCCAGTCATATCTGTGTCTCTATGGCACGATACCTTAGTTGGCTCGGTGTGAAATCTCGCATCTTTCACCTTGGAGACTACCGTCGAGCAACTGTTGGTCCTGATGGCTCTATTCCTGACGATTACTTCTTTCCAAACGCATCGCCGGCATCTGTCATTCTGCGCCAGAAGATCTTGAAGAAATGCCGTGAGGACATTTACTCTTGGTTGAACCACGATAATGGACAAGTGGCGATCTACGACGCAGTAAACCCTACCGCAAATGGACGACGCTCCCTGGCCAAAGAGTTCGCAAAGCACGACGTTCAAGTAAAAAGAGACCATTAATCAACCCTGTTGACGCTCAGAGCTAATGTGTACAATAGACTCTGTTCATTGAATCGTTCGTTGACGACGAACGCATTCTGAGAGAGAATGCGAGAAACGTTAAAATCTCGTCCCCAGACGTAAGTGTATTTCGAGATTGCCAAAGACGATACTAACGATGGATCTAGTTTGCCGGAATGGAGCCTGACGAAGCAGCCAAATTATACCTCCAGAGGATCGAGATGAAGATTCCTGTGTTTGAAACAATGAACGAGAAGGAGCTGAATTACATCAAGATGATCAACGCAGGAACCAAATTCTTTTACAACAACGTCAGCTTCAATTACCTTGCTCATAGAATTGTCTTCTACCTTACAAACCTGCATATCAAGTCACGAAAGACTTTCTTCGCCCGAGCTGGCACGACAGCAGAGGAGGACTCATACAAAGCCGACGCTCCCCTGTCTCAGGAAGGAAGGGACTATGCTCAGAAGATGTCCGAGGCACTCTTGAAGCACCGCGAACAGGAACGCCTTACAGCCATTGCGGAAGGTGGTCAGGATGCTCCTCTGCCACCACTCACTGTTTGGACATCGACTCGTATGCGTACGGTGCAGACTTCCGATGTTCTGAAGGAGAAGGGATACAAGGTTCGCCAGCGGTCACAGCTCAGTCAAATCAACCCTGGCGTGTGCGAGAAGATGTCTGAGCGTATGATCCGTCAAATCTACCCGGATGAAGTCGAGAAGCATGAGCTGGACCCTTACCACCACCGATACCCTCGCGCCGAGGTATGTCAAACTCCCCTGACTTGATGTTCTAATCAGACTACAATATTGACCATAGACAGTCGTATCACGATCTTGCCGTTCGGTTGGAGCCTATTATCCTCGAGTTGGAGCGAGAACAGACCGATCTTCTCATCATTGCTCACGAGTCTGTGCTTCGTGTACTCTACGCCTATTTGATGCACTGTTCTACTACTGATATTCCAGTGATCAATTTCCCGCGCGACGAGATTATTGAGATCATCCCAGCGGCGTATCAAAATGAGGCCAAGCGCATCCACATCCCGGGTCTTAACCCTCAGATCATACCCGGCTCGCCTCAGGACATCAAAATCCCCGTTCCAAGCAGCGGAGCCGTGAGCGCACAGCTTTCCCCTATCCCAAGTGGTGTTGGTACTCCAGCGGAGCATACTGAGCGACCACCAGAGAAGGTCATCAACACGGCCAAAGATATGGTAGCAGATAAGGTCAACGATGAAGACTAGGAGATTAGGAGCAAGTCCGGAGGAAGAGTGTCATTTTGTTGGAACTCGAAATCATCGATTGCTCGTCTATTTCTGAGTCCGGAAGGATAGACATTGTCACGAGACCGGGAATCTGACACATGAGGAAAAGGACAGGCTTAATGTCAGCATGATTCATGATTAATCACATGATCCATTCGGAGGCTCTACTGCTTCCTCTTAAACGTGCATGAAGACTTGCCAAACCAAGTTATCGAACTCGATTATCAAATAATATCCTTGCTCGTAGGTCCCATACTTTCTTACTTCCTGAATCTTTAAGAAGCCAAGTCAATGAGGTTGTATTGATCGACAAGACGGGTTGTCTGTTTCATGACAGTGCAGAAATGCGTTAATACTGCATGATGCGCAGCCATGAGCATTTTACAACGATCCTATCATAGGTGGCGGAACATAGTTCCTAGAACATAGGGTAGGTTAAGCTCCTACATGAGGTTGTAGTATCTCAGGCTTTACTCAAAAGGCTGGTTATGATCTATATCGTGACCAGTGTATTGAATATATGGCACAGCAATCGAACCGTCTCAACAAATAGTACGCTTTATTTGCAGCTCCAATACTAGTATATAGGTTAAGACATAGCATATCATTGTGATGGGAACGCCCGTAAGTGTTTGTCTCATCATCAAATTTGACCGAATACAGCACAATTGTTCTCCCATGTAAGCGTCGAGTCTGGAAGGATGCCCGGCGAACCGCGTCAAAGCAGGCGTGTCGCAATACAACAAGCTAGATAGACTTTTTAAACCTGTTACATTGGGCGAGACTCGCCTCATAGCTCAGACTTCCTGCTACAGTAACATACATTACGGTCGAGCAAGGATCAGCCTTCACGTCAAAGGAGTTGGATCGGATTGGGTTGCGTTGCGCAAGCACAACGCGGCGGCCTCCCGATGCCTTGTACCTGGAGAACAGCCGGGGCTTTGTATCAAAGCAGATGCACGTCGCTGGATGTGGAAGCGGGTGCACAGGGGTCAGGGGGGACCGTGAGCCGTTTCTGAAGGAGTGACGAGATGAGTGTGAATTTGGCTGGCTGAGGATTTTCTTGCCTTGAGAAAACGCAGGCTGATGTGTGGCCATGTGATGATCATTGCGATTATGCTGACTGGCGATGGTTGAGTGAGGGTACACGACAGTCGATGTGCAGTGTCTCTTTGTATTAGGGTCATATGACATACTCGATCAGTTTACTTACATACATTGATGTTACGGACTTTGAGTCCTTGTCAGATCATGCGTCAACAGATAACTGTGGCTCGGGGAACCTGAAGAACCTCCGGTCTGCGGTCATATATGACAAGCAGCGACACCATCACCTGCATAGAGAACCAGAACCTACGACAGTACCAGACTGCTGTCCCAACACTTGAGTAAAATATTGCAGTATTTAGAGCAACACTGGTAGAACCTGGCTCAACCTGGCACTATGGCCAAATATCCTGCGTTAGTATTGCTTCAGCCGGCTGTCAGTCAAGAGTGGTTCGGAATATATGGTGTTAGTTCATCAGCAGCACAAACTGATGACCGAGACAATGTTTTTGAGGCGGTAGGTCAATAGCAATAGAATCATGCCTTGTGTACCTACCGTAAGGAGGAACGTAAGCACGGCAGGTATTCGGCAGTCCCTGTGTGTATCAAAGACGAAGGATTGTGCTCTCAGCTCCTTTGGCACCACGAACAGCAAATGCTGCCCATCCACTTGAGAAATGCCGCAATGCAGCACTCAACCTTGAGTATGTGAGTTTGGCGGCCATTGAAACCAAAACCCAGCCCTTAAACCCCCAAGATGCTTCGCTTTCTGCCAAGTGGCTTCCACTTGATACAACTTCCCAATCGCACGTCTCAGCGAATCGGCATATACTGTGGCTGCCTGTATATCCCTCGCTATGTCAGTCATTGATTCTGAGATCCAGAACTTTGCGTGATTACCGAGCAACAATCACCAGGGGCATCAAAAGTAAGTTGAGGAACTTTCGCAGGTTATGTGCCACATAGTAGCCACGAGAAGGACCAGCTTGTGGTAAGTAGGCAGCTTGTCCGTTAAAATAGTATATTATTTCTGCGACGAGGCCTAGCCATGCCTCAATAAGGCGTAATTGAAGTTTGACAGTACATGCTTTTGAGCTCCCAAGGCGCTTTCTTTGTGACAGCTGAGCCTGACCAAGCCTGGTACTACTGGATTCAGTGCGCCGCGCCTCGGACCATGGGCGACGCTGGTATCAAGATGGAAGACCACACTTGAGTTAAATAAACAGTTATCGTCTTGGACCCTGCAAGGTTGACCAGAGAAACGGGGTGTCACGGATCTCAGCTGGGTTCGTGTCATGGATCGCCGGACCCGACACGACCCTTGTCACTTGTGTGAGGGGTTCAAAAAGGCCTTTTGATTCAAGAGTTGTATAGACTTAGTGGCAGTGATATACACAGTATACTCAGATGATGATCCAAAAGCCAGGTTCTTGTTAGCTGGACAACCAGAGGCCAAAGCCATTGGGCCGATGCAAACGAGAGCACGCCGACCTTTGACTCTGGAGTCTTCGCGTAAGAGATATCTTACATGTCGTTCCAAGGCAAGACATGAGGCTGAAAAGCGAACTGGTCTCTCAACACTCACACTCAAGTGCTTGGGTTAACAATCGATACTTGGCGATGTACAGGTATTAGAACAGATAGATATTGAACGGTCCTGATAAAGGGCAGAATAGTCACTGGTTGCTTGATGCTTGTTGTTGCAAGAAATGGGTATGCGGATTGTTATCAAAAATCTTGGACATAGAGCTCTTTTTCATTCAACCTCTCAAGTCATGCAGTTGATATGCCGAAACAGTTTCAGATGTCCTTTTAATCAAATGGCAGTTACACTTGCAGTGCTAATAAGTTGAAGGGTAATTTTATCTCATCTCAGCTAATCCGGTCTTGATCTGCAAAACAAATTAGCAACCTCACGGAACAGTCCTAGACTAGTTGTTTCGCCTCAGCTTATTTAGCATGGTACTATATTTTCAAGCTGTCTTGACAGGTAAATCATTAGCTCCATTTCAATTGATGTCAGGTGTGCTGGGCAGGAAACATCACAGCTCAAGGTCCAGATTTGGCCCCCCAACAAGTCATGCTGACATGCTTGGTGGCGTTGGCCCTTTTCCCTAAGCTTTAGAGCCGCAGCCGGGAGGCGGATGTCTGATTTGAACCTCTCAGCATCAAATCATGTTGCGGCATGGCTGTAATATGTTTGAGCCGAAGGCCAACTTTGGACAAGACAGTTAGCGCCTCCGCCATGGTGCACTTGATGAACTCAGTCGTCTTCGTTGGTTGAGCCTCAGGAAAGCTAGCTGAGCATAGCATAGTGAGGCATTGGCTCGGACGTTGAAGGAACCAACTTTCGACTACGTACGATACTGTACTATGCCGCTTTGAATTCAGGGCCTGCTGGTTGGTTCCTGGCCATCACAAATCTCAAGAGCCTGGAGCTTCAACTTCTTGCTTGATGGCTTTGGCGAATTCAATGATTGGTCCAAGCACGATTTCCGACCCCTTTTTTCCCTTTCGTTGAACAAATGGGTCTTGCACTTTCCATGAACTTAAAACTCGGCCATGGTCATTAGCGTTGCATGCGACGGTCTCATGACCATCTGCATTCCGTAAAGTCTACCCACACAGCATGACTGCCCACCACCTGGAAAGCTCCAGCTTCCGCGACTGGTAGCCTGTGAGTGGCCTGCAGCCGCCCATCCATTGCTTGACCCTCTGGTCAGCGTTGTTACTAGCGGAACTGGTCCAAGCCTGCCAGGGGCTCGATGGACTCCGAGTCTTCGGTCCTCAAGCTGCTACTGTACTCGTTAGCTAGCCGGGAGGGGGGGCCAACTAAGCAAGCTTAGTTGGCCACAAAACGGTAAGATAGGATAAAAGTATAAGATAGCCCTGTACTAGTTACTATTGTAATTTTATTACTTTTACTTACTAAAACTAATAATTTCTAAGATATTAATTAATAAAATTCTAAGTAATTATATCTACCTTTATTATAC
>QHHH01000080.1:0-12340 GCA_004367485.1 Fusarium citri
GGGTTCTGGGGCTCTGGGGTTGCCAGGTCCAAGCTTCCAGAAATGCATTAAGTATATTTATCGACTCTATACGGACAGAGTTGAGTCACTTCCTGTAAAGCTTTACAGCCAGTTTTCTAGCTGTTTGAGACCTTGGACACATTTCAGACACAACATCTCCTGTTCAAAGTCGCATGACGATCTCTGAGTCGCGATGTTGAGTAACTTGCGAGGAAGGTACCTTCAAGGCGCTATCACTCTCAGTGCCGGAAGTGCCTACCTACTCTTTGGATACGATCAGGTGAGTCTCGAGGAATATTCTTCTGCATGCGGTCAAGGACTTACAAGAGTTGTAGGGTGTCCTGGGTGGTCTTATTACGCCGCCAAGCTTTCTCGACGCAATTGGCAATCCTAGCCCCAGTCTCCTCGGTCTCATTGTCGCGTTATACAACATCGGGTGTCTGGCCGGATGTATTGTGGCATCTATGGTAGGGAACAAATGGGGTCGACGCAAGATCGTCATTTGGGGATGTGTCATTATGATAATTGGTGGCGTTTTCAAGAATCAAAATTTTGCAATTAGATCTTGATAAGTAACTGTACTTCATGCTTTCCACCTTTTTGCTAGGCCTCAGACTGTAGTTACAGTCATGGAGGTGCGAGATGAGACGACCCCAGCTGCGTACAGAGTTTCCGCGGGTTCAAATTCCGGTAGTACGTACCGCTGCGTTATATTACCAGGGTAGCGTTCAGCTGTATGTCCTCGGCTCCGTGGCATTGAAGAATTGGAAAGCAAGAGCATCAGTGAAACTTCCGTTGCATTTCTCGGCTTTTTTAAAAGAAGAAAAAACTGCCATTTCTCCTTTTTAAGATTTAGAAATCATCAAACATTCGAAGGGTTGCATCCTATTTTGCAGCCGAGGAACCGATTGTTGCCAATGGCTGGGACTGACGAATGGCGGTACCTAAACCAACCTGGATTTGGCGTTACAGCTCTGTAAAACACAAAGAATCAAGGCTTTGGGGCATCTTTAGGTAACCATAACACATGTAACTATATCTTTCTCTCTGGACTTTCATTTATGTCTTGTTCGCCAGGGAATAAATAAAGTTGTGCTGGCATTTTCTGTCCCTACAGGGGAGATTCCACAGTGCCAAGTATCCGGGGTGAGTCACTGGATTGCATTTGTCATATAAATCTTGGCCTTTGAACTAGTCACTCCACCCAACAGACTGGGGGCGGAGATGGGCATGACATGTGCCATTTGTTGGATCCAGTGACTAACTTGATTAAACATAGGTGCCTGGGGATATGGCAACATGGGGTAGTTGTAGGTCTCTCCCTAGATTCCCTCTACATCATCATCATAATCATTATTATCATAATCGTAACCAGCCCGTTGAAGCACTTGAGTACCACGACATGATGGGACACAAATACGTCAAGAGCGCGTGTCTGAATTGTAGAAGACGCAAGGTCAAGGTTCTAGATCCCCGCTATTTTGACGCTGCTATTGACGTAGCCTTATGTGTGCTAGGCTTATCATCTTGCAGTGTGCTCCAATTGCATAAACTCCAAGTTCGATTGCTCCTACGATACTGATGGAGACATGCGGAGGTGCGTGACTAATGATTTTCAATGGCAAAGCACTGGTGAAAGATCTGAAGAGAAAGATGGACGTGATTATTGACTTACTGTGACGCGTTTTAGACAATCAGCCAAGAAGGCAATCGGCAACCTTGAAACGCGTATCGCTCAGCTTGAAGGTGTCTCACGAGAACACAACATCGACCAGCCCCAATCATCTATTGATTCACCAACCAGATATTCTCCTTCCTCCAAACCTCGATCGACTGTGTCCGAAGCGCAGTCAGGTACCGATATCGATCATAACCAGAAGGAAGGTCGTCGATCTAGAAACAAAGACGAATCGCGAGACCAAGAGGCGTCTTCTGCACGAGTGGAAAGCCCTTCGACACGCTTCATCAATACTGGATCTTTCCAACCCTTCGGGACACCAGAGATTCCCCAAAACTCCCACATAGAGCAGACCTTGGCTGCAGACCCACCGAACACAAAAGACCACTTCGTCATGGTTGGCACACCGAGTATCCCGAGCCCCCAGTCGACAAGTCTTGTACGAAGCGGAGTTCACGAGTCAGAAGATGGAGACAATAGCATCACAGACATTCTGTCAGCGCGAATGGGTGCACTCAGGATTGTAGAGGATGGACAACTTCGATATTCCGGGCCGACGTCGAATCTACACATGTATGCCGACGGACTTCAATCGTTATCGAGCCCATCCTTTCGTCGTGTGTCAATTGAAGGGGTGGATGTTCTTCGGCGACTCGGTTTAGACCTGGAAGTGTCATTGGACCTCGAAACACATCTGGCAGGGCTCTACTTTGCCTGGGAAGACCCAGCGATTCACGTGGTAGACGAGGATGTCTTTTTCGCTGGAAAGAGACGCCGTCTATTGCAGGAAACAAGCAGTCCCTACTATTCTGAAACGCTCAACAATGCAATGTACGTGGGAGCCTACCTCCGTCATGTATGTTAATACTGATCCGTCAAGCTGCGCCATCGGAGCCTGTCTAGCAAATGGCGAGAAGCTCAATATCCCGGAACCCGCTGCAGAGTTCTTCTCTGCCCGAGCGAAGGCACTATTAGACGTCGAGATGAATAGCCCTACCGTGGCGACAGTTCAGGCACTCGCAATAATGAGTGCTACAGAAGCTGCATTTACTCGAGATGCTCGTGGCTGGCTCTACAGTGGCAAGTCCGACTCTCTATCTTATGATATCCCAGACTAACCGCAGAGTACCAGGCATGACTACTCGGTTGAGCGCCGACCTGGGACTTCACTTGGACATCAGTAACGATATTAAGAACGGGCTCTTGACAGAACGCGATATGAAGATTCGACAAATAGCCTTCTGGGGGGTCTTCATCCATGAACAGTATGCTTCACTTCCCGTAAGCTCATGCAAGGCATCATTAACCTTGTTGTACAGTATGTGGAACCTATACGCCGGCCGACCATGGGGATTAGGGGTCCAGAACATTTCAATGTCAATGCCAGAGACTGAAGCGAGTGAGAGCGATTGCAAAGCATGGAAGCCTTACCCAACTTCTCTCTGGCAGACAAATGACCTGCAAAATTCTGTTAAATTCGCTGTTGGTGCGTGCACAGCAGCCAATATCCAACTCTGCGAGTACATGCGTCAGATCAACACCACTCTGTAGGACCTCCTCCATACCTACCAGTTGAATCCAAGAGCTAAAACAGTCATCAGATATGCTGGACAGACGCTGGGACTGACCGCCCTGGTCGAGTTCCTTATCAAGACCAAACTAGACATGACCAGCTGGCATGGAAGCCTGTCCACATTAATCGAAGTGGATTGCACGAGCACTAATAAGATGTACCATCCTGCTACTCTGCAATTTCAGTAGGCCACTCTTCGTAGCGAGATGAATTATATAATCCGTACTGACACCGAACAGCATGTAATACTACGCCACCCTCATCTTTTTCTGTATCGGCTATATTTATCTTGCCAAATGGCGTCTCAAACAACAAAACTGGAGAAACCAGAAAACCGAGCAGCCATGGCGAGCGTGCCCAGTGACTGCGTCTCGGCAGCCCACCAAGTAGCAGAGCTCCCCCGATGTTACCAACAACAACACTCTTTGCGACGAGGAAATGTGCAGATCGTCCACATTATTCTCACTGCGTCTCTCATATTCATACACGATGTCTGCACGCGCAGCTATAGGGAGTCCCGGCATTCTCTGAATGACCTACAACTCTGCTGTCACTCGCTTGGTGAAATTGGTCGCTGCTTCGGAAATGCAACGCGTGCGCTGGAAGTTATCATCCTCGTCAAGAGTGAATGGCAAAGGATAGCAACTGCTCAACGACCCCAAAAAGCTGGAACCAAAAGGTCAAGCTTTAGCATGTCTAAAGGCGCTGATGAGCGTGACGATGAGAATGATCGAGGAAGGCCGAGGCAAAGACATCGCATCTCAGAATCAGCCAGTACTATACTACAGTCATCTAATAGAGGAACACGGTCTCACTTTGTAAGCGATCACTCTGCTCCCCCCCAATAAAGACGGTTGGATCTTGACGGGATGAACCTCGACGAGTCTAGTTTGGAGAGCCAGTATCAAGACATTTGGTCTTTCGCCGCTGAGCCGGAGTTTGATTTGCACGAGGCCATTCCGCCTATTGATTGGTTCAACGACCAGCTTCTTGAGGGATCTCACATATCACCAGTGAATATGATGGGCCAAACGCAAAATAATGCTCATGCTTCTTAAGATGAAAATGGTGACGATCCGTCGCACAATTATTAGGGGGCCTTTATGGATGAGCGCAGACATGGTGCTCGTGGACTATATCATTTAAGTAGTAATGTCGGGAACGTGACCCCGTTGTAATGGACTTGACATGTACGTTAGATGGATATGTTTTCGGGGGTAGGCATAGATAGTTCATCGAAATCAGTAAGTATAAAGGGTTGCTTTACAATTATATCGGGAATTGTGGCCAAGTTGCACATTTGGAGTTTCTTTTAGAGTAGAACTAAATATGAAAACACGCACGTGGTGACGTAAGGTCAGGGCGTAAAAGCTTGGTGTGAATCCGAACATGGATACAGCTTTAAGCAAATCAGTAGTGGATTCACATGAGTCAGCCCAATCATATCCTAATACTAACTATCGCCCACGGAATTCAATCCCGCGATTTTGGATTCCCGAAGTTAGTATTAGTGTTTCTGGATGCAAGCATGTCTGCAAATGGGGAAGGGAATGGCAATGATATATGTGTTTTGCCAGCCAACAATGCTTACCTCGGATGATTAATTCATTTGACCGAGCTCTCACAAAACGATACCGCTGTGTTAAGCATCGCCTTGCAAACATGAGAAGAACCTACAGGCGAAGAGCTACAAGGGCTTGTTTAAACTGCCGGAGGCGCAAGGTTCGCTGTGACGTCACTCGGACCTCTCTACCATGCAGCAACTGCCGCTTCAATTCGGCTGAGTGTGTCGTATCCAAAGACCTTAGGATACCTAAAGCGTAAGGCTGTTTGGAAGTTATCATGGTAAATCGTCACTGATGGAATAATACAGGACAGATGAAGGCCCGTCACCAAAAGACGATTCTTCAAAGTTGAGCCCAGGTATAGACAGCTTCCGGTCCTTTCGGTTGTTGCAGAACGCAGTGGAATTATGTCCCTCTGCGTTCGTCGACAGTTACAAATCTTGCGTGACCATCTCGACAATCATGCAACGACGACTATCTCCTACGACACCCTTTCAATCGAGAAAGAACCCTCACATGGTTATAACGACAACACTAAACACTCTCTCACTACTCTTTTTCTTATGATGACAGACCTGTGTCTCTGCCTTTCCGATGTCTTGACTGTTGTTTACCCAGCCAAGGACTTCACTCTCTCTGATGCCCGTGACTCGGCCAGACGAATAATACAGGTTGATGAATGCAAAAAAGGCTTGGAAACCTGACACGCCAGGGCTGTCGTGCCCTCATCAATTATGGCAATTACCAAGCACGATGGCCATGAAGTCGATCTGCCAGATAGCCCTGTCTTGATGTTCGCCAACATGATATGGATATATTATCAGTAAGACTACAGATCTATGACTTCCATCTTATCCCATATTGACCTATCCTATAGCTCAGCTCATGTCACTCTCTGTAACTTCGAGCTATTGTTATGCATGACTACCCATCCTCTTGCCTCATACGAGAGGACACAGCTCCAAGTAGCAACCATTGAGAGAGTGCGAACTGAGCTGTGGGAAGCAGTGAGACATATTACCAACAGACTCGAACAGCTTCTTCATTTTGGATTAACACCGTATCTACCTAGTAGCGCAGTAGCCTGTACAGCACTTCCACTGGCGCTCCATATACTCGACGCCAAAGTATCACAGACAGTAGAACCCGGGGGACCAGCAGACGAACAGTCCAGGAGGCTCAGAAGACAGAATCAGTTGGACATTCTGTTTACCGCCATGAGAGAATACCAGCCAAGATATGAAGGTGTTGATTGGGTCACAAGAGCAATTAGGTATTTCTTGGAGTGCACATACCTTGAACCAACAATGGCCTACCACAACGACACCAACGATGGACATCAGATAATGGAGCCATCAATGGATGTCATTTCCCAAAACCCCGTATATTTCCTCAGGCTAGTATTAACTCTTGACCTGAGTCTAAGCCAAGACAGATTACCCATCGAGAAAGACTTTCCCCGCAAGCTGCAGGCTTTGATGGGAACAACTGGATGCTTCATCCCCTTCTTATTCTCACATGAGAGCGACCACGAAGATGATAGCATCGTTGAAAACATTGCTGGTCTTGATACCCAACGAGTCTCCTTTGGGTTGGGAGTGGGCAGGACAAGGGACGCATCGCCGCAGTTTCAAGACTTTAGTGGATGGGTTGAAAATGATCGATCATTGTTCTTTGCCCAAGAGATAGGCATTGGCCTTTAATAAGCTGGAAGGGCCTTTCCATTCCGTAGCACGATCTAGTACCAGATAGATAGTAATAGCTTTCGAAATATTCTTTATACCTGGAGGCTATTCTTTCTTTATGAAGCTGGATATAGTTTCGTGAAGGGCCAAAATCAGTATGCCGCTTCAAGTAGTTGGCTCAATACTTAACGCCCTGCTCAGTCGCATAATCTTGGAGGACACTCTTTATACTATAGGTTATTTCTACCCCTCATTAATGACTGGGTCATCGGAAACTAAATCCGCGGCGGCTATAATGTTACTACAAATAAGGAACCCGATATGCTTTTGTCTTCTCTACGTAACAACTTGAATACTTGTGGCGGTCTTTTGTTCAAATCTCTATTAATTTTCTTCTGTTCTCTTTCATAAAACACCAACAACCATGTACTCACAGAAGATGGAATTACCTACAGGAGGTGCTACTTGCAAGCTATCAATCACTGATACGACATGCTATTTGACAGTTCCAGCCGATACTCTGGTTGAACCTACTATACCAGGCCATGAGCTGATGAACTTCCCCATGTTCTCATTTCTCATCAATCACCACACCAAAGGAAAGCAGTTGCTGTTCGACCTGGGATGTCGAAAGGACTTTTGGTATTTGCCACTCCCTATCGCAAAAACGATCGACAAGAGGGTCCCAGGTATCAAGGTCGAAAACAATCTTGCCGATATATTGCGAGAAGGTGGCCTTGATCTTTCAAAGATTGACGCAGCTATTGTTAGTCACCACCACTACGATCACTTAGGAGATCCTAGTACATTTCCAAAGAGTATGGATCTTCTTGTTGGTCCCGGGTTCTCCAAGAATTTTCTCCCCGGCTACCCGGCAAACCCTAACTCACCAGTCCATGAGTCAGCCTTCAAAGACCGTGAGGTCAGAGAAGTGGACTTTGACGAGCATCTTAAAGTCGCTGGATACCAGGCTATAGACTATTTTGGTGACGGTAGTTTATTCCTTCTCAATACTCCGGGCCATGCCATCGGTCATATTTCTGCCCTAGTCAGAACGACCAATGACACATTTGTGTTTCTCGGAGGAGACATATGTCACTTTGGAGGAGCTTTTAGACCAACACAGATGACTCAAATGCCGAGAGAACTAACAAGAGAAGAAGCCGGCCTTCGCTCTTCAACACCCGAGGTTATATCGTGTGCACAATACCTATCATGTCACCCAAACCCGACTAAGGGGAGCTCTACTCCATACTACCGACCGTGCAGCCGTGCTGACTCTTGGTACGTCGATCCGCCCGAGGCACACAAGAGTGTGAACACTCTCATGTCTTTAGACGCAACGGATAATGTCTTGGTCTTGATCGCGTATGACCCGTCTATTGTTGGCGTACTTCCAATGTTTCCTAGAACAATCCTTAATAGCTAGCACCAGTACAGATGGAAAAGACTGCTTCGATGGAGGTTCCTAGACCAGCTTCCAGTAGATGGACAACCCCGGCCATATCTCGTTGATGGAACCTATGTAGATGGGAAGCGTGTGAAGACACTGTAGGGTAAAGGTTTAGTGCACCGTGCTTCAAAGTAGTTTGTTGCACACAAGATGGCTTTTGCGTCTTTAGCTACCTGGACTCTACTTTAAATCAAGTACCACTCTACCTACTTCTCAGCGTCAAATATAACCTTTTGTACTTTCATAGAGTCGAAGAGTTCATACCCTTCAAGAGCATTACTCAAAGGCATTACTGTCGCTGTCATAAAGCTATAATGCGTCAGTAAGGCAGACAATATAGGAATTGCGGGAAGACTCACTCCAGAAGATGCTGCTTCTTTGCAAGAAGCTCTAGCGACTGTTTAAAAATACCTGAACAAATGTTAACATGTGCTATAATACTTCTCACGGATGGACACATACTTCGAACCGGACATCTGCCCATCTTAACAGTTAGGTTCTTGCCATAAGCCTGGTTTCCAGTCCAAGGAATTTCTCCATTATGGACACCAACGCTGGAGATGATGCCCCATGGCCGGAGAAGCTTGAAGCCCATGTCCAAAGCAGAGCTGTGCCCAACGACTTCGATAACCACGTCGGCACCACGTCCATCACTCAATTCCTTGACGCGGTTTTCCAAGTCTTCCTTCTGCGTGAGGTAGTTCCAGGGCTCAGCCCCAAGACTCTTGGCGAGCTCTAGTCTAGACTCGATGCTATCGACTGCTAAAATGGCTTTGGGCTTATACTCGAGTGCAGCGATAAGAGCGCAGATACCGACGGGACCACAGCCGATAAGGACGACAATACTATCCTGTGCGTGATCCTTGTCTAGCTGGCTGAGACCGTTGGATGCAGCATAACATCCAGTGGGGAAGATATCCGCCATCAAGCAGAGCTTGAGGTCTTCCACTTCTTTTGGAGCCTTGACCACTGTGCTCTCAGCATATGGGATTCTCACGAACTCGGCCTGAGCTCCATCGAGAAGCACAGTTCCAAAGAGCAGGCTCTTGTCGCACCGTGATGAGAATCCATGCTTACAAAAGAAGCATTCTCCGCAGCTAACAGTGAAGGGACTAACGGTGGCATCACCTTTCTTGAGAGTCTTCACAGCCGAGCCGACATCGTCAATGACGCCGGTGAACTCATGGCCCATGATAAATCCTGTTCCAGAGGGTTGATGTCCACGAAAGACATGGAGCTCACTTGAGAAATGTATAGTTAGCCAATGTCCGGATTCACCATACTGCGGCTATTGGAACTTGCCTTCCACATAATGCGGTGTATTTGACCTTGACAATGATGTCAGTGGGGTCCTGGATGTTGGGTTTGGGTCGATCCTCAAGCGCAACTTGCTTAACTCCTTTAAAGACGACGGACTTCATAGTGAGTAGAATATGCGTTTGATAGATTAGTTCAAGTGTTTCGCAGCACGAGATTGATTGACTTTGGTTGTATTGACAGTTATTAAATCTACCATTCGCATCCTTTAGAGAGATGTTTTGACTGCTACCCCGCATTAAGTAAAAGGTCAGTTACCGTGGAGCTGACGGAGCCGAGGTTCGCGGAGCGCTTTGGTGCTACCCACTGGAGTTTACTCCCTAGACCTGCTGTAAACTGTCACGCATCAGCCTTCTGAAATCTCCCGATGTCTTGACCGAGTCCTTATTCGATATTGTTTCAAGAAGGGCGTTTCTTCCACATTGAATTGATGCTATATACTTCACACTCTTTGAAGATAATCTCAACATTTTGTAAAGTAAAAGCAATTTAAAACATTTACGAGCGATTGACGTTCAACTAAACATGGCTAAATCTTACTTGACAATCGTAAATCGTAGTTTCTGCTGAAGTTTCGTGACTCGTGCATATCCCCATGACGCATATGCCAACGTCTGCCGAGCGAACTCTTTCGCCTTACTACCGCTGGCCTGGCCTCTTACGATCCTAGCAGAGATACCCTGCATAATGACAGCCGTTATAGGTAATAGTAATAATTAATAATTAATCTAGTATTATCTTAAAGTAATAAATAGCTACTTAAAAGGATTGTTTCTTAAACTTCTTTAATTTAACTAAGATACTTAGGGGATTTACTGATGCAAGATATGCTACTATGGCGAAACTAAATGTAATAAGGCATCTGGCCAATAATACTCCCTGTCTTAATGGCGTGATTGGCCAAGTTGGGATCTGTGGAGGTAATCTCATTTTTCTGGAATTATAGCCAAGCTTCAAGTAATAGGTATTAGCGCAGTAAAAATGTAGATAGAGAATAGATTAAATTACTCCAGATCTCATCATTCTACTCCTGTTAATTAAAATAGTAATTAGATAATAACATTTTTTAAAATAAATTTTAGTTCTTAATAAAGAAATATATATTCTATAAGTTATTCTTCTACATTTTACTATTACTAAGTATCTTAATACTATTTTAGTATAATATCTTTATAATTATACAGTATCTATTACTTTGTCTTTTACCTTTTGTTGCTTAGGCTGTCAGCGCTAGTAGGGGTCTATTCCTTAAAGATAACGGCAATAGATTATAGGTTATTGGTAATAATCTCTGGAATATAACCCAAGGATCGGTCTACGCTAAGAATCTTTACTGGAAAGGTATTCCTAGCGCTGACTTAGTTGGTTCCGCTTTAGGTTATTATCTGGGATATAGTAAGGATCCTTGACGCTAGAAAGTTTTCTTGCTAATATTCCCTTAGACAGAGAGAACAATTTCAAGTTTACTAACGCTACGGTCGCGGTTAAAGGAACATACTTTATTAACGTAAGCTTTTAGTTATCCGCCAGAGATTTTTATTAGGTTATCTTTAAAGACCTTTCCAAAGCGTACTAATACTTTGTAAACTATGCTCTACCTAATATTAGTATTCTTAGAATACTGTAGAGGCTTGCTCTAGAGTACTTTACTTACGGTTAAACTTATATAAAGGATAAACCTCTTTTAGACTTTAATCTCTACTCTACCAGCACTAACGTCTAGGATAAGACTTAGTAGCTACCTAATAGTTCTTATATTACAAAGTACAACTAGTTAAACGCAGTAAGAGATTGTAACTTTTATAGAGTATATAGCTCTAAAGTTAGCTCTTAGTAGATTTATCTATTAACTAAATATTATAATAGTAACTACCTAAGCTAGACTTTAACTATACACTAAGAGAGTAAGATAGGTAATACTATACAGCTTAATGTTGTATAGGATACTTCCTACTTTTGCGTTAGTTAGAAGATACCCTAACTAGCTAGTAAGATCTAGGGCCTATAATTGTAGTATCTAGTAAGGCCCTTATGGATTATTAATAGATGTGGATTAGTCTAACCTCTTGCAGAACAATAAGAGCATAGAAGATGTTAAGAAAAGACAGTAGAAGGAGCTTAGATAATTCCCTTATAACTGGTTAGATAATAAGGCTTACGCCACTAGGGGAGGCCTGCAGGGTTTACTTTATCTATTGGATGGTTGCCCTACCTTAAATGCAGCCGTCTATCTAGGTAACAGTAACACCGCTCTTCGTCTATCTATCCAAGGGAGTAACTACTACTATACCATATACACTAACAACCAGGGACGTTTCTCGTTTAAAGACATCTAAACTGGCTTGTATAGTCTCTATGCCTGGTCTAATGGGGGCAAGCTCACTAATATCTATACTAACTACACGAAATCAGATATTAAGATTACCAAAGATAATACTTTAAACTTAGGCTAACTGTCTTAGAAGGTTAGCGATAAAACTATTTGCATTTAGCAAATTAGAGCTTTTGATAAGATAGTAAGAGGATTTAAGAACAGTAGGTTACCTTATTAGCATAGTGTTACAGAGGAGAGCCCTGCTAACTTAACCTTTAAGGTTAGTAAGTCTAAGGATGCTAATTAGTACTATATATTATCTGTTATTAGAATATAGACTATTAGGTTCAATCTCTCTAAGGAAGATATTGCGGCTAACAAGATTATACTTCTTAGTGTATTATTTACTAGATACTTATAAAGTACTGCTCTTAATATTGACGTTAATGGTAAAGTTATTGATTCTTTAAGCAAGGATACCTTGATGAGTGATCCCGCTCTGTATTAATTAGGCAAAATTAGTGGAAAGTGGTGCTTCTTCTAATATGAAATTAAGTCTAAGTTACTTAAGGAGGGATTAAATAAGATTAGGTTTAGTATTACTTAATATACTAAGTAGAGGGGGTTCCTTTGGAATAGTATTATCTTTAAATGGCAGTAGGAAGATACAGTAGCTAGAAAAAGATATATATCCAGGTCTGCAATTACTAAAGTATTATAACCCTAGCAGTTATATTATATATACCTTATATTTT